>OY720441.1:65536064-65897006 GCA_963082915.1 Dolichopus griseipennis
AGTAAGTCTTTATTATTTTCAGTGAAAATCTGATATAATGCCGAAGGCCATATGTATCCTTTGTTGAGTTGCTTGCTTTGCTTTGAAAGGAAAATAAACCAAGCAATGTAATTAAAGCGATTTCAAAGTTTCCCTTATCCCTGAAATAAGCCAAATGAAATGCACTATAGAAATCAAACAAAATATATATAAAATTTATATTATATTATAAATATATTAAATTTCTTTAACTTAGCATATCTTATTCATCTTCAATTTTTTAAGAACAAAAAATTATATACGTCATTTGTTTTTTTTATATGCGTCTATTACTAGAAACGAAGCTTAATCTGCGTAATACACAATGTAAGGATTTTATTTAAGAAAATGGTATTGTTATACAATATATGTATGTATATGTATATAATAAAATTATAAATAGTTTTTAATTAGAAAAAGTTCTTCTTTCAATTAACTTTCCGTCATTCTGTGACCGGCCAACGGCTAGCAATTAAATATTGATTTGAAATGAATAAAATCTATTAAATTAATTAAAACTAGTAATAAAGAAATATAGTATTTTTTGTGGCTAATTGTGATTCGATTGGAGAACCAATTTTTTGAGTATGTTAAAATAAACTTTGTTTTAGTGCATTAAAGTACTTCCCAACTACATACGATGTAAATTGGAAGCCGAATCAACCTACCACATGCGAGTGCGGCTGCAGTGAGATTTTTAAAATTAGCTTTCTTAAGATAATATTAATGTTTTTTTGGTTTGAAGATTTGAAGATTCTAATAAAGGAGAATTATAAAGCTAGCTTACTAATTTTTTTTCTTAGTTTTTTAATTCGACTAAATGTTTTGAATTTTATGGGAGGAAGACAATACTCGTATTTAAATTAGAATTTTATTTTTTTTTTTAAATTTTTTTCTATCAATTATAATAAAGCGCTAAGTACTGTTCTTAACTCACGTTCCCTAATGAAATGATGAAAAGTAACACTTAGCAAACGTATAAGTAACCAAGTGGGGGTTAAGGCGGCGTTTATTAATTATTTTGGTTTTTAGGTTGTATTTTAGGTTGTAAGGTTCAATTCAAATCCAGGGCAATATTTTTTTTTAAATGTAATTAAATTCAATTTTATGGAAGAAATTTGTATTCTCATACTGATATATTTCATGAAATTATTAAAATTCAATATAAAATTTTAACAAAAATCAATTTGGTTTTTACACATTTTTTGTCGTACGACTGGTTCAGTCCCGAGTATATCATTATATTGAAATCTTCTTCTTATTATTCTGATATCTGTTCCAGTTTTGAATTTTAAAGTTTCTAATATAATTCTACTCCGTTAAAATGGGCCTTGAAACAAAATATGTCTGATTGTGAGTAACTGCTGAGAGAAATTACATATTGCATTACTGGTATTTTAGTACATACAAGAATGCGCTGGAAATGTTTTTTCAAGATTATTTTGAACCCAGTGTTTCGGCCTCAGAACTTTCCTAAATAAATTTAATTGTTTTTGAGAGCTGAAACTATGTCTATAATATACTGTTAAACAGATAAGATCGTTGATAATGTTTTATGCATTGTGTTCGAAAGGTTTTGAAGTTATTTTTTAAAAAAAGTTTTAAAGTTTCCTATCTTATCTTTAATTTTTAAAAATTTTATAAATAAATAGATTTAAATTAATTTTTTAAAAAATATTTTGTAATTTTAATAAATTTGAATGCTTTGTAATTAAAACACAAATATAATAATAAAAATATAAAACAAAATTAACTATTATTTAATGAAATTTTATAATGTAACTAATTAGTTCTATTCACTTAATCTTCCCAACATAACCTTTTTTTTGTTATTTTTATGAATTTTAATATTCATTTTTCATAAGAGTTTAGTTAAAAAAAAAATTTTATAAAAATAATTGATTTATTAATTAATAAATTTGATGATAATAATAGTTTGTTGAAAGAACATTTTATTTACGTAAACTCTTTATGAATCTGTCTGTTGCATATTTTAAAACAATTTAATAAAAAAATTAGTAATATAATATAGTCGAACTTCAGATTACTGTAAAATATGAGCAGACATATGCAGAGTGTAGAATTTGATTGGGCCATAGAAATAATAAAAAACATAACCAGCATTAAAAGCTTCAAAATAATGTAAGGATTACGCCTTAAAATATGCAATTTTGTTTAATAATAAAATTTTAACATCAGTTTATTTCCATTTTATTTAATTATTTTAACTAATTAAATTTTTTTTATAATTTAATTTTATTATATAAATTTATTAGATTATACATAACAATAAGTGTTAGATTTAATAAAAATTGGTTATGGCAGGTATATGTATTATTTTTAAAACCTATTGATTTTGGTTTTAATAACCCGGATATTTTTATAATCAAATTATATTTTTCACAAACTTTAATGAAAATATTAATTACCGCTTTTCGAAAACTAGTTAATTATTTTAATATAAAATTCCGGGGAACAATCGAATAATCGGATCACCAAATTCCACCAAATAACCTTTTGATGTGAGTTTATTATATTAAAAGCAATATTACTAATCTAATAAAATTGATGAAACCTAGGGTTATAAATTCAATAGAAACATTATAGTATAATATGTAATTATCCATTAAATTGCTTTAAAATAATCTGACAATCAATTAACTTTAAATTTCATGTTAAATATGTTAATAAAACGTAAGGTGAGATTGTGGCTTATTTAAATTGTGTTATTCCAAAATTTAAATTGAAATATGAACATGTCAAATTGTTTTTTAAATGCAGTATATAATTTTCTAATTATTTAGAATTTTTTTTTATTTTTATAAATATTTTTATGAATAATCCAATTTAAATATAATATACTGGTATATTAATTTAATAAATAACTTTTTTAAGTGGTATGTATGTGTGTTTTTATACCCGTATGACTATATAGTCAAAGGGTATAATAAATTTGCCATTACGTTTGTGACGCAGAGAAGGAGGGGGGTAGATATAGACTCAAGTGTATGGATCGGATCAGAATCGAAAAATAAATCGATTTAGCTATGTATGTCCGTCCGTCCGTCCGTGTGTCCGTCATCACGATAACTCAAAAAGTAAAGGAGCTAGGATTTTGAAATTTTCACTTATGAAAACTTAGAGTAATAAATGCTACTATGAGGCTTGGATTATTAGAATTAAAACTTAAATTTGATTATAAGAAAAGCATCTTAGGAAATATAAAAATAAAAGTTCAATATTAATTTAAAGCATATTAAATCGCTCTGCCGAAGACTATACTATTTAAACTATATTTTTATGTAAATTATTCCATACAAAATTTTCAAAAACCATAGGTTAATTGTGTATATATATATGCTTATGCAATTATAATTATATTTAATATTAATTTGATATATTATTATTATTAGATGTTTCACTATAATAAATTTATTGATATTTTAAAATATTTTTATAAAAAAAAAAAATTAAATTTTTTAATATAATTTTGAGGTTAGTTTTGAATAATTAATTAGGATAACCTAACACCATAAATATGTTAAAATTTAATTTTTATTTTTTTTTTATTTCTTTGTTTTTGTTTTTAACACATAATAACAATTGAAAATATTGATTAAATCTAAATTTAAAATTATATAATTAAATTATTTCTGCTTTTGCATTAATAAGGCAATTAAAAAATAAAATTTTTTAAAAATAAAATATTCAAAAAAATTTTTAAATTTAAAACTTGGTTAACAATTGTTGGAAAGAGTTACACATTGAAGGGATTTGTTGTTATAAGATTACTAAAAGTTACTAAAAGATAAAATAATGATTTTGAAATTTAATGATATTAATTATAATAAGTTATCAGAGTGTATAAATTGTTAAATATGACATTTGATTAATTTTTTAAAATTAAATGAAAAAAAAATCAAACTTATCAAATTGTCAAATTTATTCGATATAGATGAAAGCCGTATGCTAATGACAGACTACGAAAATTAATCGTTAAAATTTCACTATATTAAGCTTTATCCTGAAGGAAAATTTTGCTCATATCCCTTGTTTATTGATTCAATGCTAATTTTGATTTCAAAGTGACACTTATTTGGAAAAAAACTAAGTTGAAAATGTCAAATCTTAAAACGATAAGATATTGTTTTAAATGTCAAATAAAATTTAAATTTCAATTAAAGGAACGATTTTTCTATTTAAAATGCTGATTGGATACAAACTATGTAAAATTCATAGGACTTAATGTTCATTAAAAAGTTAATGTTGGTCAGGACAAAATTTGATGGCAATTAAACTTATGCAATATGATCGTTAGCTTTTGTATTCTATGTTTGACATTAGAATGATATAGACTTTAATTTAATTTACTAAAGTACTACTAAATTGCAGCTCTCTTTTAAAATTCTAAAATTGTCAATTTAATTTCATTATAATGGCAACCTTTTCTCTAATCAATGCGACGCTAACACTCTAGGGAAAAATTACTTTGTACATAGCTAGGAGAACAGATATGTAGGGTTGGGCATGGGTCTAAGGAATTAGAAGGAAAATAGGATGGTAGGTTGGAAACGAACTTATTTATGTTCTTTATAAAACATTAAAAATTGTATAATGGTATATTGCTATCAGATGGGAATACATTGGATGGAAACATGTCCCATATTCTAGAAGTTTTCATAATAAATGAGTTTTTATAACCAGTTTTAAGCCACCTAGGAATTTCGCCTGTGTAGAAATGAGCACTTAAGGCCTCCTTGGTGTTGCGTTGGAATTATTTAAAGGAATGCATGTTTCATTTTAATTCAATAGAGCAAGTAACAATACCTACGAGATATCTATAAAAAAGAGTTATAGCTCCGATATTGCGACGAGTGCCAAGAGAGAGGGTCACCAATTAGGCATGAGGCGCGATTTTGAATTTTGTTCAGGTAATTTAATGAAGTTTTCGGACCGCCACCCCATATGAGAAAATTATACTCCATCTTCGTATGCAGGCTTTATAGATATTGATAAATGCTTGAATTGTCTAACAAATCCTGCTTTGCTTAATTATAATAATTATAATAAAAACATTTTAATCTTTTAATATTTCGTTGAAATTTGCAATATTTATTTATAATTTAATTCGTCTTTTTTTTGGAATCCATTTAAAATTTCTATTTTTAAATATTAAAAGGGTCGTATAATGAATTTCAATAGAAAATAAAAAAATTTTTTGCAAATAACCACAGAAAGGTCAGTTCATAATTCTCTTTTGTTTTTTTAAATAAATATGTATTGATTTTTATTTTTAATAATTTCACTTCAACGTAATTCGAATAATTTCACTTCGTATCGTAATTTTTAAAAGGTTCTAAAAATAATTTGCAAAAATATCTTATAAAATAAAACTTTTAATTCCATAAATAAAAGGCATTAAAAAGAGACTGAAAACGAGGAAGAGTGTAGTAGAGTAGACTGTGTCAACTCTGGGATACCCGTATGACCGTTATATAAACATTATATCATTATTATTATAAACATTAATTACTTTCAAACTTTCAAGCAAAAGCAAAATTTCAAACATACCAGCTTTATTAGGTGTAGTGTAATGCTCTTATAAAAGAAGGAGTTGTATGGCAGCTACTCGAACTCTTGGCATTAGAGCAACCAAATTTTGCAGTAACTTTGGCCATTACACTAAACTATTTTCGGCAAAATTTCAGACACCCAACTTCAATAGGTATAGAGTAATGCTCATATAAAATAAGAAGTTGTATGGCAGCTACTCGAACCCTTTGCAGTAGACCAACCAAATTTTGCAGAAACTTTGGCGACAAAATTAAACTACTTTTGCCAAAATTTCAGACACGTAGTTGTAATGGGTACAGAGAAATACTCATATAAAAAAGGAAGTTGTATGGCAGCTACCCGAACCCATGGACCAAAATGGCTGGATTTAAATAGCGATGACGGCTATTGCAAAAAAAACGAATTTGTGAAAATTTCAAGATTCTAGCTCCTTTAGTTTTTGAGTTATCATGCGGACGGACGGACATACATAGCTAAATCGATTTTTTTTTCGAGTCTGATCCGATCCATACACTTGAGTCTATATCTACCCCCCCTCCTTCTTTGCTTCACAAACGTAATGGCAAATTTATTATACCCTTTGACTATATAGTCATACGGGTGTAATGACTATATAGTCATACGGGTATAAAGATCTTTAAGGGAAGTTCGACCCCCTCGAGCGTTATAATTCCTCGAGGATTTTTGAATTTGGAACATTTGTCCCAACGCCCATATTTTTTGTACATGATTATTAATCTTATATTTATGGAGAGATAATAAAAAACCAAGCGTATCTTAATTTTGCAGATCAAGAAAGTTTTTTAGGAATAGGCTTAAGGAATAGGCTTAATCTTCTTTCAACATATGCTAAAGGTCTAAACTTTTTAGAAGACTTTTTTTTTTCCTATTCCACTCCTTTAAGGAGTATTTAGCATTTTTGAAACCTTAGAGCTTTTGCATGAAAGTCGGCGTCTTTATCACTACTCCTTTGCCCAGATCTTAGAACACATTAGAACGAATATTTATTTTTTTGTATTCCAGGGTTTTTTAAGTATTCGCATTCATTGAATTCTTCTCCTAATTTGTTAAAATTTCATAATCCTATAGTTCGAATCTATTTTCATCCCCCTTAACTCTAAGAACTTAAAGGACTTTGTGATGGTCATTATTGATGCAAGAACTCAGCCATCTCAACGCCCTAAAAAACACATCTATAAGTTTTGCAATATCATGTTTTACAGCTAGGTGCCATGATATTTAAAAGGAAAATTTGAAATGTACCGTTAATGCTTGTGCATTAACGGTACAAAACAACTAATTTTCCAAATTTGCTTTATTTTCAAGAGGTCTTTAATTTATGTATAAAAATTTTATAATAAATACATCAGAAAACAAACATGTATACATAAATGATTATAAAATCCGGTTTTAAGTAGTTCTAGAATTCCTTTTGATTCCGAACGCTTTTATAGTTATTAAATTTTTTTTTAATTAAGACCTCGAAGACCAAAACAGTATACGAGCTTTAATTTTCATAATATTTATCATTAAAAAAATATTAAGATGTAATAATTGTTGTTGTTTTGATATGGGGGATAGTATATGCCATCCTAACACGTATTCTTTGCGGTCCAATTCGAATAATTAATTAAATATTCTTTTGCATTACACTCATTTTTAAATTCATAACTAACTTTAGTTTTAAAACTCTTCTTTAAGCCCTTAAATCCAAAATCTTACTTTTCAATTTCTTAAATATAACTGTACATTTTTTTTACATTATTTAAAAAAAAACTGAAAAAATTCTCTTTGTTCTAAATCTAATTGTTATATTTCAAAAAAAAAATTTTTTAACTACATATAATTTCGATTTAACATTCAAAGTTTTTAAAGAAAGTGTAATACAATCGTATTCAAATTTATATATACAAATACATACAAACAAATTTAAATAAAGAGAAAAAAAAATAACGGGAAAAAAGTAGAAAAAAAAAAAAATTAAAATAAAAAAAAAACTTAAAATTGAACAGGTAACATGAAAATGAAAAGTAGAAAACCATGTACGAAAAATAAAAAAAAACAAAAACAGAAAACAATTTGAATTATAACTGTAAATAACACTGTTATAAAAAAAAAGACAAAGACAAAAAAAAAACAAAATAAAAAAGGAGTTAAGAAGGCAAAAAAAAGAAAAGAAGTGCAAATAATAGAAGAAGAAGAACGAACTAAGAAACAAACAAATAAACAAAAGAAAGTGGAGTAACTGTAAAAAATAAGACATTCAAAAAAAAAAAAAAACAAAAGTAACAACTGTGATGGAAATAAAAAATAACAAAAAACAAAACAACAGAAACAACAATAATAGGAACACACGTAGAAAAATAAAATTGAATATAAAAATTGACTAAACGAGGAACATAACATATGACGACAAAATTTGAATTGTTTTTGTATTTTTTTTGTATTTCTTGGTTTGTCACGTATATTAAGTTTGTCGTATTGTTTAACATAGTCAATATTCAGCTAGGAATTCACTATGATAATTCTATTTACATATACATACACACAACTAAATATGTAGGTATCACTCTTTTTTCACAGGTTTTTTTTTAAGTGTTTTTCATTGCGTTTTTATTTTTTACCTTTAATATTCAGAACAGTTACTAAACCGTTTAACAGCTTCATTTCAATATTCCAAAAATACAGGAGAAGACATACTTAAAATTGAAAGAGAAAGAAATACAAAAAAAAAAAAAAGAGATAGAAGAATAATGTCAGAGAGAGAAAAAAAAAAGAAAATCAAATTCTATATAAAAACGTTTGATATCGAATTCAAATTCACATTAAGGAAAGCAAATATATGTATGTGTGTGAATGTAGTATATAATGACAATTGATTGTTCTCCTATGGGATTTCTAGACAAAAAAATTCGAAAGTTAAAATCTTTATTCATTTTCATTTCAATTATTTTATTTAAACTGTTATTATTGAGTTTTAAATTTTTATTTTATAATAATTGTTTTTTTTTGGAATAAATAAAAAGTTTTTTTTTTTTAATATTTATATTTAAGGAAAAATTTAAAAATAATGAAGTCCCTAATGGGAGGATGTGTATAATTTAATTAAAATATTTGAGAAGATATATTGTAGTTGATTATGAAGTTGATATAATGCAATTGAAATTTATAATATATTAAATGATATTGATTTCAGGAAAAGAAAGTTTAATATTTTTAAATCCCAGGGAAATGTTTTGATTGATTGTTCAATATTCCTTGGTTCCTTTAGGTGTATTTGATACTTGGAATTTAAAATGACAGTTTTTTTTTGGAAATAATATAAATATACATTTAGTTGTGATGAGATTTAAATGCATAGCTATAAGTTACGGGGAGTAATTAATCAATAGTCTAACTGCTGGTGGAGTTGTCAAAATGTATATTATTTTGGATTCGAACTATGGCCAAATCAAATTTTTATTTATTTATTTATTTATTTATATATAATCCCCTACAATATATAATGTGAGAAGCGAGTGGTTCAATCATTCCTTTTCATGATTGAACCACTCGCAAGGATAACATGTTAATTCCTTATATTATGATATAAGCCATTATGATGTAAATTATGTTTTTTTTATTAAATATGATTTGAACAGGGTTTGAACCCCCTGAGACCCTTCAATTAAAAGGCCGACGTTCTAACTACGACTGATGGCGTCGATTGTCAAACTCTTATGTCAAAATAGTTAATATCAGAATATTTAATTAAAAATTTGTATAAAGTGATAGTTTGTATCGGATAGCTTGCATAAGATCTTATTTGTATTTCGATATCTCTTGCAATATCTACTGGAGAATAATTAACGCTTTATTGAACATAATGATTCATGAAATGGAAGCCAATTCTAACTTTGTGAATACTCCATATTACTTGTAGGAATGTAATATCATACTCCATATATCTCCATATTTGTACATGTGAATACTGTATATTCTTATAGGAATACAATGCAATATCTGTTAACATTTTAATTAAATTGACTTTATAGATACCGTTATTTTACTTTAAATTTTAGTTCAAATTAAATTTTTTTTTTATTTTAAATTTAAATTGTTTTATTTTAATAAAATTGCAGCTGGTTCTAGAGTTTCTGGTAATATGAAGTGTTTGCATTACTTTTCAGTTTTGATTGAAGATTTGAGGCTGTTGCTAATGGAAATAATTGTAAATCTTATCACAAGTAGTTTTTAGGTAAACAATTCTAAAATTCAAATAGGTCTGATGAAAATTGCTTTAAGTTCCCAAGCTTTATTTAAGTTTTATAAATTTAACATTTGATTTTTAGTAATCTACCTATACATATAAAAGCGAAAGTTTGTTTGTTTGTATGTATCGAATAGACTCCTAAACTGCTCAGCCGATTCTCATGAAAATTTGTGTTATATAGGGGTTTTTGGGTACGAAAAGAAATCATGGGCTAAAAATTTAGCCCTAGCGGACCGCCAAGTTGAGGCTGTGGTGCAAGTATTTAAACTTTTTTGTTCTAAAATTAAACGGTTTGACCAATTGACTTTAAATTTTGTATACATGATGCTCCTTGAGAATTGAGTTGACACTATTAACAGTTTTGGAATTTGTTAACCCATGTCCGCCTGACGGTTGGTAAAAAAAAATTTTTTGGTCCAAAGTTTGTCCAATTTTACGAAATACTGCTTTGGCTAAAAAGAAAGCCTCAGAAAAAATTTTGTTGATATCCGTTAACCCATTGAGGCTCAACAGCTTTTAATAGTTTTTTTCGTTACCTTACTCCAAATTAGAAACGGTTTGACCGGTTAACTTCAAATTATGTGTGCGTGAAGCACCTTGAAAATGGAGAAACGACTACGACTGATCAAAAAAAAATTTTTGAAGTAAATTACGTCCAATTTTGGAAAGTAGTTAGTACTTCTTTGAATTACAGAAAGTGTAAAAATTACTACAATAATTCTAGAAAAATCGATTTAAAAAAATTGCTTTAACACATTTTAAATTTAACATTTATATCATGTGTAGTTTTTATGTTAACTTTTTGCAGTAAAATCGATTTATATTAAACCTCCATTGAGAGGCGCAGTAACGCACATCGATACTAGATAGTTCTTTATGAAATTCTGATTATGATTATTAGTGAAATTTCGAATTTCGAAAATTTAAATTTTTTTCAAATATGAGCGCAGCCATTTTCAATTAAAATACATACATATACAAAAATTAAACTATATGAATATTTTAATATTGTTATTTCGGATATTTTTTATGCATTTTCTATTCCGTTATTTTTCCGTTACTTTTTTTTATTTAAATACAATAATCATGCTGTCTTTCTATATGCATATCATGTGTGTATCCATGTACTCGTATATATGAATTGATATGTAAAATACAGATTCTAAGTTAATGGTATTAGTCTTAACTGGAGGTTAAATGCTTGTCTTTTACTATTCTATTTTGTTTTTATTTTGTATTCATTTATTGTTTTGCTACGTTTGGGAACTTTGCAAAAAGAAATACGGGGGGGTTAAAGCTGAAACGATTAAATTGAATGTTTTCGCACGTACCTGACATAATACGAACATAAGGATTGGAATAATAAAGTCTTCAATTTTATTTTCATTATTTTACAATTTCATACTATTCGTAAAAGTTGTAGGTACATATTATATGATTATATGCATATGAAAATAGGTAAAAATTTGGTATATATATGTAAATATTTTGGAGGTCTTAGAAGGAAACTAAAATGTTGTCTGAGAAGGGAAGATCATGTATTGCAAATTGAGTGAATAAAATTGTCGGATAGGTTTTTGTACGTTTTTGTTTTTTTTTTATTTCTAAGGAAATTATTTATTCATATTAGGTATGCGTGTTAAATTTTATGTATTTATATATGTATTTTTACATATATATATATATATATGCATAAAATTTAAACTAATGTAATTTGTATATTTTTTTATATCATTTTATTTTGTTGCCTGTATAATGTTTTAAAAGTTAATTTTAAAAGATTTTAACAGATATTGAATGTGTAAATTGCGGGGATGTACCCATATTTGGATAAAAATATCTATAAATTTTAAATAAATTTTATTAGCCTAATAAATGTGTTCTTAAATTTTTTTTTATATTTATTAATAAAAAGAAATAGAAATAGTATGTGAAACAGAGGGGTTTAAAAAAATGCACATTTAGAAAATGTTTTGAATAATAATAAGAAAAACTTTCCTTAAATTTGATAAAATCCCATTTACGACTTACGATTGTAAAGAGGTTTTAACACATTTTAATATATAGTTTTTTATCTAGAGCCTTTCCATCTGAAATTTATTACATTTTTATGGAGATTGAAAGGTTTATTTGTCTGGAAAGATTTAATTTTGGACTTATAATCATTTGTAGCCTGCGAGTATGCAATTGTTTTGAAGAATTCAACTTTAAGTAGATTAAAATTGAATCATTAGATCTAAGGTATCATTTTCTAGTTCTAGGGAAATCTTTGAACAAAGTAAATTCTAAGTTTCATCGCTTTAGATGCTTTGGGGTTTTGTGTACCAAAGTTGTGGTTCAAAAAGTTCTTTGCTGCAATTACTCTAATCAAGAATTCGAGTCAATGTTAATCTGCTGTCAAAAAACTTAAATTAATACGATAATAAAAAAAATAAAGACATGGTCACATAGGTCGTATGTAAAACAGTGAAAGACAAATATGAAAATTCAGTTCCTAAACTAGGGAAAGGTAGCTAAAGTCAAATTTGGTAAATAGACGTACGGACTTGATCATTTAAGCTTATTTTGGATTTTTATATTTTAGTATCTGTTAAAGAAGACATGTTTAGTGATAGAAAATTATGGGTTTTAGTAATTTATACCATAAGAATTATTAGAAAAAGTAAATAAGATTTTTGTAAGATAAAAAGTAAATCTTAACGATTTTTCTAAATGGTTTCTTAAGTAATTAGATCTACTTTATTAAATTAATTAAATATAATGTTATTTATGTAATGTTATCAGCTTAACAATTTTACTAGGCTTTAATATGATAAAGTACCTATGTAATTGGTTTATATTTAAATAAAAATTATTGAAATTTATTTTTCAATTTTTAAAATCAATCTCAAAAGAGATTTAGTCATTTTGCTCTAAAACGGCTTGATTTGTCTTTGGGACAGACGCCTTCTGAGATCAGATACTATTGGGCTAGAACAGATGTTTTTTTAAAATATGCATCTAAATTATTCACAGAGCATCCAAAAGAAGTTCACCCAGTTTGCTCTAAGAAGGTTTTGTTTGTCTTCGGGACAGCCCCCTTGTGAGGTAAGAACTATAGTTAGAAGTTACTATTGAACTAAAACAGATTGTTTTCTAAAAGATTCGTCTAAATTATTCCTACACTTTGGTTTAGTAGTAACTTTGCCACCATTGGAGTCACAAAATGTTTAGTATTTAGTTTTAAATTTAAAACAAATTACGGTAAAAATGAAGGGGGCTTTAAAATGCTCAAGCACTCAGAATAAATTAAAAAATGAGTGAAAAAAACAAGAATTAACAATTCAATTATTGCGGAATTGATGCATATGGCATACTATCATCAAACCGGTGTCATAATAATCTTGGAAATTTTTTGAATAATTTGATATTTATTGATTTACAGCGAATAAAAATATTTGATTACCTCTATGAATTTTTTTATTTTATTTATTTTTATATTTCTTAAATTAAATTTTGTCATAATCATTTTTAGAAATTCATACCATGTTCCATTTTGATCTATAAAATTTTATGAACCTGTATAATATTCACCTGTCAAAATTTAAAATTCATAAATTGAAAACATTAAATTAAATATAATAAAATAATCGTTACATAAGTAATATAATAAAATAACCATAAATATATGTAAGTATTACGCATAGGTATTAAAAATAATTTAATTTTTATTTTTCAGACAAATTTTATAAATAATAAATTTAATTGATTAAAATTAGTTTAATTTATTTAAATTCTATAATAAAATAAAAATTTATAAAAGTTTTGCTTATAAAATTTTAATAAAACAATAATAAATTTTTATTTAGTTTATATAACTCACAGATTTTATGTTTTCAGCATAGTATTATATTTGACTTAATTTCCTGGGGCATTATTACCAGCCGCCTTACTTAATTAAACAGTTTTTATAAAAATTTTTGCATTAAAATATATATTTAGTACATAATTTTTACTCTTTAAATGCAATTTTTAATTCTTCACTTAAGTTTAATTTAGGAAAATGGTTATATAAAAAAAATTATTTTAAATTTATTTAGAAACAAAACTTGCATATTTTTAGTTCGTGTTTTTTTTTAAGATGATAAAATTTAAGTTAATGATTTTACAAAAATTTTATTTAAAATTTACAAATTATCATTGTTTTCTAGATTTCTTATATTATTAATAATTCAAATAACTAGTAAGCATTTCTTCATAATTTTTAACAAAAGGTCATTATTAAAATTTTTATACTACAGGTAACCCACGTAAATTGAGTGACTATTATAAAAAAGTTGAATGCTGTCCTAGCACTTACAAATAAACACCTTCTTTAATTTAAATGAACTTGGCTTTGAGTTTTTCATTTTTTTTTTAAAACTTCCCCAATTTTAAGACTAATTTTAACCAAAAATCAAAAAAACTTCATCACATCGGTCTTCATTAAGGTAACCAATTTCCTGTGATTTGAAGTTTTTAGATTGAAAATAGATCCAATAGAACTCGAATCTTAGGTGTAAAGTTGCTTATGTTATGAGATCTTGGGTATAAAGTTGCTCATGTAATTTTTAGCTTATTTTCAAAAAATTTTGTAAAAATGCTGTCTTTCCGTCTGTCCCTTTTTATGTACGGCCGACTAAAAAATAAAATTTTGTTTCACTCTGTCTTTCCGTCCGTCCCTTTTTATCTACGGCTGACTAAAAAATAACGGCAACGGTTAGGTATTGCAATAAAAATAATTTAATGTTAAAACTTTTTTCTGTAGCCCCCTCCGTCACGGAACTACAGCCCCTCAAAGTCGGAAAAACACTATATTTAAACAGTTATAACAAGAGTTCTATTTGGTATATTTTCAACCTGAAAACGGTAACAGACATCTTTTTTTATAAACTTTACAAATTTTTAAAAGCCAAATATATAGGAAATGTATAAAACAAATGTTATCATGTGGCATTAAAATTTACCGTTACCCAAAACTAAGTTTTGAAATATCTTTGGCCCCTCATAACTTTTGAACGGCAGAATCAAGAAACTTGAAATTTTGGAAGAAGTTAGATCCTCATAAATATGACAACTTTCTCGTTGAAGGGTTATTAGGACTTTAAAATTTACTATTTGCAGTGTAAGCAGTAACTTAGTCACCAGTATACATATATACTTTCAATATTAAACTAAGTATGTAACAAAATAAAATTTTGAAAATGTGCTTTTTTAAAAACCCTTGGTTTTTTTCATCACTTGTTTATTATTTATTTATATCGTAATATAAAATATTTAAATACGTACATACGTATATTCTTGTTTTAAAGAACAAATGACGCTAAAATATAGTATTAGAGTATCAAATTCTTCAACAGTCCCAGCCATTTACTCATTGTTTTTTCAAACGTTTGAACCTTCGTATTATATGGAGATTACCTATCTTTTAAATATAACAAAGTCCTTATTTCCACTGAATTTATAATTTCAAAAACTTTAGTCAATTAGTTTAGAAATTTTTTAAAAGTATTTCATGGTTTTGGAATTTGAATATTTTGTCACTGCAGTTAAATGTTTTTTTTTTGGATATTTGTTTTTTTTTAAAATGACATTTAACATTGAATTATTTTAAATTGTACTTAAAATTTTTAGAATTCAATTGGTTACAAAAAAAAAATTTCTCTTGTCTATCTAACATTTAAAATTTTATTTCATGAGATTACTTATTGTACTTATTCTAATTTTGCAATGACTATTGAAGTACGTCAGAATTTTTTTAAATCAACTTTTTTAAATATATTTCTATAACCTTAAATTACAAATTTTCAAAAAAATACCTTTTCAAAAATTTAATAAATTTTTTATGTAGAAACTTGAATCTACTTTAATTAAATGTTCCTAATGATAATTTCAATGATTTCATTATAATGAAGTCATTGAAATTATCATTTCTAATTTTTAATGTATGCGTAATGAGTTGTAGTTAATTTTTTACAATCTTAAATTCAATGTCAATTTGATTATTTAATTTAAAATTTTTAATTGTTCTTAACTAATGAAAAATTTATTTTAAAATTTTTTTAAAAATGTGAAAGAGGTTGGCATTTAATATTAACTTGGGATGATATACTTTAGGAATATAAAAACTTTTCATTTAATTTTACACTGAAGAACCAAAAGAACTTTGCATTTTAATTATAAGCGGTTTTTATTTAAGAGCCTTGATAGGATGTAACCTTGGAAATTTTAAAATTGATGAATTATTTTACATTCAGAAAGGATGTATTTAGAGGTTTTAGCACTTTTATTTGATGCCTAAGTGTTTCTACAATGAAAGTCATTTATTTTTGAAATTATAAAATTAAAATCGTGGCTCTGTTGCTTTAAATATTTTTCTTTTATCAGCTGGTATTTCTGATGTAAATTTTTCGTGGAAACTTCAGAATTATGCCTATGGTGTCTTGTATGTGGTAGCATACAGTTTCTGTAAAATCCAGTAGACCAACAAAATTTTGCAGAAACTTTGGTCATAAAACTAAACTACTGTTGGCCAAATTTCAGACATCCAGCATGAATAGGTATAGAGTAATGCTCATATAAAAAAAGAAGTTGTATGGCAGGTACTTGAACCTGTGGACCAAAATGGCTGAATTTTAATAGCGATCACGGCTATTGCTTAAAAGAATTTGTGAAAATTTCAAAATCGTAGCAGACAGACGGACGGACGGACGGACGGACATACATAGCTGTATCGATTTACTTCTCGATTCTGATCCGATCTGTACCTTTGAGTTCTTATCTACCCCCATCCCTCTCTCCTCCTCCTTCTCCACGTCACAAACGTAATGACAAATTTAGAATACCCTTTTGACCTATAGTCATACGGGTATAAAAAGCTTTTTCAGTTACAAACTGGTGAACTAAATTAGAATCTAATTCTAATCTAAATAACATACATTTGAATTCCTGGCCTGTATGATTTAACCATTCTTGATACAATTTTGTTTATACATATACAGGTACATTAAATATTGTAAAAAAAAATTTATTTCATTCAGTGTAAAAGTTTTTTACAATTGCCTTATAATTGTTCATTATCCTGAATTCATATGTTTTTGAGTTTAATTATAATTATTGTAACGATTTTCTAATGACAGACTTCATATTTTTGAAATGAATTTTAAAGGTGAGGTAAGAGTCATAACTTATAACACTTTTCAAAAACTGCATAATTTATATCCTCCTCCTCCTATACTTTACAATTTTTATTATCATCATTTTTAATTCATTTACAATTTTGGTTTTTACAACTTCAAATAGTTGATAATGAATGCGTGAATGAGATTCATCATAATGAGTAGGAACAAACCATTTTTGTAATTTCAATTAGTGCAAGTTTTTAGATTTATTTCAAATTTTTTTTTAAATATGTATACTTAAATAATTTTAATAATATTTTACTTAATACGTACTTAAGCTACTTCATCATGTTTGACATGAAGTAATTATAGTTATTTTGATTATTTTGTTATTGTTAAATGTGTATGTTTTTGGATTCATTTGTATATTTTCGGTTTAATTCATTTGTTTAATTTCGGTGAATAGCGTTTTCAGATAAAAGTATTACAATTCTAAATTTTTATATATTTAGTGTTTGTAAACATTAATATAACAAGGCTACATGCCTTCAACTTTGAAACAAGTAATGAAACAACAGTCAGTTGTTGGTTACCGAATTAATAAAATCCAACACCTGATAAGCTCAATTGATAGTTACACAAACTCGAACTTCAACTCCTTTCAGGTACATAAACAAAGAGAATAAAATAACTTTGTACCAATTTTAAAATTTCTATCTTTATTACTTTCGAAGATATGCTTGTTAGATCTTGGAAGGTGCACCAACGTCCCTTAACCAACATTTTAATTTTTTCTTAATTTCAAGAACAAAAGGGAAATAAAAAAAAATATCCTTGTACCAGATTTGAAGGTTCTATTTTTATTTTAAATTACTACAGGGTGGCGCAAAACTACCGATATGGTTTCAATGTTTAATAACTTTTTTATTTAATGGTTAATTATTATTACTATTTTTTTGTTATACAGTATATTAATGGGGAATATTTTTATCTTAAGTATGAAAAATTATATCCAGCAAGTGGTGACCATTTCCGGCTTGGCACATTCGTGCTCATTCCAGTACATTTTCCATAACTTTTCGTAAAATTTCCGGTGTTATGGCTTGAATTTCATTGCGAATGTTTTGTTTTAGCTCTGGTACGGTCGCTGGCTTGTTTACGTATACCCTTCCTTCCAAATAACTAAATAACGGTGAACGTGGGGACCAATTGAAATCTCTTCTGCGCGAAATAATGCGTTCGCCAAAGTAGTCCCCTTGCAGCGTGGGCTCTGACTCCATCTTATTGGAACCACAACTGTAGATGGTTTTCTACAGCTGGCCTCAAAAAATTGCTCAGCATCGTTCGATATTCAGCACCAGTAATCGTAATCTAGGCGTCATGTGCATTTTTAAAGGAAAATGGACCAATGATCGTTTCATACACTACACCATATCAAACAGTACACTTAAGTGAGTGTAATTGTCGCTGATGAACTGTTCTTGGATTCTCCGTAGCCCATATCCTGCAATTTTGCTTGTTTACGAAACCATTCAATTGGAAATGGGCTTCATCACTCATTATCAAATTGATAATTTAATCGCGATTTTCTTTTGCTTTTTGTCGCAATGAAATGCAGTAATCAAGCCGTTGTTGGTAGTCTATCGACTTCAATTCTTGCACAAGCTGAACCTTATACGGGAACGTATGCAATGTGGTTAAAATCCTCTAAACGGACCACCACGATAGTCCCAGCTGGGTCGAATGTCTTCTTGTTGATGTTTCTGGACTATCCTTCCGTGTGGACCGTACATGGAAGGTGTCTTACTGTACCATGCTGTCGAATATTTGCAACCAGGTGGTTTATTGTTGATGCTGCAGGTCCAGTACGCACATTAAAAAAACAACGATAAGCATACTGTGTCAAAACAATCGACCGTTGATTTTCAAAATAAAATTCAACAATTGTTGATCGCTATTCTGTTGTGTACTGTTCCATTTACAATTCCCCAAGTTTTCTTCACAAAATTCTGAAATAAAAATAAAAAATATAATTAAATTTAAAAAGTTATTAAACATTCAAACCATATATGTCGTTTTGCGCCACCCTGTATATCTTAATTAATTTGAGTAGTGCATGGGAGTTACCCGAAGAAGAACATCCTTGTACAAAATTTGAAAGTTCTATCTTTATTGATTTCGGATACATGCTTGTTTGTCCTTGGTTCGAGGGATTCCAAGATCAAAATCAAATTTCTAAACTCAGCCATTTTCAATCCCTCACGTATTAATCCCTCAAATATTTCCTATTAAAATAATAGGAAAAAATAATCCTATATAAATAAATCCTAAAATATCATTTTACAGATTCGAAAGTTGCATTCTTATTTATTTAGCTATTTTGTCATATACTGACTTACCTACTTGTTTATAAAATAATATTTTGTATATCTTTAAGTTTTTTCAACTCTTTATTATTTAAAATGAAAAAACTAAAACAAATTTTGAACAAGTCAAGGTAAATTTATAATTAAATAGAAAAAAAAAGTTTTCGAGATCTTCTAGTAAAAAAAAATTAAATATATTTTTTTATAATATTTCCGTCTCATTTCATTTTGAATTTATTTTACTTGTTTCTTTTTTTCGAGAGCAATTGAATTTTAAAATGAAAATTTAAATTTACAACAACAAAAACTCTGAATGTCACAAAGTAAATGAAAATTTTATAAGAAAATTTACATTTGAAAAAAAAGATTTAAAGTGCAACTAAAATAAAAATGCAGAAAATGTTTTTTTAATAATGAAAAATAAATTAATAAAACAAAACAAAAAACAAATAAAATTAAAAATAATATTATAAATTTTGCAAAAAATTTTTTAGGTTAAGTTGTTGTTGTAAGATTCGATTTCTCCCCCTCTCTTGGTCTCTACAAAAAAGTCAGTGAAAAACCTTTATTTTTTTGTAAAATATTCTAAATAAATATTTGCTGATTCAATTTTCTTTTAAATTTGCTTTTGTTTTTATCTATCATTTATTTTATGCAGTTCATCATAATCTTCTTTTTATTTTTTAAATTAATTTTATTTGCTTTATTTAATTTTTTTTTCGTTATTTCTTTTTATAAATTTAAATTTTGTTAAATTTAGAGAAAATACAAACAACGGTGATTTACATTACAATAAATATTATTGGGTTTGTAATGAAATTTCGACTTTTAAAATCTTAATATTTTAAAATCACAAAAGTCGAAATCGAATTTATCTTAGTTTTATTATAGTTTTTTTTTCCAGAGCTGTGGTAGTACAAGGGAAATTCAAGAGGTTAAAATAGAGAAAAAGCTTTTACATAGTTTGAGGAATGCTATAGCTCTTCAAAAAATGTTCGATCTTAAAATAAGTTTGTGTAAGGCCTCTTTAAAATTAGGAACTAACATATAAAGTATATATTTATAGTATGGAAAAATTCTATAACTCTCATTTAAACTCTGATTTAATAATCAAATTTCAAATCCATTTTAAAAACATATATTGTAAAATAATAAGGCCATTAAAATGATGGGCTGTCTTATTAGAACCCAAGCTTAAAATAAAATATTAAAATTTTGAAAATTTGATTTAAAATAGCTTTTCCGGGATAAAGTAACTGATATGAAATATAGGTAAAAGTGGAAGTTTTTCAGAAAATGTTGAAATTTCGAAATAGCGGGATTTTGAAGTGCCTGAATCTTAATAACGGTACTTTGATGGTTAATAATATACCTAAGTCAAAATTTGAATTTTGAATGACGGTAATTGGAATTATGGGGACTTTTAAATGTAAGGGTTTGAAATGTAGGGGTTTTGAAAATAGGAATTTTAAAAGTTACAAATTTTTTTTTGAATTTAAACGCTACACACTGTACTTATTTTTGAGGCTTATAGTTTTTTCTACTTCCTAAATTTGCTTATAGAGAGAATGTATTACCATTAAACATCGATTAATACTACTTAACAGTGAATTAGACTTTATGAAGCTTAAAATTTTCACTTCTTAGATTGGTTTCATCTAAATTTTTAAGATTAATTTAACTTTAAGGAGAGTTACTATTGAGGAGAGAACTTAGTATTGTTAGAGAGAATGTATTACCATCGTCCAAATACTAAAATTTGAATTAGAGTATGCAGCTTAAAAATTTTAAAATTAGATCGAACGAAGCTTACAATAACATTTCTTAATTAGATTTTATGAAGCTTAAAATGCTCGCTCTCATTCTTGTCTCCATCTGGAAAACTTTACGAATGAGGAATTGAATATTTTGTGTTCATTGTCACCAGCATGTATTACATTCTTATTAATCTTGCATCTTAACCACTTTTAACTTTTTTACGTTGAATTATCGCATAAATGTTAATGTTATGCAAAATAATTCTATATTTATCATTTTTAGCTTTTCCATAAATAAAAAAAAAAAAAAAAAAAATAATTTAAAAATGGAAAATATTCATGATGATAAAATTTATTTTCTTTGTATTCTCTATTTTGCTTTTAAAAGAATTCCTCGAAAATAAAAGGGTTTTCAGATTTCTGTTGTAAGTCAGAGCAAAAAACAATTCTGTTTAACTTCATTTGAATTTGAAGTTTTGTTTTTTAAAATCGATTTGATTCAATTTTTTTTTTTTTGTAAAAGTTAAAGTATAATAAAAAGAAAATGAGATACAATAAAAATAAAGAAAATTAAATATTAAAATAATTTGATTTTAAAATGATTTTGAAATTGCAATTATTGTTATTAAAATTACAGTACTTTTGTTTGAATTTATAATTTTGTGTATAAAAGTTAACTACTCCAATTTTAAATGTATACGAGTTAATTGGGGAAGACTTATAAGTACACATAATTTTGATAAAGCTAATTGGAGGCTATTTGGATCAAAATATTATATATTTTAACTTTTTTTTCATTTAATTCTTCATTCTATTATCATTATTTCAGATTTTTTGCCATGCTATACTTAATTTATTTAAATTTACAGTTACTTTAGCATAAAAACCGTTATTAATGACGAACCTCTCTTTCAACTCATTACAACCCAATATTAAGCAAACAGGTTAGATTTACCTTATATCAAATTTAAGGTTTCTATGTTTATTACTTTCAAAAGTATGCTTGTAAAATATTGGGAGGTACGGGGAAGGTACCTGTACCTGAACCGCCATTCCATCACTTGATTCTCGTTTTTAAGAGCAGAAGGGGAAAAAAACATCCTTGTACCAGATTTACAAGAACTATATCTTTATTAATTTCGAAGATAAGCTTGGAAGTTATTGGAAAGTGCATGGGAGTTACCGGAAGAAGGAACCACCCTTTACAAAATTTGAAGTTCTATTTTTATTGATTTCAAATGCATCATTAGTTCGATCAAAAGCTTTTATTTTTTATTAAATATTACAGTTACTTTAGTGTTACAACCCGTTATTAATGTACCAACTTTACTTAATTTTCAAAAACACCTATTTCTCAGTTTCACTTTAAACTCAAACACTTTTCTCAAATATTTCGGACACCCAGTATATAGTTTTTGTAATATTTATAATAATTTTATATTTCAGATAGAAAGAATTTCTGCATCTGTGAGTTATATTATTGAATTAAATGTATTTGGTTATAATTTGCATTTGAAATGGCAGCCAAATGCATGATTGAACACTCGATCAAAAATATTTAAATACTTTGATAAGATCTATGATCATTTTTTTATTTTATTTCTTTATCAGGATCGTTATTGAATTAGTAAACGGACTGATGGACGAACGTACATACTTTAACTGTGTAAGGAAGTTTTCAAAATTGGTTTTTTGTATTGAATCTATTAAAATAAAAAAGAAAAACTGCTGTATTTATTTTTTTTGATTATCTGAACAAATATTCAATATTCGATTGTCTATTAAAGAAATAAAACTGCATTTTTTAGTTTTATAATAATTGCTGTGTGTTTCTTTGAGATTTGTTGATTTTACTTCTTCGATGTCGAAGTTTATTTAAAATCGAGTCTACTTTTAGAATACCAAAAGAATAAATTTAATAAAAGAATTTGAAAGTTTAAATTGTTTAACAATGAATTGGTTTTAATTATCTTAACACTTAATTAATAAATTCTTTTAATTAATTGTAATTCATAATAATTCTATAAACCTTTGTCTTAAGTATTAAACCAGTTTTATTGTTTTTCAAATAAGTTTTTGGCTTTCATTATATATTGTATATTTCATTATATTTGGTCACCATGGGGATTTATAAAGAAAAATTAATTAATTTATTTACAAACAGTCCCTTACTTCATACAACTTCATACAATGTGATAAGGGAGTGAAGAATGCATTTCCTTTTCAGGCGTGGCAGTTTATGCTAGTTATTAATTTTAAAAGTAATATTATTTATTTTGATTATATTATCATATATTTTAAATTTTACTATATATATTTGGTCACCATGGTGATTTGTAAAGAAAAATTATTTTTCAATGATTTTATTTCAATTAAAAATTCAAATTCAATTCCCCTCGGTTAGTAAGCCAAATGCTTCCTCACTTACCCACCTTATTCACTAGTGTATACTATTTACTATTATTTTTATTTTTTTTAAATTTGGAAAGTTTAAATCAACCTTTAATTATTCATTAAATAGCTTAGTTTGTCAGAATTTAACTATTTAATAACTTTCGTTATTCGTAGTTTAAACTTTTAAAGTAATTTTTCTAAGCGATTCAACATTTGACACATGACTAAGTCTTTAATGAAAACGCATGCAACTCAATTCCTGAACAGTATAACAAAATTCAAAATTATATGTTAAATTCACTAATTAAACACTGTGTATGTTTTAAATCTATTAAAGGTTTTTATTACTTTCATATTCTGACATTTACAACTAGTTTTTATATGAAAATTGCTAATGAAATCAGTTAACCAATTTAATGAAAAATTGAAAATTGACTAAAAATGAAAGCAAAGGAAAGAAAATTTAAAAAAAAAAAAACTTAAAAAGTTTACAGTTGTTTTTTTACAACTTGTTTTTTTATTGCTTCACCATTGCGATAGTAAATTGCTTAAATAATTTTTTTAATACTAGAGTCAAGTTAAAAAGTCGTTGCTTAATCCATGTGGAGGAAAACTATTTTAAAAGTTTTAAATTTTTTTTTTTTCTGAACAGGAATTCCTTTAAAATAAGAATTTTTCCTGAAAAAAACTTATGAAAAACTTATTATTATGAGTGGTATTTCGGACGCTAGAACTGTTTGTAATTTAATTAAATAAATTCAATTTTTAAAAAATTCGTATCAAAGCTTAAAAAAAACTCGAATATAGATTTAAATCAGAGCTGCACTAAAAAATTAATTGCACTAAACATTTTGTCAACTTATTATTTGAGTTAGTTTAAAACAAAGTTCACTCAATTTCCGTTTACCACTTTTAGACATTTAGTAGAATCAAAATTTGAATTGTTTTTTGGCAAAGTAGTTCAATGAGTGATTTATATGTGTCAAGTTGGTATACTTTGAGCAGACTTTTTGTGGGTATACATTGAGCAGACTTAAAAAAATTTGAATTGAGTTGCTTTTTGCAAAATTAGCTCAATGAGTGATTTAAATATGTTAAGTGGGTATACTTCGAGTTATGTTTGTCATATGAGTATATTTGGCAGGTTTAATTGAAGTGCTCCGAATGATATTCTAAATTCAACTCTGATTTGAGTGGAATATTTTTAATTCATTTTCGAACCTTTATAAATAGATACCTTTACCGACTTCGCAAGTACAATTTTTCTAAAAATATATTAAAATTATCTCAAGTTAATATCTTTTGTATAAAATTGCTTGTTTGAGTATTATTGGCTTAGCTGAATCCAAGTATTCGTTGGGGAAAGGTAGTTATTTAGTATCATTATTTATACACAGATTTATTTAAGTATAATGTACAATCATATTGTAATGTTAGGTGGCTATTGTTGAAGATGACAAATCAATACGGTACTGTGTGAATCTATCAGAGTTTGGCCTATGACACAGTATAGTTCCGTGATTGATTTGGATAATTTTTAGTGCTTAATCCAATGCACTTTTTCAAACATTTAGGCGTGCTGCGCCGCTATCCAGTTTTAAAGAAATGGTTGCTTACTAACTCCATCAAGAACAAAGTGCTAGTCTTCGTCAACAAACACCTAAGAATAATATGCCAAATATTCTGGGCTAACAGAATGAAGAATATAAACTTGTGGGAGTTAACAAATGAAGAACCAATAACTAAGGAAATCTCCAGAAGGAAATAGAAGTGGATTGGAAACACACTAAGGGAAGGTGAAGTTTGCATAACAAGAATGGCGTTTTGCTGGAACCCTCAAGGTGGTTTCAGAACAAGAAGAAGATCCAGAACAATATGCAAAAGAACAGTGCTTGATAAAATAAATAAATCTCGCATCCTGGAATAAAATTGATGAAACAACTGGAAACAAAGTAGAATTGAGACTTCAAGTTGAAGCCCTATGCTACAACCAAACAGTACTTAAGTATCATTGCTTATTATAAACAATTTAGTCAGAGAAGCCCTTAAATTCGGCAGATCAACTAATTTAATTAATGTTTGAGTTTTAAGTTTTTTTATAAGGTGAAAATTTTGATTGTGTTCCAAAAAAGTCAAAAATTGTAAAACTTTTTTTTTTTTTTAAACATATTGACTTTAAACAAGGGGTTGATTTTTGCACAGTTTTCTATAGCTTTGTGTTGGTATTTTACAGGAAACCGATTTAATCAATAATTCTAAAGTTGTTTAGTTTTTCAATCATTTGAGAATTTTTACAAGAAAAAAAATAAAAACGGAAACTGGGGAAAAGCTAAAAACTTTTACTTTAAAAGAATTTTTTAAACGTCGTGTTTATTTTGAAACACAGCATGTGCTATTGTAAAGTTTACAATGCATTAGTGAATCATTAAAATAACTATCACTATCACAATAGAATAAAAATTGAGTTGAGTTTTATATTTTTTTTAAATAAAATAAAAGAAAATATTATTAGAAATTTATTTTGAAACATTGTTTAAAAATTTGTTATAACATCACGTTTTTAGAAAAAATTTTGTTGCTATATTTAAATTAAATACCTATAGTATGTTAAGCACATTATATATAGGTAATTTATTCTGAAAAGTTTCTTATTAATTAATAATTCTAACATTTGATTTTAACGCCTTTTTAACATATTTCAAAAAATTTTGTATAAATGTGCCTAGCTTACTCTGTCCGTCCGTATGTTTACAAAAAGTTTTGTACCTTTTGAAATACAGTAAAGAAATTTTAATCACGGGTAAGTACTGCAAAAAAAAAAAAATAATTGTAGTCCTACCCGTTACGGAGCTGCAGCTCTCCAAAGTTGGAAAAAGCCCTAGATTTAAATTGTTATAAAAAATTTCTGTTAAGTGTAATTTCAATCTAAAAGCGATAAATGATAGTTGGTTTTATAAACTTTAAAAATTTTTTAAAAGCCAAATTTAGGATTGCCATACGGTACTAAAATTTACCATTATACAAAAATTAGTAGGAGTCGGGTAACAAAATTTTTTTGTCACGCCCCCTGTTTAGGGGACGTCCCCTCGAAAATTGAAATTTTTCTATTTTAAATACCTGTAACTTGAATACCTGTTCAAATTTTTTTTTACAAATACACAAAATTTAAAGCTGCAGCATTATATTTCAATATATTTTAAGATTTTTTTTAAATCTAAAAAGAGGTTCTTTAAATTGAAGAAACTGCCACTTTGTTTTGAACATTTTTGCTTAGAAAATAAAATTCTTGGTAAAATTCCAAAATTTTAGTGGAATTCGCAATTGATTTCCTAGAACCTACAAAAATGGAAGGGTGGGGACAGGAAGGGGGTGGCAGATCTTTAAGAATCATCATAGATTTGCTTAGCAAAAATTTGGGAACCTTCCCCATTGAAGGGCTATTAGGACTTAAAAATTAAAACTTTTATGTTTTTATAAAACAGTAACTTATTCACTAGTGTATATTTTTCCAAAATTAAACGTTAACATTGGAGCTCCAAAATTATATTTCGCACTTGTTAACAGGTTTTCTTGAGTGCATTTGGATTCTATTCTAAGTATTGATTTCAGTATTATTCATAATTATTAAATTGATGAACTAAATTATAATATTATCATTTATTTTTATATATATATATATTTTTATAAAAATAAATGATAAAATACTTAGTAACAAACCCTCTATAATTTTGAAAATGTGCTTTTTAAAAACCCTTGGTTTTTTTCATCACTTGTTTTTAAATAGTCGTAATTTGGAAAATATTATTTAAAATAAAATATTAGTTGTGTTAAAACTAGGTTTATGATATTAAATAAAACTAATAATGCAAATTTATTTATTTATTAATTAAATTATTTAAATTATACTAATTTTTATAACTATTTATTATAATTATTATAACTATTTTAATTTAAATAATTATTTTATAATATATTTTAAAGAATTAATTTATTAACAAATTTATTATTTATATAATAGAAGAAATTTAACTTAAAAGTTCCGAACTTTATAGAGTTACCATAAAATAATTAGTTTAAATTAAATATATTTAAAAAAAATATAACTTAATTATACGATTTGAAAACTTTTCTAATTAACTTTTCAACTTAATTATTTAATGAGTTGAATTGTATAGTTATTTAATAATTAATTTGCTCTAATTAATTAATAGGTTATCGTTGTACTATTAAATTTTTGCATTAAAAATTTAAGACTTTTTACTATTATATAAAATTAGTATTATATTTAGAAATTTTTTGATAATTGTTTTTTCCTAAAATTATTTATTAGCAATTAAATAATTATTAAAAGTTTTAAAACAATTTTTAAATTTTATTTGATTAAATGTTGTAAATTTGGTTTTTCAGTGTTCAAGATGTTGTTAAATAATTGTAGTCCTAAAATAAATTCAAAATCGAACATATATGTATTATTTTTTACAGAGGGTTCAATATTTTAAATTGTAAATAATCCTTATTATAAGTCCAAAGTTGTAGTGATAAAGGAACAAACCCAATGGAAAAAATTAAGTTGAGTATAACATGCCTTGGCAAATGATATATTATTCTTCCGAGCGACAGGTTTGATCTTAAAGTTGCCGAACAAATGTAGATGATCTTAAAGTTGCCGAACAAATTATTTTCAACGCGGAGCTTAACAGGGATAATGAAAAATCGGGTTGGAATTCTTAAGATCATGCTGAAAAATATTTTAGAACGTATATCAAAGGGATATCAAAGTTTATAGCCTTTTATATTATAATTAGTATCATCAAAGAGCATTTTTTCGTCAAGTACAGCTGGTCTTTTAGAATTAAAATGGGCTTCAACTGAATGGAAGTTACATGCTAAACCTCTCTGCAAAATTACAATAAGAAATTGGTTTCCATTAACTACAACTTGCGAGCGGAAAAGGAGCCATTGAACATCCACAGTAATAAACACAATGAAAATAGAGAAATATTCATACAAAATCAGGACCAAATAATGGTCTGGTCACCTTATGTTATAATAATTTGTGGTCAAATAGTGACCATTTAAATTAAAAACAAATATTTTCAAAACAACTCCACTACTAATTTCACAAACTTATGCTATCAATTATAATTTATTAATTTAAATCTTCTGTTTATTTTTTAAAATTTTTATTTATTTTGGGTACCTGTTGTCTGTAGATCAGAATCTAGTATAGAACACCAAGTGGACAGTTCAAATGAGAATGCTCTTTCAGTTTATCTTATTATGATAAATTTACCATTTAACTTTATAAAATAAAATATAAATGTATAATTAACCTATCTTTACCTTTGATAAACCAAAAAATATTTTTTAATCTACAAAACTATAAAAAACATTTAAAACTTTTTAGTATATAAAATCATATTCCAACTTAAAAATAGTTAATTTTATATAATTGACTTTCTAATATTGAAGGACATAATAAAGACAGAATAAAATAAGTTTAACCAGAAAAATGTAATATAAAGTATGTTAATGTAAGAACAGGGTGAGATAAAAAAAGTGGTTTAATATAAAAATAGTTATTATATTAATATTTTTAATAACCTGTGTTTTTTGTATTGTGTACTGGTTCCGAACACTTTGTATGTGCTACTTTATATGGTGCCGTGAAATAATGCCATACGAAATAAAGCCATAATTTGCATATAATTGCCAATATGGCTTTATTTCCTTTTTAAAAATGTAATTTTATTTGTGAAAATAATAGCAATTTAATTTTTCAAACAAAAATAATTTTAAATAAAAATTCCAAAAAAAAACCTCAGAAAATTTAATATGTAGGCATTAAATATTCTGGAAAAAGCGGCAATCCTGTTTTTGAATCCAACTCCAAAAACCCTCCTAATTGAGTATCTGACATATACACATATACAGATTCTCATATATCACGTATATATAAATATTCTGTAAAAGGCGTATTTCGCTTATTTTGAATCCAACTCTAAAATTCCTCCTAGTTTACAGTCTCGTATAAACATATATATATATATAAATATTCTGGAGAAATGGAATTCCCTGGTTTTGAAACCAACTCTAAAATCCCTTCTAATTATTATTCTTACATAATATTTTTGCTACAAAGTTTTTAAGATAGCAGGGGCTGCCGTCGCTATACCCCGTTAAACAAATGATTGAAACCCAGATTTTGAAACCAACGGATTACGGTTAAAATCCAAAAAAAAAATCCAAATTCATTTTGTTTAGATATATATTATTAGAAAAATTTAATTTTTAATTTTTGGGGGTTGTTTTTACAATATTGGTTACAAATTCAGTATTTCAGTATAATACCAGTGTTTCAATATATGTTTAGCGGTAGTTGGGAAGCGGCAGCTTCTACTATTTTAATCACTTTGTTATTGAAATAGTTAGGAGGGAGTTTTAGAATTGTATTCAAAATAAATGTTGTACGCTTTTTCCAGAATATTTATATATATGTATGTGTGAGATTCTGAATTAGGAGGGACTTAGAGTAGGATTCAAAATGGGGTTTGCTTCCTTTTATAGAATATTTATTACATGTGCGTGTAGGAGATACTGATTGGTATTATTTTTTGAATAAAATAGGTATGAATGCAAAATCTATCTTCAATGGCAGCCTTCGTAATAAAAATATAATATTTTTTAACATATTTTATTCCAGTTTATTAAAAAATTTTAAAACTTGCTAATTACACTTATTTATCAATTCCTATTTTTTTTCACTTTGTTTACTATAAAACTAGAATTGGTATCAATTTTATTATATGGTTTTATTTCGTAAAATTTTAGAAAATGATACGGTTTTATTTCGCATTTGAATTGGAAGCCATACGCGAAAAAATGTGCGATATGGGTTTATTTCACATTCAATAGCGAAATAAAACCATTATGGCTTTGTTTCGTATGGCGTTATTTCACGGCGCCGCAAAAATGAATATTTCTCAGAAATCTCAGTTTTCTTAGTTTTATTCCATTGAGACAATTGTACATCGTACTTGTTAAAATAATATTTCAAAACTATACTTTCGAAATTTTGTTGTGAAAAACTATGTTTCCATTTGCAAATGTAGAATATTTTCCTTCAGTTAAGGGCAAGTTAAATATAAATGTATTCTCCAGCACTACGAATAATATAAAACCTGTTTAGTTTCCGATACATGTACTAGTCCAAGTCGAAACTTTTAGTGTACACACTGCATATCACATTCAATTTAATAAAAATAGAATATACATTTGCTAGTGCATATCAATTATTGTTTTCAATATAAAAACTTTTCAAGTATCTGACCGATAGCTCAGTTGTAAAGTGACGGTTTTCTAATCGGAAAGTCTCAAGTTCAAGTCCTGACCGGATCATAACTAATATAAAAGTATAGTGTGCATTAAAATAACTTAATATAAATTCCAAATGTCGAATAGGCAAAGGATCATTGTTGTCAGGCAATATTTACTATTGTCTGGTACTATAAAAAAATAAATACTTCTGATCTATTATTTTAAATTTTAAAAATCGTTCAAACATTTTCAATTCACTCTGTATGAAAATATATTTGGTAAATAAAAGTTTACTTTACACAAACTAATTTTTCAGTTTGAATAATATATATAAAAATTAATTTGGAAAAGTTTTTCAATTTTTTTGAAACAATCGTATATAGTTATTATTTTACATACATAATATGAATTCCAAATATTTACATGACATTCGCAATTATGGTAAGATTATTGTAAACTCTGTATTAATAAAGAAAAAACTTCAAAATTTTAGATTCTCAGTTTACCCGAATCGTATACATTGAAAAACTTTATTAATATTCTTACTATTTTCAAAAACAGTATAAGACTGTGGAGGGAATATCTTACCTTTGGCTTAGGCTTAAAACTTAACAGAAGAAAATAGAAAACTCAATAGAAGCGTGTGGAGTATTCGTAGTATATAGGAGGTTAAAAAAAAACTACCAATTAAAAACCAATTTCTTTGCGTCGAACTTCGGTTCAATCATAGGAAATAAGAATTATAAGCTTGTTTTAAATTTAGAACAAATGTCAGTTGATAAAATATGACAATAATTCATTTACGTCATATACCCTTCACTTAAACGCTCAATAACAGATTAAATATTCAATATTCCATTAATTAAATTAAAAAATTCGACTTTTTGTAAAATTTCAAATAAATTATTAGTAATTATTTATATTTCCACTACTGTGTTTATTTTATATATTACGAAACTTATGTCACATATGACAAATATAGACTTGAACTGAAATTTTATATCAAAATGTTGGAATAAATAAAATAATAACAGTTTATAACTTTTGGATTACAATATTTAAAAAGTACTAAAAATAAAAAATAAAAAACAGAATGAAAGTTTTAAGTTTAAGTCTTAACTGAATTTAGAAAAGCTTTAAAAGTTTTTTAAATATGGATGAATTTTTGTTAAATTAAAGGGCAATCCTTTTCTCTTTTTTTTTAATTTTTTCTACATTTTATCGGGAATTTTTATCATTTCCAAAGCTAATAATAGTAAACATTAAATAGAAATTATTTTGACAGTTGTAAGGCAGAAATCATGACAGTTGACAGTTGTTAAAATCTTGTCAGTTGTTGTTACTTCCAAGTTTTAGTAGAAAATGATAATTTAGCTAAATTCACTCTAAGTAATTTCCTTAAGTTCAATAAAGTTTCCGATTAATTTTGTTGTTGTTTCGATATGGGGGATAGCACGTACCATCCTAACACTTAAGCTTTGCGGTCTGTTATGTATCCACTTTCAATATTTATAAGTAATATTATTTATTTTGTTTATATTATATATTTGTATTTTTTAAAATTATTTTTGGTCACCATGGGGATTTGTAATGAAAAATTGTTTTTCACTAATTATTATCAATTAAAAAAATGCATGGCCCGTCCGGAAATCGAACTCTCAAACCCTCAGTTTGAAGCCAAATGCTTTACCACTAATCCAGCGAAGCCCCAAGTTCCAATTTTGGTTGACAAAATTCCCAATTCTCAAACTCAAGACCCGGAAATTTTCTGGAATTTAAAAATTTATACATAGTTGCATTTTTATTTAAAAAATATAAATTTACTTCCAGAAATAAAATCCTTTAAAATTAAAAAAAAAGGATTCGATTATCCCTTGAACCAGAAATTCCCTCAAATACTGATTATAAATAAAATTTTTTTTTTGTTATTTTTTTGTTGTTTTTTTGATTAAATAATTTTCAACTTTTTTTTTTTTTTCACCTACAACAGAAAATCCCATTTATCGTATTTGAAAGACAAAAAAAAGAAAGGATTCCTTATAATATTTTCTATCTCTTTTAATCTTACACACATACATACAAACTTTTATTACAAAATAATATCAATGGAAAATGAAGAGACAAAAGCTAATTAAGTTTATGTCAAAGTAAATTTGTTTTCCATGGCTTTTTACCCTGAAGGGCAATTAATATTATGTGGGAGGGAGGGGGGCAATCCAAGGGATTTAAAAATGATAAGTAATGATAGGATGGAGAGGTTGTTTTGTTTTGGTACCAAATTGAAAGAATGTTAAAACAAGAGGAAGGAAATAAAATAAAAACAAAAGCAAAAAACAATAAACAATAAAAATAATAAAGAAGGAAGAAAAAAAAGTATAAATTAGTAGTAAAAGTAATATTAAATGGGAGTTAAATTGAGTTTAGTTAAGTTTGGTGGTATTGGGAGATGAGTTTTTTTTTTATTTTTCTGGTGTAGTAAAACTTGTTTGGCAGTCATTAAGTAAATTGATTGTCCGCAAATAAAAGGCAAATAATTTTTTATTTTATTTTTTTTTTTTGCGCCTTTTTTTACTGTTATATTGAAGTAACTCCTTTATTTAACAGGAAGTATGTAGTTAAATACAGTAATATGGTAGCTTCTTAACCGTAAAGAGATTACTGTATTTTTTTTTAAATGAAGATTCGAGGATTTAAAGAAGATTTTATTTATTTTGGTTTTGTTTGTAGGCAGATCGAAAACTAACGGTGTTTTTTTTATTTGTTATATATATCCGTTTACAGCTGGATTTTGTATTTTTTTGTTGTTGTTTTTGGGTTTATTAAATTTTTCTTGGGATGGGATTCAGAAAAAAGAGGAAAGGTCTTTTATAGAAGGTAGTAAGATCTTTTCAATATTTTACTGAAAATTAATGAAAAAAAAAAATCAATTTTCATTCATTGTTAGCTATCGCTGGTAGTATAGTAAATTTTGTATTGCATTGTGTCAAAATAAGGGAAAGTAGTTGGGGAATGTTGTAAGATTATATAACGGTACTTTTAATATAAAGTTGGTATGATTTGCATTAAAGAAAACTGCATTAAATATGAAAAGAATCGTTTTAAATGTAAAGATTATGTACGAAAATCGATGGAACTTTAGATTGCACAACACTATTTAGTTTAAAAAAGTTGTTAACATTTTTGTAAAACTTTGCAACAAAATAGTTTTGTGAGAGTACATATTATTTGAATAGTTTTTCGTATGTATAGTTATCACTGTTAGATTTAATTATCAATATGCAATAGACTAGCATGGTGTAGAGACTTGGGCCTTGACAACCACTCATATGAATAAACTCGAAGCCTTTGAAATGTGACTCTATAGAAGAATACTAAAAATTTCATGGGTAGATCGTGTCACAAATATTGAAGTTCTTTGAAGAATAAATAAAGGGCGAGAACTTCTTACTGATATCATATTTTGGACATGTGATGCGAAGTCAAAAGTACGAACTCCTGCAGCTTATATTGCAAGGAAAAATTTAAGGTAAAAGAAATGTTGACCGAAAACCGTTGTCGTGGTTACGTAACACCAGGAATTGGATAGGTATTTCAAATGTTGGTGATTTGGTACACATAGCGATAGATCGAAATGAATACAGAAGCATTTAATCCAGATTTTAACTCAACTTTCAGGACATATGACCGCTAACATCTAGTAGTGGATATACACCAAAAAGAGAGAGAGAGAGATGCTAGATGCTAGTAAAGCATATGTACATATAATATGTTAAAACAGAAAAAAAGGTACTGGGATTAATTACATGTATATGACATATTGACATTGTTAGAAATTTTATCTAAGAACTTCTTTGAATAAAGTGCTTGTATTAAACGCGGGAACGTAGTAGATTCCATTTAGATGTAATTCTATTTATATAACATATAACTTACTTTTATATCTGTGAGTTATATATTTAAATTGAAATTATTTATTTAAAATTCTAGAATTAAATTAGATATATCCAAGGGTTTTTAAATTTAATTCTGTTTAAAAATATGTCATTCTTGACAGTTTTTTAAACAGAATTTTTCCAGTGTGTATTAGTTCTTCATAGTTCACTTCAAACTGGTTATTTCACGTGCTCGCATTTTGGTTAAAGAAGAGCTTATAATTAATATTTATTTATTTGATATATGTAATCCTGTGCATCCAAATTAATTATATTATGTAAAATAAATATCTTCCAAGCAAAAATAGTTCTCAGTATTATTTCTAGGTAGTGCTTAAAAACAGGATGAAGGATATGTCTAATTGAAATTAAACCTATAATATACGAGTACTTATGATCTTAAGAAAGAAATAATAAAATAAGGATTTAGGTTAATTCGTGGGCAATTTTGTATATCAATATCAGAAAACCGATATTTCTGGAAAAATTTAAGTTTCTAGTAAGTTATGGACAATTCTTTATTATTTTATTCGGTTATTAATATAGTTCACAAATATTCTTTTTTTGTCTAGACAAATGTTTCATATATTGAATCTGTAGATTTCTTCTTTAAATATTTTCTATTTTGTTTATTTTTTTTTCTTAAACTTTTTGGATAATAAACTTGAAGAAAAGTTCTATACATACATATGAGAAGGATAAGTTCATTATACAGAATAAGAAGATTTGTGAGAATTGGGAATTACTTTTGTGGGTTTTCTATTTTTTTGCTTTTGGGTTCTTTTTTTTTTCTAATGGACTTTTACACAAGTAGAAAGTATAGGTTGAATCCGATCAATTTCGAAAATCATTATTGTAAATTAGTTATTTTCCCCTTTTTTTTTCTCAATGTCTTTATCCTTTTTCCCTATATCATAGGTATATATTGATCTATTTGATTCTGTCCCTAACAGGATTGAATTGAATTAACCAATAAATTATTTTGGTTTAATTTTTTTTTTTTTTTGCACTAAGAAAGAAATAAAGTTAAAAAAAAAAAATACTAGTAAATTTATCTGATTTTTAAGGATTCTTGTGTTTTTTGAATGTCCTTAATTTATTTGGTAATAAAATACAACAACAGCAAACTAAAAAAGCAGAAGATATGGTAAGTTCAATGATTTTTTTCCATTATAGTAATTACATTACCTGGATTATTTTGTTGCTAATTTTATCACAAAAACAAAATTTTTTGGTCTTGTTAATTACACTTTATTGAGAGGGTCATATTAATGGGTCATTTTTAGAATGTGATGATAGAAAATAAAAAAAAAAAATTCGTTTTGCAGGTATATTAACATTTAGGAATATTTATGTTGATAGATAAAAAAGAATAACTAGGACACATTCATGTAAATAGACAATTGATTAATTAATTTGAAAGAAAAAAAAAATAATAAAAGGATCTATTCTAAACTATCTGAATACGTTCGTTGGCTTTCTCAATTTAACCTTGATTAGTAATTAGGTGAAAGGATTACAGATAATAAATTGATTTTTTTATGTGTCTAAAAAATGTTAAGTTTATTGATGTTTGGAAGAATTTGGTGCATGTTTGTTAGTTTGATATGTTGGATATTTAAATATCGTACTTGAGATCTAATTGGGAACAATGAGATTAAATAATTTGAAGAGTTAAGACTTTAAGTAAAACAGGACCTAATTATATACTTTTAATTGAACTTGCCTGTGTCTATGGCTTTATTTTTCATTCTGTCAGTTAGTGATACATTTATATTAGAAATCTGACCATAAATTTATAAGAATTGTATGAACCATTGGTAAGTAAAGTGGCTGACGGTGTAAATAGGTCTGAGTTCAATCCTCCTTCAAAGATAAAAAATTTTTTGTTTTTTTTTTAAATTCAACAGAAATAATAAAAAAAATTACAAATAAAATTAATTTATTTGTATAGTTTCTTTAAAAATTTGTAACTTTAAGAACTAAAATACTTCACTTTGATAATATAAAAACATAGACCAAATAATTATGTAGACGATCAGTTCATAAAAAAAATTTTTAGGGTTTTTTATTTTATGTCAGTCCGTATATTTTTGGTTCATTAATTTAAAATTTTTATTACTGGATTCATTTTAACAAAAAGAAGAACTGTCTTTCATTTCAGCAATTTACTTTTATATTAAAACACTTTTAAATGCAAAAGATCTACCATCAATTTTTGGTTAATGAAAATTTTCAACATTTTAAGCTTAAAAGTTTTGAAACATTAAAAGAACTGTTTCTTATACCAGCAATTTACTTTTATATTAACACAGTAACAAATTCCCAAGATCTACCTTCAATTTTTTATTTTCTGCATTTTAGGGGGCTAGTACTACTTTAATAAAAGTATATATTGAAAAAAAGATTTTTTTTATTTTATTTTATTTTATTCCACGAACCATTTTGTTTTAAAATATTTTGGTTTAATTCCGAAAACTAATTTGTATAATTTTGAATTTGAGAATGCTTTCAAAACAAAGTGCCTATAAACTTTCACTATTCCGTCTGTCTGTCCGTATGTTTACAAAATTTTTGAACCTTTTGAAATAAAAAAACGAAATTTTAACTACGGATAATTATCACAAAAATATTAATTTCATGGAAGAACTCTTTCTGTAGAAGTACCCTTAAGATAGGAAAAGCCCTAAAATTGAGCTGTTATAATAAGAGTTTTATAAGGTATATTTCAATCTAAAACCCAGGGTGGCTAATTTACCATTTTTCCTACCAGGAGTTGGATTCAACCATGTTAGGCTCGATTTTTTATACTTTCCTACCAGTAAGGTTTTAGACAGGATTTGTTTCAATTGAAATTTACGTTTTCTAAATATTTTTAACATTATTAAAATTTTTTTTCATGACGTTGAAAAAACTAAATTTTATGTCAATAAATATGGTATGTGTAAGGCTCCTTTTAACTGAAAGTATATGATGTCAATATTGCCTTTTGTCAATTAAATTTTATTTTTTTTTAATTAAGCAACCTGTGCTGTAATGTGAGTGTATGTTTCTCAACTGAATACTCTATGTATATTCTTTATGCATGTATTATTTTTAGCCACCTGTAACTTAGATAATTATCAAATTTGGTTTTTTTAACTACCTATCGTTTTTTCTTCACTTGTTTGATTATTGCTTACTAAAAATTAATATTTAGAAAATCGTATAACTGAATATTCTTTTGAGTTTATTAAGCCTCAAAAAAAAAATACATTTGGGCCCTATTTCATAAAACTATTAGTCTAATATTATTAGTGAATTTACTAATATTTTATTAGTTATTATTAGTAATATTCTGTTTCATAAAGGCTAATATTTTATTAGTACACTAATAATTATTAGTGAATTTTATTAGTGCAAAGCCGTTTCTGTTTCAGAAAACTATTAGACTAATAATTATTTGTCGCTACACTAATAATTATTAGTAAATTTTTATTAGTTTAGAAAGACCAATAAATTTATAATTAGTCTTTTAAATATTAGGATATTTATATATAATGAAGGTTAAAACTTTATATTGTATGCAATTAACTTATTTTTGTTTTAGTAAATAATCTTAAATATTTTGTAAAAAATAAATAAATAATAATATCTAAAAAAAAAATTACGCATTATTATATATAACTTACATTAATCAACAACATTTTATTTTGGTTACAACTTAAACATGATTCAATATTAATTTGAAAATCAAAGCTCAGATAGTGAAAGTGATTATGAAGATTATTTTATAATAAGGAGAAGTTGTGTATTTAATATAAATTAAATAATTGAACACTCAAATAATAAATTGTTAGTGACGAGTCTACATTAATAATTTATGCTTTGCAGTAATAATTTATTAGTAAAATTTTATTAGTTGCAGAAAAGTTTTATGAAACAAAAATATATTACTCCATATTTACTAGTTCTAATAATTATTGGTTTATTAGTATTAGACTAATAGTTTTATGAAATAGGGCCCTGTAGAATCCAAAATATTTCAAAAATTAAATTGATCTTATAAAATTAAGGAAATCCTTCAACTCTAGAAAAAATATAATGTATATCGTAAAAGTACCTTTTTGTCTTGTTCCTTTAACTAATTGACAATTTTTAAATTATTTGATGCAGTTTCCAATATTTATTTTATGTCAAAAAAATTTTGTCAAATTAGTTTCACTATTGTGAATGATTTACAAAATTACTAAATTAGTACTAAAATTACTGAAGACAAAAAATAACAAATAATTTATCTTTTATCAAACAATATTATTACTGATAACATCCTCAAATATAAAATCCTAAACTTCCCCATAATCCCAAATTCCTTCCGTATCCCTATCGCTGTAACTAAAATGTACATTTGTATTCCTTTTTAAAGTTTGGTTCAAAGAGGGTGTGTGTTTTAGTGTTTAAAATTGCACACTACCCAAATAAACATTTTATTTTTTACAACAATTCAATAAGTGTCTTTCAAGCGTTCCATTCCCTCGTAAACAAAAAAAAAAAAAAAAAAAACTCGCAATACCATTTTTGCATTCACAATAATTGACAACTCAAATCACAATCGACTCATTCGTTTGATAATGATTTTTGAATGACTATTTGATGTTCATAATCATTCATAATGTTTAAACTATTTTTTACAATTACCCTAAACTTAGTACCCCAGACAGAGTGTCATAAGGCAAACAGATCAAATTATATGAATAAAATTTTGAATTTAAATTTTCCAGAAAAATAAATAAAGACAAAAAAAAATAAACAAATAATTAATAAACCAGAAAAGATAATTAATTTACTTAATTGCAAACGCTCAAAAAAAGTTAATTTTTAATAAAGTAAAATCTTTTATAAAAACAGAATAAAAAATTTAAAAATAAATTAACTACTGTAATTTATAATAAGTACTACCTTTGGTTCTAATGCAATATTCTGTTCCTTGTAATTTTTTTTTATTAAATCGACATGCTTGACACAATAAATTCAAAATAATTCTCCTTTAACTGTTTAACATCACTTTCAAAAAAATTGTTTTTGTTTTTTATCTTCTTAATAATCTTACCTTTATTTTCTTCTAAGTTTTTATTTTAATCTTTGTTATTCTGTACCTACAATTTATAACTTTAAAAGTTGCAAAACTAAAAGAAACAAAGATAAAAGATGATTTAAGTAAAACCACTCAATCATATTATGATGCCTAATTATAAAACATGATAATAAACCTTAAAAAAAAATCCAAACAATAACGAAATAATTTAATTTAAAACAACTTCAAAGTACATTAACTATAATAATAAAGTTAAAAAAAAAAACAAAAACAATAAAAATAAAAAAAAATAAAAATAAATAAAATAAATAAATATTAAAGAAAATCAGACAACTAACATATTGTACTCCAGTAAACAACGGCCATTATATTTAAAAAAAATAATAAATAGAAAATCAAAAACCAGAAAAAATAATTCAGCTTTTCCATAATGTTTTCCACCATTCTATATTTCTAAATAAAATTATAATGAATACTAAAAATAATATTAGTTATTTAAATTACCGTTATTTCAATTGTAATAACATGGTAAGAACTAATACTTGTAAAAAAAAACTAATACTTGTTTCAAAAGTCAACTTTGAACTGCAAGTTTAAGTTAGATGTTCATAATATTAGATAGTAGCAAATGTCACATCCTGCTATTGGAATGTAAAACAAATATAATGGGTGTGTTTATTAATCAGTGCTGGAACTATCTAGAACAACCTAGAACAAAAGAGCTCAGGTTTTGACGTTTATTAGTTTTAGAACAATGTTTTGGCGTTTATTTGTATTCAAACTGTAATTTTTTTGTCCGAAAGTGTTCTAGTTTTGTGTTCATTAAGTTGTTCTAAACTGTTTTAAGTTCCACTTATCTGTTCTAGTTTTATTTTTTCAATTTTAGACAACTTTTTTTGTTATTGTTGATTTTTTTATGTTTGATGTTTAATTGTTTGTTGTCATGTCCTGTTATATCATGTTCTGAAAACTAATAAACACACATATTACATATACTACTTTAATGATGTAATCACAATGTTGACAGATGACGATTGGCGTTAGTTGTCATTGCCAACTTAAAAATTGTAATAGAATAAATATATTATATAATTTTTAACTATTTGATGTAACCTGAAAAAAATAAAGTAAATGTAATAACCAATTACAATGACTAAACAAATGATAAATGAATAAGTGTAAACTTTTCTAGTTATATATATAAAAATTTCTAGTATAATTTGGTATGAGGACTGTAATAATTCTGTTATATATCTTTGGATATAATTGTTTAAGCGATTTTATGTAGGAATAATTCAATTTCTCTACTTCAGAAGATAAAACCACCAAAGGAAGTCCCCAATAAATAAATTAAAATTTGTATAATTTTAAATAATTTTTGAATAATTGAAATATGAAAACAATTAGAAGTAATTTAATATCACAAAATGAACACATTTAATTTATAATATTGTAAACTATGTATCTAGCTTATAACCTGATAAAGAACCAGAAAAAACAAATTGATTAATTTAAAACCTCCTAAATTTCTTTATTTACCCATAACTGAGTTAATGAGAAATCATAATTTATTATTTGATTATTCATAAATGATTAGTACAATAGGATCCAGATCAGTAAAAGTACATATTACAGAAGATTCCATTCCATTTTCAGTTTAATATCAAAGTGATGCCAAACACCGCTCTAGCTTCTTGCGTCAGTTATCCATGTATTCTTGTGGTACACCACTTTTTATATGGTTGATATAATGCTGGCATGGTAGCAGAAGTTATTGACATACTCAATTGTTTGACCGTTTATTTGTTGTGTTACGGCAGCATTGATTTTCATCGCGTTAGTTTTGAAATCAGTTTTTTTTTCTAAGAAAATTAATATTTAAACCAGCTTGAGATGTTGATTCAAAGATGTCGTTGCCTCGATATCGTAGCTTTTTAAATAAAATAAAGACCAAATGCTATAGTCTCTCGCTTTATATTTAATCCAACAAATTTTGATCTTGTAAGTAAGGAAAATAAATTCTCAATTTTACAAGACGAAACTGGTTATCAATTTAATAGGTTTCATACATAGCTGATTTGCCACTTGTTTGTTACTCCAGCCTATCAAACATCCAACTGCAAACGCTAGAATGAAAAAGCTAGTAGACAAAATATTAAAAATCAAAATAATTTACGATAATCAGACGTTGCAGGAAAATTAACTATTTGAAGATTCAAAATTTAAAATTAAAATATATTTTAAATAGCAGATCCTTAAATAATTTATGAATTATATAAATCATTTATAGATTCCAATTTAATTTTATTTAATGTAGTAGCGCCAGAACAGACAGTTAAGGCCAAATCAATTCAATCATTTTTTAAATTGTAAAATAAGGAATGTAAAAACTGAATGCAAAAAAAAATAAAAAAATAATATAAAAATATAATAATAATAATAATAATATATATTATAAAAATTAGTTTTAAAAAATGTATGTTAAGCAAGTAAATAAAGTTATATCCTTCCTTATTTTCCTGTGTTATTATTATTATTGTTATTATTGTTATTATTGTATAATAGGACTAATATAAAATTACAGCTGCTAAAGTTCAAAAAAAGAAAAAAAACATATATTTCTTTCTCTTTTATACTTTATAAAATATATATCATATATATTTACATATACTTTAAATTTTATATAATTGTGTATGTTTATATGTAACACCACAAATAATGGGTGTAAATCATGTTTATGACATCATTACTTTGATATTTTCTTTCTATATATTTTTTTTTTCTTCAACTTCTACAACTTAACAATAACAAAAAAAAATTTCAACTAAATAATATTATGTCTATAAAAGTATTATAATATAATAACAATGATAATTTTTTTTTCCTTTCCTTTCTTTATTTCTTTATTTAACTTACTTATTTAGACATACGTATAAATATACAGAATATATTAAGTATAATGTGTATATAATATATGTATATTAAAAGTCAAACAAAATTATAAAATCTTTATACTTATGAGATCCTTAATCATTTGGTATGCACACCATAAAATGATTTTGAAAAATAAACTGTGCGGTAAAAAGGATATAACTCTTAACAATATTTTTTTTTTGTTATTGTGTGTACTTTTTTTTTTTGTATTATTTTAAAATTAAATTAACAGTTGTGGCAATAAAATTATGAGAAATAGTATTATGCTGGAAATTTAATTTGTCTGGCGTAATGATTGTTGATTTTATTCAGTAGAGCCTGTTAGAGCAGAGCCTAAAATATATTGGAAGTCATATTGAAGTAAAATTGTGGAACACATTACCCCCATATTGTGTTTCCCAATACATATAATATATGAAAATTCAAGAAGGAAGGCAACTTATAACTCTTTGATTGCCCATTTAACACTTGATAGACATTTATATTTATGTCTTGTCGCTACGTTTCAGCCATAATACTGCGCAAGCAGCTAATGTGCTTATCTCATTATTTTGGCTACGGGGGGAGGTTATTTTAGTTGAGTAGAAATCTCACACTACCTGGGAGATTAGGATTTCAGGTGCCTTTTGAGGTTTTTTCCTTCCCTTAGGAAAAAAACAAAAAAACATATACTAGAATACCAGTTCGTAGTTCCTAATATTTGCTAAAGCTTAAGAAATAAACTTAATTCAATTTTCATTAAAACCCTATTCCTTAAGTATTTAAATGCCATTTTCCAATTCCTTTCATTTCCCTTTATTTCAGTCATTTGTTGTAAAAAAAAAAATGAAAGCCTTACAAAGCGAAAAAGGCCAATGTCTTCTTGTGGTCCTTTATATATTAAACTTGAGATAATAGAAAAGTGCTTAATAAAAAAGATAGATTAGATAAAATTCAGACAGAATTGCGGAAGTTAATTATTTGAAGATTGTAAAATACGATTAATTAATTTAATTGTAAAAGGTCTCTGATATTGTAGAATTTCATTAAAAATAAATAGTTCTAAAAATACTTATGCCTTAACCCTAATTCAATCCAATCATTGCTTTATTCAATCATACTTGTATATTAAGCGTTCTTTCAAGTTTTTAAATGGGTTCTATAGAAAATTATGTATTACTATCCCAGTAAGTGGAATTAATTAAGACTAATTCGAAAAATTAGAATATATTTTGCCTCCCTTGTTTCACCATGTAAATCTGACCAATTCAATTTAATTTCAATTTCTTCAATTATTCAGAAGTTGATTACTGTACAAAAAAAATGAAATAGAAAAGTGTTATAAAATTAAAAATAAAATGGTTATACAGGGAAGGCAATTAAATTTATTAAGCAAGCAATTAAATTTATTTCCCCAACTGTTTATTATTATTTTCATAAAAATAAATCTTTATTTATATATTATAATATATTTGTATATTTATATATATATCTATCTCTTTCTCATTTGTTTATCTTTTTTCTTAAATTTTCTTCTTTACTTATTTTGTTTGTTGGTGGGAGTTTAAATAAGTTTAAAGTCAGTTTGACTCAATTAATATTAGATTATTTCAAGAATTTCTTCCAGGAAAATATAAAATATTTACACAGATTTAAAATGAAACAAAAACAAAAAACAAAATAATAACAAAAAAAATAAAAATGTATTAAGGTGATATAATAATTGTACTTAAAGACATTAAGTGTATTTGTATAAGAAATTAAAATAATGACGGGAGTACTAATGAATTTTGAATTTTATATTATTTTATTGTGTTTTTTTTTAATTTTACAGCACTAATTTATGTTTTTAAGGAACTAATTTATATTTTAATGCGGTTTAAAGACAACATTTGACTGGGGTTGAAAAAAATTTTAAATGAAAATAAATGTTTTAATACAGAAATAACTGTCAGTTCGGATATCTGTAATTGATGTCAGGATGCTTAAGTGTGAAATCTTTAGTGAAACATGTTTTTGCGTGTTTTTTATACCCTACACCTATGTTTAAAGATTATTTTGGAATCAAATTCTTCTAATAAATCCAAAAAATGGCATTAAAATAAATTAAAGAATTCGATAAAATTTTATTAATGTAAATTTGAAGGCATCTTTTAATCTTTAAATCGGAGTATACAAAAAGTTTTGGAGAGAGAAATTCCTATATTTCATTTCATTGTATATATTTACATGTATTTTTTTTTTTTTTTGCGTGCTAACTGTTCACTTTTATAGACTAAACAGCCTGTCTATATATGAACATGTCAAAACAGAGGGAAATATTATAATCATATTATTAGAACTAATCAAATGAATTCCTCTTTATAACATGTAGAAACGTCTTACATTTTCAATAGATACAATCCTATTTTATTTACATTGTAATAGTTTTTGTATAAGATTAATATGGTATTCTATATCTGTGAGTTATATTATTCAGTTTAATTATTTATTATTGATTAAGTCATTAATTTGAACCCAACAGCGAATGGTACCTGAGTCGAACTGAAAAATCAGATAACATTTTTTTCACTTACACTGGGGTTCCAAACTGGATCAGAAAGGTTGGCACTCTAACTACTGTCCATCTTACTTACTTATGTTTACTTACACTTTTTATTTTAGTTTCATGACCTATAATAGATTTATCTCGTAATTATTGTTTGTATTTTGCGTAAATGACAACTTCAACCATTGTGACGGTGAAAAAAGTTATAAAAAATAAATTATTTTAATAATAAGTGAAAAGGGAATAAGATATTAAGTAATATAAAATGTTTATATAGATCTTTAAATTAATGGGGAACAAAAAAATAATTAGGTAGGGTTATTAAAAAATTTTTTGGAATAATAAATTATTTTACTTCTTTTAAGGTCAATTTATTTTGACTTTCAATATTTTTTTAAAGAACAGTATTTGTATTATTAATTTCTTAAAAATTAAGTGAAATACAAAGTTGAAATAAAAGTAAAAAAAATTGAGTAATTTGCTTAATAGAATATTCAACGAATTAATATGATAAGTAGTACAAAGATGTGCGAATACAACGGTCTAACGAAGTAATATGATATAGAGTCTAGATTAATATGCCGAAAACTAAAAAAAGTACTGCTACCTAATTCCTAAATCTAAAAAATTTTGACAATACATGACTTTAGGTTCTCATAATTTTAAAATAATTTTATTACGCTATAATAATAGTTAAATAATGACATATACTATTTTCAGCTAACCCATTGGTTTTTGAACCTTGTTAAATACGTATGACTATAAGTCAAAATGGTATACTAAATTTACCATTACATTTGTGACGCAAAGAGTTGGAGGGTAGATGGGGAATAGACTTAAAGGTATAGATCGGATCTGAATCGAAAAGTAAATCCACCTAGCTATGTATGTTCGTCTGAACGATAACTTAAAAATAAAGGAGCTAGGGTTTTGGGAAATTTCACAAATTCGTTTTCATTCTGGATTTCAATGCTGTGCAAAATTTGGTCGTTCTAATGCAGTGAAGTTCGAGTAGTTGCTATACAATTTCATCTTTTATATGAACATTATACTCTATACTTAATAAAGGTAGATGTTTGAAATTTTGTCAATAGTAGTTAACTTTAATGGCCAACGTCTAAATAAAATAAGGTTGGTGCAGTGGAAGAGGTTAGAAAAGCTGCCTTTCAACTTATATTTTCTTTTGGACGATATATGAATTTCTAACCAAATGATATAATGTTTATATTACGGTATCCCAGAGCTGACAATTTCTACTCTACTACACTCTTTCACGATTTTATTTAAAGTTACAAATATTAAAATTTTTTTAAAAATTTCTAGGTATTCCAGGTAATATCCCAAAAATTTCCCATTATCTTACAATAACCTTACAATATTGGTTATTTTGACACACAACGGCTTTTTACATAAAACAAACTTGCATAGTTTTAGGTGTTTTAAATACATGTGACATTATCCATATTAAACTACATTTAGATTCAAATGCTTAAAAAAACTTTTACAAGAATTAAATAATGGAAATTTTCAATTAATGTTATGAAAAATAAATTCTTATAAAATTTTAAATTTCACAAGTGTTAAAAATAGTAAGCCATAAGTTGTTCAGAAAGCCTTAAGCAAAATGATTCCTGGATATAATACCACACAATAGTACTATAAATAGTTTAAAATAATTTCCAATGGCTTCAGTTTAAAAGTTCAGATATTTGATGATTGATTTTTCCAATTTTCATTTCTTCTTTTCTAAGTATTATTTTATATTTTTCTGAGTTCATTTTCTAAGTATCCATATTACAACGATAATGATGATTATCATCAATAGATCCATTTAGTTGATGACCAAGTTCGAAAAATCGATTTCATATTAAAATAATAGTTTACCAATTGAATTTTTTGATTATTGTTGTTTTTAAAAAAAAATTTTCCAATTTTAAATTTTTGAATTTTAGGTACTTTTCAAAATAATTTTATATTAAAAGGTTAATAAAAGGTATATATATATATAAGTTTGTTTGTCTATTTATGTACTCTTGTGAATAAAATTTTAAAGTTATCTATATATAAATACTTTAATATTGAAATAAAAAGCTTCAGGAGAATTGTGAGTGTTGAACAAAGGTTATAAAAATCGAAAACTTCTGTAATACTTATGTAATTTGTGTTCAATTATTACCTTGAGTTTATGTTCAAATTCAAGTGAATTGTAATTGTTTCTATAAAATTGATGTAATTGGTACATGTGTTCTAAAATTCACTTGAATTTTATAATATGGTTTTTTTTTGAAAAAATTTTTTCGAAAAATTTTATTTGGTTTCGACAATAAGAATTTGAAAGGTTGGTTATAAGAGCTTCAAGATAAAATCACTAAGACAAAATCGCTAAACCAGTCCTTACAGGTAAAATCCTCGGAAGCAAAATCTTCAAGCTCAGAATCCGAAAAATCCTTTAATAAAATATTTCATGCGTAACAATTTGTCAGATTAAATTCTGCCAAGACAATCACTGAAACCCTGATTTTGAATCCTACTCTAAAGGATGGTCTTTATATCTCTAAACTAAACCTTTTAGAAACAGCGCATTGAAATTAATGTAGCTGTCATCCCTAAGCACTGTTTGACAAATTTCAGAGCCTTCTTTTATATCTTCTACAGCTGCATCTTCTTATTAACATAAGAGCCACATAGAACAGTTTACAAAATATTTAGCCATGGAACAATTAGAATCTCTTAATTATCTGGTATTTGCTATATTTGAGAACTGAAAATTCTTTAGAAAACTACAGGTTTCTATAGGTTACCTTAATCAATGAGAATTGAAAACCCAATACACACATAACTGGTTTCTATAGGCTACCTTAATCCTGTCCCACTTTTTTTGCAAAATTCCAATATTAAGGTGTATAATCCTTAGGATATATTACTTTGCGGTTTTTTTTTAAACTTTTTTAAATCATTGTTCATGTGCTCCTAACTAAATTAAAAATATCCTGTATATAAATATAGGTATAAGAATTTTCATTGAATTAAAGTCATTTTTTGAATAGAGTAAGCTAAAAAAAATTTTTCAATAGAAATTACATTCAATGATGCACTTTAGAATATTTGGCCATTACCAGGTTTTTTTTTTTGTTTTTGTGTCCATTTGTAAATTTTCTCATCATGAAAATTTGAAACCATTTATAGTTTTTCAAAAATTTTCATTTTTAGATTTTTCGTTTTTTGCTTAAATGCATTTTTGTTGGGAAATTTTTTGAATAGTTCTTTTGATTATTTTGCCACATTAAACTGGCCTTCAGATAAAAATAGACACAAATAAAAATATATTTCGAAGAAATGAAGAGTTTTTCAAAATAGCATGTGTTATTTAGTTCAATTATTATCATGTATATGAGTTTTATATTATATTATATGATTTGATGATAATAGATTTACATAACTATGGATGGGTTTCTATTGGATTTAATTTGATAGTTTTTAAAGAGATTTTTACAATTCGTTTGAAAAATCCAAAAAAAATTTTTCCAAAAATAAATTTTGATTACTACTTATCATAAATTTTGAAAATTACAAAATTTAAAACTTTTAAGTAATTATTTGGAAATTGTTTTTATACCCTACACCTATAGAATAGGTAAAGGGGTATATTAACTTTGGTATGGTGTTTGTAACCACCTAAAGGAAGCGAGCTAGATATGGAAAAGTATATATATTTGTGATCAGCGTGACCGCCTTAGTCGATATAGCCATGTCCGTCCGTCCGTCCGTAGGCACGATAACTCAAAAAATAATGGAGCTATATTGATGAAATTTTAACTGTAGGTTACTAGGACTGAAAGTACGGCGGGGATTGCATATGGGCGAAATCGGCCCATGGGTTCGGATTCTGGACCTTTTAATCGGTTTCAGGGCTAACGAACAAATATAAAAAATCACGATAACTCAACAACTAATGACGCTATCTTCATCAAATTTGTGCTGTAGGTTACTAGTAATGAAACCACTTCGGGAATTGCGTAAGGTCGGGATTGGACCATGGGTTCGGAACCTAGAACTTTTTGATCGAATTTAGGCCAAACGAGCATAATTCCGAAACCAATGAAGATAGAACCTCCAAATTTAGTATCAGGGTGTCCCTTCCTATTTCCTAAGTGTCTTGTGAATTTGGGTCCCATTGGAGTAGTGGGTCGGGGACCAGCCACAACTTCCGAAGACCTTAAAGCATATCTTTAAAATTAATAAAGATAACAACTTGAAAAAATGTAGAAGCTTCCAATTTGCCACAAGGGTGTTCTTTACTATCTCTTGCGTGTTCCCCTAATTTGGGATCAATTGGAGTGGTGGTTCTGTATCCCTCTCAGACCTCCCAAGTTTTAAAGGCTTATAATCGAAATTACTAAAAATAGTTACTTAAAATTAGGATAGACCGTTCAAATTGTGTACAAGGATTAACTAGTACTATAAGTACAGCGCGGACTATATAAGGGCGAAATCAGCCCAACGGTTCGGATTCCGGACCTTTTAATCGATGTCAGGGCTAAGGAACATATATAAAAAATCACGATAACTCAACAACTAATGAGGCTATCTTCATGAAATTTGTGCTGTAGGTTATTGGCAGCGAAACTACGGCGGTGATTACGTACGGTGAGGATTGGACAATGGGTTCGGAACTTAGAACTTTTTAATCGAATTTAGGCCAAACGAGCATAATTCCGAAACCAATGAAGATAGAACCTCCAAATTTGGTATCAGGGTGTCCCTTCCTATTTCGTAAGTGTCTTTGAAATTTGGGCCCCATTGGAGTAGTGGATCGGGGACCAGCCACTCAGTTCTTAGGCCCTTAAAGCATATTTTCGAAATTAATAAAGATAGTAACTTGAAACAAATGTAGAAGCTTCCAATTTGCCACAAGGGTGTTCTTTACTATTTCTTGCGTGCCCCCCTAATTTGGGATCAATTGGAGTGGTGGTTCAGAACCTCTCTTAGACCCCCCAATGTGTAAAAGCTTATCATCGAAATTAATAAAACTAGTAACTTAAAATTAAGATAGAGCGTTCCAATTGTGTACAAGGGTTAACTAGTATTGAAAGTATGACGGGACTGCATATGGGCGAAATCGTACCATAATTTCGGGTCCTGGAACCCTTGAAAAGTTCAAGGACTAACAAACATATATCTTACAAACACCATAACTCAAAAAATAATGCCGGTATTTTGATGAAATTTAACAGTAGGTTACTAGTAATGAAAGTACCATGGGAATTGGTTGTGGTCGAGTTTAATTTCGAAGCCAAAGAATATATTTCCTATGTTCTATGTGTCTCCGAAATCTAGACTTAATTGTAGTGGTTCAGCTATGTTCAAAAGTACTTGCTGCATTTATGTAAAATTTATTTTTATATTTAAATGAATTATATGAAAAGGTGTAAATTTTTAATTGTATTTTAGAAATACATATATTGCATATTTTGCGTTTATAAGCTTTTCTATTAGGTATATAAACTAACCATTTAAAATAATTGCAATTTTTAAAAATTTGGATTATTAAATATATTATGCTTTGATTATCTTTTTATCACAAAATTTAATAATTAGAATTTTTTCATTTTGTAATTGAATTGGAATAAATATATTTTCATTTATTTCAAGTTTGTTTGTTTTTTAATATTTTTAAATAGATAAATTAGTAAGAATTTGTAGTATTTTTTAATAGATAGGGTAATTAGAAAATGTTTTTAGTATTATACAGTTAATTTGGTTAGCTAAGTCTTACGATCAAATTAATAACAGCTTCTATGGTGTTAAAATGACTTATGGATATGTCCTTAAATTTGAACCAAATAGGTATAGGGTATTTCTAAGTCGGTTGCACCGACTGACTGTTTCTTTACTTGTTTTTTTTTATTAAAGGTTTGAATATTTGACTTGATGCGAATCTGTATACACCTATACAGAAAAGGTTGTTTAAGAAATATTTTTTCGATTGAAATAAATTGAAGGCTTGATAAGATTCCAATTAGTTTAGGTCCAACATAGTTCAGAGGAATAACATACAGCAAGTCTGAGTGACTTTCAATGTTTTCACCTACACTTTCCGAAAATTTTCTATGGCTTGTAAAGAGGATGCATATGTTTAATAATACTCGCAACCAGCAGAATTTGATATTTTTATACTCGTAAGACTTTAGGTCAAAGGTATACTAAATTACGTGTATAACGCAGTAAAAGAGATAAGATAGATAACGACTCCAGTGCATTGTTATAGGATCAGGATCGAAAAGTAGATTGTCCGTACAGTAACTTTAAAAATTGTCCAAAAATAAAAAGAGCTAGGATTCTGAGATATTCATTTATCGACAGGACATAATGCATTTATTTAATGCACCCCAGCGGGTACCAGTAGCTACCTTACAGACCTTCATATTTTATAAAGTTGGATATCCGAAATTGCTCTAAAGGTTGTAAAGTTTTATGCCCAATATATGAAAAACTTGGTACGTCTAATGCAAGCTGTTCAAATTGCTGCTAAAACAATAATTATAGAATGCCATTACGTTTATGAAGCAGAGAAGGAGGGTGGTAGATATAGACTCAAAGATATGGATCGGATCAGAATTGAAAACAAAATCGATCTAGCTATCGACCCATGTCTTTAATGGCCATAGTTTGAATAGAATTTCGTCTGTGTATTGGAAGATGTTCGAAGAGGTGGCTTTCAGTTCCATTTAAATTTTCTATTCTACATAACTCAAAGTCTAATAATTTGTTTTTTCAAAATATTGCTAAAAGTTATTAATCAGATTAATTAATGTATATTATACGGTCATAAGTGTATCCCACAGTTGACCCAGTCTACTGTCTACACTCTTCCTCTTTTTAAATGTAATTCAATTAGCTATTTATAAATTTAATTCAATAGTCTTATTTAATTATTCATGTACAGTCTCCTTCCACGTGTAATGTGTTAAGGGAGTGAATCTGCCCTTTCCTTTTCAGGTGTAGCAGTTAAATTTATTTTATATTATGATATAAACTATTACGATATCAGTTATAAATTATATTTTTTTTTTATAGATATGATCTGAATTCCAGGATTTGAACCTGGGATTTTTCGAGTGAAGAGCCGGGATACTTTTAAAGGTGTTTTCAAAACTGATAACAATTTCTCATACGTTAAAAAGAATAGGAGATCCGACTATCATATTCGATATTGAAAATCTTATAAATTAGAAAAGATTTACCCTACCCTAGATTTACCCTCCACACAACTTTGTATTACTTATCAAATTGAGTCTTCGAACAGATCGAACAACCAAAAATAAATTTAAAATATAAAAGTTATGGTTCCATGGTTCCATATGTAAAGAACCTTAAGATTCACAAAATTCAGGAAGAGATATAAGAATTTTCATTAAGAATAAAAATTATTACAACAAATTTCTCAATAAATAATGATATGCTAATAGACAAATAAATAAATTAGTTCCACATAAAAAATGATGAAGAAGTGAAGTGGGTGTTATAAAATTGGCAAAGTTTTTTTTTCTATTTAAAATTATTATTTACTTCCATAATGAAATCAAATTTATTTCTACTTATTATGAGAAATTTTTCTTAACTAAATTTCAAACTGAATTTATTCCAATAAATTTATTCTAATAAAATATTATAAAAGAAATGATCAAATTAGAATAAATTTGATTTAAAGAATATAATATTACCAAAGCAGCATAACAATTTATTGGAATAGTTCACAAAATATCAATATTTGGCAGAGTATTTACAAGAGCAGGTCAATCAAAGTTTGCATTATTCAAAGCATATAACAAACAAAGTTTTGGACTAATGATAATCGATTTAATTGAAATAATCTATTTTAAAACTCATTGATGCTAATAGGGACTTGTCATTGTTGAGGAATCAGTGATGCATCAATTAAATCGTAAAATATGGAAGGGCATAAGGTACACTCTGAAAAAGAACCCTTAAAACATACTACAAGACGTGATATACCAGAGGCCTGTCTTTGAGTTACTAGCGCAAAATTGACCAACAAATTTGGAAGATTATAACACAATATCGAAAAAAGTGAAGAAGAAAAGTTGATGTCTGATACTTCAAAAGGATTTAAATTAGGAAACTTCTTAGGTTGCTACTGTAACCTCTCTTGTCTAATCTTATACATTTGTTTTTCATTTTTTGAAGACACTAAAATACTTAAATAGACCCCCGGTTTCTACTCTTATCATATTTGATAAGTGTAAAATTCATCAAATTAATTGGAATTATGTGTTTGTAAGTAACCCTTATGGAGAAATTCCCAAATATCCAGTGTTACCCAATAAAGAATATTCCGAGTAAACCTAAAAATGTGTTCTAACTTATGGCTGTGAAACTCGTCAGCCAAACAACCTACAGCCTCAGTGTCTCGGAACAATATGCCGGATATTCTGACTAAATACGATTTTAAATAGGAACCTCGGGATATTAGCAGGTGAAAAAGCCATAGGTAAACAAACCATGCATAAGACGTTGAGATGGATAGGTTAAACGATTACAAAACCAAACATAAGCATAACCCGCATCGCCTTAGAGTGGAACCTTCAAATATAACATGATGCAGAACAACCCACTAGGAATTTGGCTGAATGTAAAATCTCCTGGAATGTCATTAAAATTTTAGCGAAAAATAGCGTGAGGTGGAGATATGAAGTGGAAGCCTTATACTACCAAGAGAAGTAAGGAGAACAAAAATAGGTTTACAATATAAAGGGTTCAAGGGTTATGTAAGGGTCTTAATAAGTTTTTTAACTTATTTGGTACTATTTGCTCTTAAAATTTTACTCCAATTTCGAAGAAGTTATTGTGAGGCTATATTTACAAATTTATAAAACCTTTTCTGGACGAGATTTAGTCAGAACCAATCACTTTTTGGAACAACACAAATATAAATTTTTATTGCATTTTTTAAAAGTTTAATAAAAAAGTTCAACTTTTGAAAAAGAACTAAAAATTATTCTAAAAACCATAGGTACAAAATTAAAACTAATTTTTGTTTATTCCCTTCTTTACAAAGTCTTTTTCTTGAATCTACTTAAAATTAAATTTCTTTTTTAAAAATTCGATTTTCTTTTACATAAAAAAAATAAATTACATTAGAGCGTTTATACTTTGATTTATTTTCCAATAAATATGAAAATCCTGCCATAAAAAAATGCATTTAGAATAAAAACAAATCATTGATAGTGCAAATTATAAGATATATTTCTTTAATATGAACATTAGGATACGTATGAACATCAATTGGTGTAATTATGGTTCAATCAAAATAAAATATGACCAATGGCGTATAGGTGAAGTCGCCAATATTTCAAGTGGAAGGTTCCGGACTCAAACTTATGTCGACCAAGTGGCCGCCCCTACTACTTCGGCAGGCTTCCAATCTTTTACCAAAATTCTGAATCACGTTTTTCAATAAACTGTTCTCAATGGTTGAAATCTGCTCGATAATGTTGTTTTTAAGCTCTTGAATTGTTGTGGGATTATTGCTGTATACTTTCGATTTCACAAAACCCAAAAAACAAAAATCCAACGGTGTCAAACGCACGATCTTGGTGGCCAATTCACTCCTCCTCTACGAGAATAATGGGATCTTCGACCTTTTCCTTCAAAAAAAAAATTTCCTAATTGCATCTTGAAAATTTTTACCTTTTTAAAAAATGTTGTAATAACAAAAACACGCTATTCCTTCGTGTAACGTTCCATATTAACTAACCGGAATGTATTTAGAATATACCTAAAGAAACCTCGTATAAAAATTCCAGGTAGAAAAGAAATGGCAAAATCAAATAATTATAATTAGAAAAGAATACAACTTTCTAAATATTCTAGAAGGTTGCTCAACAAGACCGTTGTTATTTTGTTGGACTCAGTTATTCTATGGGCACCAGTTTTCTTATGTAGTCGTTCTCAGATTTGTTCTGCGGTTTTGTAAAGGAAAATCCTTTGATAAATTAACAGATATCTACTAAATATACTTTAAATGACAAAGGTATTAAACAACAAAAGATTAATTTAAAAAGAGTATATACCAAAGCAATTAAATCCAATACCACAAAATTTAAAAACTTTAGATTTTTTTAATTAAAACAACAACTTATTAACATTGTCAGTTTTACATTTAAATTTATAAAACCTAACGACTTTTTACTAATGAAAAATTTTAATTTCTTACAATTTTTCTAAACTACGGGATTTTTAGTCTGACTTATTTTTATTTGTTCCGGTTTGATAAGGAGTATATGGCAATCACCAAGTCTTTGGAAAAAACTTCAGTTTTATAACTAAATCAGTGACTAATTGATTAAGCCATTAAATTTATGGTATAAGGTAATATAAGGAGTTTGATTATAATTATACGGCTACATAAGAAAACTGGTGCTCATAGAATAACTGAGTCCAACAAAATAACAACGGTCTTGTTGAGCAACCCTCCAGAATATTTAGGAAGTTGTATTCTTTTCTTATTATAAACTACTTCCCAATTATATATTGTTAATATTTACAATTCAATATAAATTCACAACATTACAAACGTTAAATTAAATAATGATTTCCACTCTATAAGCAATTTTTTTTCTTAATATTAAACAAAATTAGACCAAGGAATAAAGTTTTATTTTCTCTCTGAAATAAAAACGTTTAGTGTTTTAATAGAATAATAGATGAGAAAAAATAGCAAAAAGAATAACAATAACAGAAAAAATTTTACCATCTAAGTTTGCTCTCTTTTCTTCTCATTTTTTTTTTTATTTTACCTTTTCTTATATTTTCCATTTAATTGTTCTTGTAAATATAGAGAGCATAAAATAAAACTAACACGTTTCGTACTCTAATTTTTATATTTTGTACTATCAAATAAAAAAGCTGATATAAAAAAAAAAATGGTACTTAAGTTTGAGCCTTTCATTTTGATGGTTGTATAATAGCCTCCAATGATTTGCTAAAATGATTGAAAAATCGTGGTCAGAATTTTTAAATAATATAAAATAAAATAAATATTTCAGTAATAGGGGATGTTCTCAAAATATAATGTATAAAAAGTTTTTAAATATTAGGAGCATAAAAAAAATTTAGGTTTTTTTTTTTAAAAAATATATTCTGTGTTGCATATATCTAGGCTTAAGTTTCCTGGCAAATAAAAAATGTGGTTCATATCTTTAGGATCGTTAAAATGTACAAGGGGAAAATAATAAATGAATGAAAATTTTAAGAAAATTCCGTCCTAAGGTGAAATTTTTCAAATATTTTTCATCTCCTTTCCCAATTTTACTTTTGCAATGATGAAGACAAGCAAGGGAACGGAATATTGAAGAACATGAAGAAAAATTTTGGTGTTGGTGTAGGTATTGGCTGTTTATGATGTTGCGAAGTAGATTTTTCTCAAGGATAAAGGAAAAATACAACTTTTCGCCTCTTAAATTAAAAAAAAAACAAAATTTGAAATTTTTCTTGAGGCTAATGGCATAGTAAAAAAAAAATCGGTACATGATGGAATGGGTCTAGACGTGGCTAAAATAGATGATTTGCTTTTAGGGATGCTTCAATGTATTTATTATTATTTGATTTTGGTGTGAACTATTAAACAAGTATATATAACAAATTGGTCAATTATTAATTTGTTTGTTTAAATATATATGTATATATATATATATATATATATATTTATTTATTGTACATATATATTTATGTAAACAAAGAAAAGATACAAGTAAAATTGTAATTGATATGAATTGGAAAAATTTATTTTGATTATTTTGAAGAGTGTTTTTGATTTTGTTTTTTTTTTAATGGGAATCAAATTACGAAAAATTTTGTTGAGATTCTAAATGAAATATGGAAATACTTTATTTAGAGAGTTTGATTATACAAAATATAATGTTAATAATAACCGTTTATTAGTTAAAAGTTTTAGTATTTAAATTTATTACAAATGTGAAAAAATTGAAGTACAGGAAATACCGTTATTTTAAAATATTCTTTTAAATAAATTGGCTTCGAGTTGTAACTTTTCAAATTGGTTCTAAAATATTTACTAAGTCGGCTTTATTTTTAGTTTAAATATTGAAAAGGTCAATTTTCTAAAGTCCTTGACAAAATATGCTATAATTGTCAGAGTTATTAAGTCTTACTTAATTATTTCCTCGGTTTGTGTATATTTGAGAACTTTGGAATGTATAGTTGGTTTTTTGATTGTCTTATGTATATCATAGCATGTATAATTGCATAATATTAGCCTTATGTATATAATGGAATATATATATTATATACCATTCGTATTCGATTAATAATTCATTTTGATTTATGTTAAGATTGGGGCATTGCTATTTTCTTAAAATTATTTTTGGATTAGATGCAACAAATCATTAGAATGATTAAAATAGGTACAATTATACTAATCTGTTCGTTTCTTGTTTTCGGACGGATCTGAAACAGGTTTATAAATTAATTTAAAGTTTGATAAGTCTGATTTTATAAATTGCATATTAATCTTAACATTTAACTTTTATAACAAGTTGAAGAATTTCAATGGTTTTGTATAATTAAAACTTGTCCGTTAGAATTCTTCAAAATGGGAGTGGTATTTTAAGAAATTGGATTATCTAAAGTTTTATTCTCTTCTTTGAATTAAATTAAAACTATAAAATATTTACATTTTGATGTACTAGACATCATCATGAATTTTTATTTTGCAAATTACAAAGGCAAAAAAAGTAAAATTTTTTTTTTTATGCAATTCTCTGTTGTTGCACTTAAGTATTATTTCAAATAACTGTTGAAGTATAGCCGTAAAATTCCGCCCACTTTTTCAACAAAAAAAGAAAATCTCGTTTTTTTTAATTCATTGTTTTGTAAATTGTATATCTAACACGAGTAGGTACTGTAAAAAATAAAACTATCTATATCGAAAACTTTGCGGAATTTTTTAATTTATACAATTTTAGATGGTCTGCATTTTTAGTAGATTTTAAAAAATAAAATTTAGATAAAAATGTGATACCGTCTTATAATTAGTTCGTGAGTCATTCAAAATTAATTTGAAAATACAGATAGGGTCTTTTCCACTTAGGAGCTAAAATACCTACCCATATACTATAGGAAAATGTTAAAACAAGAAGGCGCTCAATATATTATAAGGCTATAATTAGGATTGATGTTAAGGGACTGTATGTACAACTGTAATATGAAATAGTACTAGCCCACATAACATGGAAAACGTCTTAAGTTTTTATAGATACAATTAAATTTTTTATCATTAATAATTTTGCACTTGAATTATAAAATATTTTTTTTTCTATCTGTGAGTTATATTATTCATTTTAAATATTTTCTTTATATTTTGTATTTGTTGACATTATTATGTTAAAATTTAAATAAATTTTTGGAGATTTTTTATAATCATAGATTATGCCATTAATTTGATTGAAACAAAGACGAATGGAAGCTGAATCGAACCGAAAACTAGATAAATATACTTTTATTGGGATTCGAGTCTAAAGCATTGTCTCAGAATTGTAATTGGTTTATTTTCAATACTAAATGGAACTAATATGTTTAAAAAGAGATATTTTCCGAGTAATAGCATTGTATCTGTTTCGAATGTGATCATTATTTTATACATTCTGAAAGATGCAAATTTTTTTTTAACTTTTGATTTTTATTTTATTTCATTTTATTTTACATTAGAAAAAAGACTTACAAAACTAATTTTAAATTAAAGTATCTTACAACTAAATGAAAGAGGCAAATATTCAATTGTAAATGAAACATTTTTTTAAAAATTTTATTAAGATTGCATATCTTTAGACGAATTGAAATTTGTAAGTAAAAAATAGATTTTTTGTGAATTTTTAAATTATTAATTATTTAACTCAGTATACTAAAAACAGAAGCTGCGGTCGTGCATTAGCTAAGCACATTATTTATTAACCGAGAAAGTGTGAGATCGGTTTGATGCTCTATCCATTCTGAAAGAAGGAAGCCGTATTTGATTAGATATTAAACAGATTTTAAAAATAGTATAATAAATAAGTTTGACTAATGCTGTAAGTTTTATATGGTACCTTAAGTTTCGTGGATCTACAAATTCTGTTTCAATAACAAAGGATTGCATTAATCATCATTAATTTCAGAAAACTATTTATATTGATTAATATGTTTTTAAATATCTTAAATATGTTTTTAAATATCTTTCTTAATAACTCTTCATCAACAGCTTGCATTAAAATAGTTAGTGATCGTTCAATAATAATATTATTAATAAGCGAAAATTTTTTCCTAATTGTATGCAATAAAAAAAATTTGTATTAAAGTTAATTTTAATAATATGTCCTAATAAACCATTGGTCTTTATAACTAACTTGTTTTATATTTGGTTTTTATTTGTTGAAAAATTTTTTAACAACTCTTCTTTTATGCTGTTTTTATTTTTGGAATATAATTGACTGCACCATTTTTATATTTTTTATTTTTAAATTCTAAGACAAAATTCAGTTATGTTTTGTGAAAAAAAATAAACCAAAATTAAAAGAAAAATTAAAAAAAATATATCCGTGTGTTATTTGTGGTTTATTGTTCATTCCTTTTCTATTATATTATTTGTAAATGTTAAAGATAATTATACGAAAAAATAGTAAATAAAAAAAATATTTAAAAAAAAAAAGTGTAGAAACGGTTAAAACGAAACTAAATTATTGTTTAAAAACAGTTTTTTTCTATGTTTGAAATAAAAAGAAAAAAAAAACATAAAAACTTTTATATAATAAACAAAATAAATTTTAAAAAATTTGTTAAAAAAAAATAATTAATAGTTAATTTATTCAAAATATTTTATTTACAGTTTACACTATCTATTTTTAAGCAAATATTCAATTAAGAAATTTTTAAAAACATTTTTTTAAATTTTTATTAAAATTGCATATCTTTAGGCGAATCGAAATTTGTATCTAAAAATTAGATGTTTTGTGAATTTTAAAATCATTAATTATTTAATTTATTGTGTTTTAAAAACATTGGCTTCGATGGTGCATTAACTAAGCACATTGCTTATTAAACGAGAAAGTGAGAGATAAATTTTCACACCATTTTACAAGATTGCCTTAGAGACCAAATATAGAATACTAATAATTATAAATTACCAGAGCTTAGAAATTTTTTTTAACTGGCGCAATATAGAGTTTAATCAAGATTAGGTTAAGTCAGCATTTTGCACATTGTGAGATCGGAAGTGTGAAAAAGTTGTCCAAACTACTATACAAGATAGTTTTAGTGACCAAATATATGAAGTTATTAATTAGAAATTATCAGAGAGCGTAAAAATGTGCTTTAATTGGCGCAGTATGGAATTAATTAGGATTAGATAAAATCGGCATTTTACACATTGTGAGTTTGGAAGTGTAAGAAATATTTCCAAACTTCTATACAAGATTGTTTTAGTGGCCAAATACATGAAGCTTTTGAATAGAAATTACAAGAACTTTAATTGGCGCAGCATAGAGTTTAATTAGGATTAGATTAAATCAAACATTTTACATATTGTGAGGTCGTAAGTATGAGAAAGCTTTCCAAACACCTATACAAGATAGTTTTAGTTGCCAAATACATGAAGCTATTAAATAGAAATTACCAGAGCTTAGAAATGTACTTTAATTGGCGCAGAAAAGAGTTTAATCAGGACTCGGTTTCATGTACTTACTTAATTGTTGATGTGGAGCTGTTAATTTCAAAAATTTAGGTCTAATTTTCAAAATTTATTAGAAGCCTCCAAAATTCATTTTAAATTATATGTTCTAGCAAAAAAAAAACTTTGATTTTAATGAAAATGACCTTATCAAAGTGGATTTAACTAAAACTTTAGTTTTATTAGTGCTGAAATAACAATTAATAAAAAAAGTGGTAGAAAGTTACCTACAATTTTTTTTTACAATCTGACAATTAAAATATTCCGAATAGACGATAGAGATGGAGTGAGATAGAAATAAAAAAGAAAAATAATAAAAAAAAAAATAAAAAAAAAAGTTAAAAAGAAAGAATATAAATAAAATAATTTACATGTATATTTACTTTATTCTGTCACATAAATTGAAATAAACGAAGAAAAATGGGTTTTTATTTAAATTTTAATTGAAAATAAAACGGTTTGCAATTAAAAGTAAGTATAAATGCAAAAATAATTAAAAAAAAAGTTTTCATTTTTATTTTATTTAATTGCAAAACAAAAAGAAAAAAACAAATGATAAAATTTTTTTTTATTATACGGCGCGGTTTTAATTTTTGAAATTTTCTAATAAATGGTTCTTAATACAAAAAAATTTAAAAAGTTGATGATAATGAAAATTTAAGGTAATCATGATCATGCATCAGGCCCTAACAAGTTAACTTTTAGAATTGTTTGAACAATGAGTTATTGATGCGAAGATGGAAATTTAGCAAATATTTAGTTTTATCTTAGCTAGGTGTTCCTCAAATCATTTTGTTTTCTCTTACTCGCTGTTACTCGACGTTGGAGCGTAGGGCATCAACTTACCTCTTCCTTTTATCTCTGCTAATTTACGATAACTTTGACTGCGCTTCAAGTTTCTAGGTTATTCAATAGTATGGCTTTCATTTATGGAATTCAGATGTTACTTGGTTGACCCTTTCTTCGAATTCCTTGTAGAATCGAGTTTTGGACCATTCTGGTTATGCTTTGTGCTACAGCTACAAAGCATCCAGCTAAAGTTTTGGCATTTGATTTGGCTCATTAATTTGGCTGGCATTTGGCGCTTGTTAAACTGGATAGGACCTGAAAAAATATTCTGTCTTGTCACTAGTTTACCAATACTGGGAACCTCTTCTATGATGATGTTTTTTCTAATCTAAGTTCCGCTCCATATGTCAGAAGTGTAGATATTACACATGATTCCTTGAATATTCTAAGTTTCGATTTTCTTGTTATTTAGGCATTTTACTATATTTAGTTTTTAGTTTAGAGACTCTCTCGAGCTCTGTCTTTCGAGGCTCTGTCTTTCCAGAATCTGTTGTCGCCATCTCTTCTATACCTACATTTATTGCGATTATGTTACGTAGACAGGAGAAGGTGTCAACACAATCAATGGTATTTCCATTTATATTATGATGAATTCAAATAATACCTTTAAATCATAAATAAAGCTTAAAGTTTAGATAACAATTCTTAAGATAATTTTTAAAGCTGTACCAATATTTTTTTTATAAATAATCCATTGACTGATGAAATCATTTTTTTTAAATTTAACTAATGATTTAAAAAGTTAATACAAGCCTTTGTATTATTCAAATTTCCTTGATATTCTCTATTAAAGTTTACACAAATGGTTTTAGTTTGGAAAATTTTTTAAAAACAATAAACTTAGAAAGTAAGAAAGACTTTATTTGACCTTTAAATGCATATTTATTTTGTATATCAGGTATTGAAAGTCTGTTTTTAAAATCTTTCCGATAATTTGTTTAAATTTATAATAATGTGATTAAAATATGACCTTCCATACTGAATTTGATTCAATAGAATGTTAATAAATAAATTTAAAAATAAATATAATTATTAAATAGCTTTTAAATTGCAAATTTGAACAGTAAAATTTTTGTCTATATTAATAAAAACTTGTGTATTTGCCCGTGAAAACTTTGTTTAAAGAAAGTATTGTTGTCAACTTTGAAAATCCAATTGAAATAATATTGATGATTTTTATTTTAAATATTTGTTACTAAGTTTTTTTTATATTATAATAAATAATTTAATTAAATAATGCTTTTGATTAAATATAAAATTTAAATATACAGCTTTTAATACTTAAAAATTAAATATACTCTAAATTAAAAATACTGCTTTTCAAATAGTTCAAGTTAAAGAGATCATAGATTTAAGAAAACCTTAGGTTGAACTTATAAAACTGAGGTTTAACTTTAATCCTATTAGCTAATGTCCGCAGGTAGTTTAATAAAACCTCTTAAAAAGCTTTGAAAGCCAACTATTACGGCTGGGTATAGTTCCAATAAGTAGTGTGCGACTTTAACACACCTAAACCACAACCCATTTGATTACTGCTTTAAGTTGGGATCTGGGATTCAAATTTACAGCTTCAATTCGAAGGTATAGGTTTGTGTGATCATGGGATTCAAATTTACAGCTTCAATTCGAAGGTATAGGTTTGTGTGATCATGGGATGTGAGAAAACTTGGAAGGGATATTTAGAAGAGAGATGTTAATGTTCTTCTTAAACTGTTTTCGTACACATTACCGACTTTAGGTAAAACCGCATAACAATCGAATTTCCACAAGCAGGCTAGTTCAATTGTGCAGGGATGAGCATCTGTTTCCTTACTTGTTTAACCCGCTGAAAAATCTTGAATGAAGGCATTAGTTATTTTATTTCTTTAAAACAGGTCTTAGTTCCTAAAACATATCTATAAAATAAAGTTAGTGACCCAACAGTACAGCAATGGCTAAGTGGAGTGAGCGTTGATTTAACATTCGGACTATTTTTAAGATGAAAAGCTCTATTTATCTCATTGTCTAGATATCCCAACTCCGTAATTGAGATCCCAGGCCAACTGTTGATACTTTACTCTAATTCGTCATTATAAACGTTTGATAGATTATAAGGAGATCAGATGGTGAAAAGTAAGTTTTGCAACGGTACAAAAAACCCAAACACTTAGTAGCATTTTTATATACCCCACAAATATGGTTCGACCAAGTTAGTGTTTGGCTTAGCTGGATCTACAAGATCATAAAGCCTATCGTATAATGCAAAACTTGTGAACTAAAAAAATATACCAAAAGTCCTCCGTGTCTTTTATGCTAACACCTAATTTTCTATTTGAAAATCCACAACTCTTTCTCTGATTTTTAGACTTTTATCGGTCTGATATCATTATTGCCTCTGAAAATTATATTTTGATTTATATATTTAAATTACTTTGCACAATTTACTGTTACTTCTGACTATGAAATCTGTTTAAAGGTTTTGTGAATTTAAACTGCTTCTTTCTGAAAATGTTATTTAGTACAACTTAACTATAGATTTGAATAATTGAATTTTTGTAGTTTTGCATTTTTAATTCCTTATTTTGCATTATATATTATTGAATAATTTAAATATTAATAATTCTAATAAATTAAATTGAAATTTTATGTTAAATAATAAAACAATTTAACTTAAATTTATCATTTTATTATAATTTGTTTAGCTTCCAAATTCCAAATAATAAATTTACAAATAATAAATTTACTTAGAATAAAATATTTTCTATTGAATTTTATATTTAGAATATAACATAGATATGATTCTCTGCCTACTTAATTCTAACTAATTACATAAATTAGTATTAATTTATACAATAATTAGTTAAATAGATTTTTATTTTTCAAAAATCTCAGGTGTATTTAAGTACGTCTAGATTATTTAAATATATTAATTAAATTAAAATTTTAATCATATTTACTCCTCCTTGAAGATATATACAGTAAAACTTTATCTAATTAGCACATTCCATTTTCCTTCGAATTCGTTGGTCGATCAATGGATTTATCTGAGATAAAAAAAAATCTTTATGAAATTGTAGCCACTGTAGAGAAATTTTTATAAAGATCTCTAAAAAATGTTTATGCAGATGTCGGGTGCTCTCCAGTTCTAATATGTACTAAGCTCTAGTAGCATTCAACACTCTATTATGCTAATAAGGTTTTCTCAAATCTTAAAGTTCATTCTTCTGATATTTTTAAAACAATAGTTATGTTGCCTTGATTTTTTTTTTAAGAGGGAATGTGAAGTTCGAAAGCCACGCATTGAAACTGTGAGGTGTTTCTTTGGGTAGTGTGCGACTTTACCAAAACCACATCCTTTTTGAACCAAACTTTAGGATGGAACCTGTGATACAAATGCACAGGAATGGAGAAATGGAAGGATTTTGGGATTATGGTGGAAGTTATTTGAGATTTCTGGATTATGGGGGATTGGGAAAATCGGATGGGATATTTAAAAGAAGAATTAAAAAAGCAAAAATTGGTTGGGATATTTTAAGGGTAGCAAGAAGAAATATTTATACAATTCGGAAAAGGGAGATGTCATTTTTATATGATTTTAAATCAAAGAATTTTACTGTACATATATTTGGATCACCTCTAGGAGAAATATGTGTCTGTTCTCAGCTAGAAGAAATATTTTTTTATTTATTTGAAGAAATTTGCATTTAAATACTTAAACTGAAAAAAAAAACGAATGAATTAATTTACAAATTAACTAATTTATTATTATTTTTGGAATTTTTTGTTTTAATATTCAATTCTATGATTGGAGTACTAGCCAGGAAGATTATAGTTGCCCTAGTCAACTCTCTAGCTATGAAAACATATTTTAGTTTCTTAGCTTCTTAAGTACAATATTTATATAGAGAAACTTACATAGCTTTTTTTTTTATATGGGAATGAAACGCTCGAAAATCACCCATTGCAACTGAACGATTTTTCTTTGAATAGTGTGCGACTTTAACGCACAAAAACCACACCCATTTTGAACCAAAGTTTAGGAAAGAACCTGTGATACAAATGTACAGTTTGGTTACAGGGATGGGAATATGAAAGGATTGTAGGATTGTGGGAGGTTATTTGGGAATTTAGGATTATGGGGATGAGGAAAATTTGGAGGAATATTGAGGAGAAAGATGTTAATATTCTTCTTAAATTTAATTAAATCGTACACGAATCTCCATAAGCCGTGTTACGCTGATGAGCATCCGTTGTTTCATGTTGGAAAACTTTGAGTTGTGGCATTAATTGCTTTATTTCTTTAGAACAAGTGTTCGTCCCCCTTAAGTATCTATGAAACAGGGTAAGTGACCAGACTGTGTACCGATGACTAAGTGGAGTGAGCGTTGAGGTATCACTGGGATCATTTATAAGATAAATTGCTCGGTTTTGCACTTTATCGAGATATTCCAGTGCCGATTGGGGAGCACCATCCCAAATATGTAAAATATACTTAATTTTTGTTCTAATATATGTTTCAAAGATGTTGAGAAGATCAATTAGAGAAAAGTAAGTTTTACAGCGATACAAAAAGCAGAAACTTTATCTTTACCTATAACAAAAATTTGATTTGACCAAGTCAATTCTTGGTTTAATACGATTTCCAAAATGTTTAAATCCGTTGAGTGCTTCAAAGCTTCTCCCTGAAATGTTTAATATATTTACTCTTCGATTCTGATCCATTCCAATTTTAAGAGTATTATACCTAGGTCGACTACTAACAAACGGTAACGCAATATTTATTATTCTTGCAGCTGCCCTACACACGGGTATCAAAATGGAAACTATTCTCACAGCATCATTGCCAAATATCAGTAAAAATTTGTTTTTTACAAAAGACCGAAATAACAAAAGCAATATGTTACATTGAAATTGATTAAATTTTGTATTTTCTTGTTCTCCATTACTGAAACTTGAATATATAATTAAGTTAAAAAACAAAACACAAAATTGAAAAGGATAAAAAATATTAATAAAAAGAGAAAGAAAATAAAAAAAATGTAAAAGAAAATTACTTTAAGCCTAAAATATTGTTCTAAATCTCCTTTTGTTCTGATTATGTTAAAAATTTTTTTTTTGTTGTAAAGAAAAATTTCTTTTTTAAAATCCATAATTGAGTTAGAAAGAGATGACTATATATAATAGCAAGAAAAAAAAAGGGGTGGGAGAAAAAAAAAAATTTGTAATTTTTTTATTGTTTTGAGGCGAAAAATTTTCTTTTCATCTTCAAGGTTAATGAAGCGGAGATAAATAAAAGATATAGCGAAAAAATATATAGGAATAAGGCACTACAAGAGAGAGAGAGACATAGAGAGAGATAAAAAATATAAGGAAGAAAAAAAAATTGATATTATTTATTAGGCCACAGGGTGATAAAAAAATGGTTTTGCGGTGTTCTTTTCATTTTTTCCTTTTGTATTTTCTTTAGATAATTTTTCCTTTACTTTTGTTGTTGTTGTTGTTATTGTTGTTGTTGTTGCTATTGTTAGTTTTGTTTTTTTTTTATAATGAAAAGAAAAAACAACACCGGAAAGAAAAAAAAAATTTTTTTCTGAAAGAGATTTTTTTCCGTCTGTAAAATTCCCATGACATTGTTTTAGCAAATTATTACTTTTATTGTTTTGTTGTTGTAGTTGTCGTTGTTGTTGTTTTGGTTGTTCTGATAATCCTGTTTACACGCACCACAAATTAAGAATTAAAAGGGCGTGTTTTTTCTTTTGTATTTTATATTTTTTTTCTTATTGTTATTGTTCACTGGCATTTGACAATACTCTTTTGGCATTAAACTCTTGTGTTCTGAACTGTGATTTTATTTAAAAAAAAAACAACAACAACAATAAATAAATTAAAATTAGATTTTATTAGGGATTTTCAGAGATTATTTTATTATTCAATTTAAGGAAAAATATCTGTTTAGTTATGGGATTTTGGGATTTCCATATTTTTCAAGTTTTTTTGTTTAATTGATTGTGAGAATGTCGAGTTGTATGAAAAGAGATGGGAAAATTTATAATGATGGTTATTAAAAAAAATATTTTTAATAGACAGTTAAAATTAAATTAAATTAAATGCAAGTTAAAATTTAGTTAACCCTTGTAAAATTTTCAAGGTCAAAATTTTTTATAAAAGGTGAGATTATGGAATTTTGAAATTGAGTATGGAATTTTGTAATAATTAATTTTATTAAAAATTTTTTCATAGGTGATTAAATTCTATTTTTTTAAATGTTGAAAGAGTTTTAGAAACTGTGGTTTGAAAAGGCTATATATTTAAATTGTTATAACACATGTTCTATAAGGTAGATTTTTAATCTAGAAACGGCAAACACAGCTGCTTTCATATAAGCTTAATTCATATATGTATAACATAATTATTTAGTGTTACCATAGTGTCCTTTAATTTCTTTAACTTAATAAATCAATTTTAATTTTGTAAGGCAATTTTTGGACCCCATTTGTCTTCCAAACAGTTAAAGTAAGAGTCATTTTTAAAACCCTTTATATTTTCTAATCATTAGAATAACTCGTTTATAAAAATATTTTTGTGTCACCTTCCTCCTTCGTGTTAGCCGTGTTAGGAGTTGTATGGGGTTTGTAAAAAACTGGATATTTTAAAGTCGAACACATCTTGCTTGATTTCCAGTTTAAAGAAGAAGTAATAATTTTAAACAAAACTTAATATGGAACTTTGTTTTATTTTGGAATTTCCTATTTTTAAATACCTTGGTTTTTTGAATTACTAGTTTTATACCTATTTCTTTCGATTTAGAGACACAAGGAAGTCAATTAAAAATAACACATTCTTTCAAAAATTTTTTATTTTCGACAAAATAATTAATTTTTTTTATAAAATGTTGCTGTACTAAAAAACCTTGCTTCATTGAAATAGAAATAATCACTACGGTTCTATATATTCCCGATGTTCCTTCACTTCATTTTTCTTGAAATATTTACATAATGTTTGAGGTAGTTTACCATTTTCTGTATATTTTTATTGTATTATTGAATTGCATTTATGATGTTGACAATAATAACAGTAATTAATTGATTATATTCTAATATTCATCTTGTTGTTATATATGCTGTAATATACTGTTTTTAAATATCTTTTTTAGGGTTGATTATTATCAGTTTCCGAAATCTAAAATAAATAAAACTCTTTTAAACTATTTTCGAAGTAGATGTAATTGAAATTACTTAATTTTCTTTTTAAAATCATCAGGTTGAATTTCGTTTTGTGATCGTCCACTCGATGAAACACAAGCTCTAAAATAAAATAAAAAAAGTTTAATTTGACAGTTTTGTGGGTATTAAATAGCTTAAGATTCTAAGTTCTTAAATATCTTTTATTTTGTTAAGTGTAATTTATAAGTTTAAAAAACTAGTTTCAAATGAGCGTATAATTCTCAAGCTAATTTTTTTATTTAATTGTAGTTCAGAAGGGAGTTGAATCAAGTTATGAATTCACCTTAAATTTAGCCGACTATATCAGATATGTAGGAGAAAAATATTGCTTTTGAAAGCACGAAAAGTAATTTTGTTTGATAATAACGTAAACATCTGAAACAAAAAAAAAAACATAATTAGTCAAAAGTCAGTACGTGAGATTAATCAGGGTTGTCAAAAAACAAACAAGTGGTCTTCAAGTTATTGTGGTCTACATCTTTGGCAATAAATTTATTTGCACCCATATTGGCACGAAGATTTATCTAAAATAATATTGGAAGCGAATTATGTCTAATTTTGCAAATTCTTTCTTAATTAATACTTTGATTTCAATTGCATAAGGTCTGAATATTGGAACAAACAACATTCGAACTATTTCAAACGGTGTAACTCTATGTAACTCAGGTTTAACTCTATATTATATTCTATATATTTGTAATTCTACGCGCTAAATGTGATAAATTTACTCATCTAGTCCCTAGATCAGAATTTGAAATAAATCCAAATGTCTTCATTCAATAAAGTCTACTCAAATTTCTAAAATAATTTAAAATTTAAATTTTATATCTCAAATTTTTATACAATAAATTTTTAAAAGTCAAAGCTTAAATTTCGGTTGTCATATTTTTATTTTTTCCGTTATTATTTTGACATTTTTTGTTGTTCTTCTTCTTATTTTTATTCTTTTTATTTTTTTTTTCTTTTATGCGTTTTTTTCAAATGTCTGGGAAATATTTTAAGAAATTCTAATGGTTTACCAAAAATATGAGAAAAATGAAAGTGGGTGGAATAGCTTATGGACATGATCAAGTAGTATTTTTTCCCTTTAAAAGTTCCGTTAAATTCCGGTAAGCTTTCTGTGGGGGATAAAAAACGATTGAAAAGCAGATGAAGTTTAAATTACAAGAAAAAAAATTCTGCCCCTTGTTTCGAATCATTAGATTTTGGTTGTGTTCAAATACCGTTTAATGATTGAATGAATGTTTAAATGAGATGAAAGATAATAGTATGATTTATATATTACATTATATACCTAGTATTTACAATTTTTTATTGTATGTATATTGAAAAAGAATAACATATACATATTGTTTTCTCTTTCTATTATTGATATTGGAAAATAATGAGATTTTAAAGTTTTGGGTGTGTGTGTGTGTAGAACTGATGACAAAGATGAAGATAATGATTGCTGGGTTGAAAATGATGTGATGTTATAATTTTGACGCTTAAGGGTGTTGCTTTATTAACTTACATACATATACATATATAAATATATTATTCTATTTCTATATTTCTTGGTTAACTTTATGAAGAATAATGTCGTCGTGATTTTGAAAGTTAATCAATCACTTTTTTCTTTTACTTTGTTTAAAGTCATCAGTCAGTCGTTAGATAAATTTAGTTCAGGGTAACGATGTAAATTTTAAATAAAAAAAACAAAAAAAAAAATAAGAAAAAAAATTAAGGAACAATATTTTTCATAAAGTTTCCATATGCGTTTAAATGTTATTTACAGTGTTCTAGTTTTAAAGAATAACAGTTCTTATTTGCCCTTGGACTCAATACAAAGATAATGAATTGGCGGGAAGAAAAGAGAAATTAAATACATATCTTTATTATTCTATTCTAAACGAGGAAGAGTGTAGTAGAGTAGACTGTGTCAACTCTGGGATACCCGTATGACCGTAACATATACATTATATCATCCGGTTAATTACTTTTGGCAAATTTTCAAACATTCAGCTTTATTAGGTGTAGTGGAATACTCATATAAAATAAAGAGTTGTATGGCTGCTACTCGAACCCTCTGTCGTAGACAAACCAAATTTTGCAAAAACTTTGGCCATTACACTAAACAATTTTTGGCAAAAATTCAGACACCCAGCTTCATTAGGTGGAGAGAAATGCTCATATAAAATAAGGAGTTGTATGGCAGCTACTCGAACCCTCTGCAGCAGACCAACCAAATTTTGTAGAAACTTTGGCCATTACACTAAACAATTGTTGGCAAAAATTCAGACACCCAGCTTCATTAGGTGGAGAGTAATGCTCATATAAAATAAGAAGTTGTATGGCAGCTACTCGAACCCACTCCTCTAGACCAACCAAATTTTGCAGAAACTTTGGCCATAAAACTAAACTACTTTTGAAAAAATTTCAGACCCGCAGCTGTAATAGGTACAGAGTAATGCTCATATAAAAAAAGAAGTTGTATGGCAGTTACCCGAACCCATGGACCAAAATGGCTGGATTTAAATAGCGATGACGGCTATTGCAAAAAAACGAATTTGCGAAAATTTCAAGATCCTAGCTCCTTTAGTTTTTGAGTTATCGTGCGGACGGACAGACGGACGGACAGACGGACGGACAGACGGACGGACAGACGGACGGACGGACGGACGGACGGACATACATAGCTAAATCGATTTATTTTTCGATTCTGATCCGATCCATACACTTGAGTCTATATCTACCCCCCCTCCTTCTCTGCGTCACAAACGTAATGGCAAATTTATTATACCCTTTGACTATATAGTCATACGGGTATAAAAAGGTTGAATTAATTTAGAAAGATTTTAAAGATACTTACTATACAATGTGTGTAATTGTATGTGTGTATGACCTAAATATTGTGAATACAATGAATACAAAATTTGTGCCGTAGTGAATAATGAAAATTTATTAAAAAGAAATTTTTAAGATGAAAGAAAATTAATTGTAAATAAGAATATTTTGTAAAAAAAATGAATTGAAATCATGTGTGACATATTAAACATAGAAAAGATAACAAATTGAAAATTTCTATTAAAAATTTTAAAAAATTTATAGAGAGGAAGTTGTTATTCAAGAGGAAAATCAAAAACAAAGCAACATATACTCTCCATATATCTACATATAATCATTTTTGACTTAGTTTTTGGATGCTAATATAGCTAAAATGTTTGGCTTTTATGCTTGTCTATGCCATAGTTAGAAATTCGAATAGGAAGAAAAGTACTGGACATATTGTATTCTTATAATTATTTTTTTAAATGCTAACTATTCAATTGTTAGGCTAATAAGCCTGTCGATATCATAGGTACATGCTGGAACAGTGGGTCATATTATTCAATTAAATTATTTGTAAAAATGGTTATAATAATGTATTTTTTATTAAAGACATTATATATAATTATTAATTATTGATTAAGCCATTAATTTGAACCAAATAGGTAGTAAATGCAAGAGCTAAGCCGAGTCAAAAACCAGATAAAAGTTGCTTTTTTACTGTCACTTGGATTCAAACCCGCGCCACTCAGCCGTTCTTACAGCTAGTTCAATTTGTTCTACATATGTTGTAATAATTTTCTATTTTAATTATACGTTATTTCTGTATTTTTGAGGCAAAATTTTGAGATATTTGATTTTTAGAGAAGACTTTATTTGATCCACAACGGCAGCACCTATCAAGTAAACGTTAAAATATTCTTCAAACCGTTACCTTAATCATTAGTCGAAATGAATATAATATATATCTATATCTATTTATAACTAGCAGATCGCTATATACATTTTTTATATATAAAAGGATTAAAACGTTGTCCTTCAAAATGTCCTTTTCATCCTTGTCAATATGCGCCATTAATGATGTATATTTTTTGAAAGCTGATAATATCATCTATTTTTAATGCATAGTCAGTTAGTCCTATGCGGGTACAATAAACGCTTCAGAATCCCGAGTGTTGATTATGTTATTAATTTCAACACAATGGTGATTTGTATTTGAATGCAATCGAAAACCAGATAAAAGTGTTTTTTTTTTTCACTTTTACTGGGATTCAAACCTGGCTTTTTCGAATGATAAGATGGTTGCATTCTTTGGCTCATATAGACTTTAATTCATTCAACCATACTATTGTTTTTTCTACCGTAAAATTTAAACTAATAATCAAGTTTCAATTCAAGGTTTCAATGTTGTTCAAATCAAGTATCAATGTTAAATGTACACGTGTTACCAACACTATCGGCATTATTTGCAATTAATATTAAATAATAAAACATTTTATGGATTTCCAACTTTATATACTTCTCCATTTTCGTACAATATTTGCAATAACAATTATATGGCACTTTTTCGCTGCCACTTTTCCTTTTTTAGAAATAAAGTGGTCATAAATCTAATTTTTAAAAACTATTAAACTTAACTTAAATTTAATTTTTCTATATAAATGAATGAAAACTATTATGTTTTCGAGTATTTAAATTTATTGGTAAAAAGTTCTCAAATATCTTTCTTTGGATTTATTATTTCCAGTTTCTTAAAACTACGACGTCGATCATAATGATTGAATGCTTTAGGTTGAATTTCATTTTGAGACCGGCCAATTGAGGGAAAGGAACATCTAAAAATAAATAAAATTATTAATATATTAGTAGTTTATTAAAAGAGCCTAGTTTAAATTGTAAGAATTGGTTTAAAAATAATTCAAATATGCGGGGTTCTATTTTATTTACCACTTTTCCACTTATCAAGTAATAATAATTTTTACTTATCATAACTTAATTCGGGTGTCTTTCAATAAGGTTTTTGTGGAACACATAATTTCCATAAGAAGTTATTGAAAGCAGGGATTGCAATAAAACTTTTTAATTTAAAAGTAGAAAATATGTTTTCAGAACTCAAACCAATTTGAATAAATTCATATAATTGAAGCCCAAAAATTTTAAAAACTTATTAAGATTAAAAATGCAAGAATTAATCTAAGATGAATTGTATATTAAGCTTTGTATTGTTCAGTTTTTAAATTCTTTTAATATTTCTTGTAAAGTCTTGGTATTTTATATGAGAACTCCTGCGGTCCCATAGTCAAATTTTGCCTAAATTACCAAATTTCATTAAAATTGATTAAGAATTATTTCAACTTAAAATTCCCGAAAATTCTAGAATTTTTAAACCCTATGATACTAGAATCAAATTAAGGAAATTTTTTTTGCATAGGTCACCAATACCTCACCAATACCAAATACCATATATACCAAATTTGAATTTATTCCGACCGTTGGAACTTGAGTTTTCCGGAAAAGTCTGAAGTTCTATATGAAACCTCCCGATCCGACGGTCCGATTTGGCGTCAAGGAACTTAACTTACAACAATGACAATAAATAAAGCGTTCATACCAAATTCCATCAAAATTGGTAAAAAATCAGTCTCACCCAGCCGTTGCTATTGTAGAAAACCTTAAAGGGGTTAATTTTATGGATAATCCAAAATAATAAAATACAATTGAAATTAAAAATATTTTATATATTTTCTGATTTTAGTTTTAATACTTTTACTTATACTGAGTAATTTATAATCTTATTGATAGCCTATGGTTAATATAATTTTTTGAATCTTTATATTGATTATAATTAGATGGAAAAGCCTGAAAAATATTCCTTAATTTTATATGTCCAAATTGTAATTATACCTTGGCAACAGAACGGCACGACTAGGACTAAAATATATAAAATAAATTAATAAATCTTTTAATAGTACATTAAAAGTATATTTGTACTAAGTAAGTATATTTTCATTTAGAAATTCATATAAAAACTTACGGTATGGGTGGATTGCAATATAAAACACAACACAATGGTTTTCCGCATTTGTAAGTGCCATCATTACATGAATTACAGCTATAAAATATAAATGATAGTTAATTAACGAATAGGAGAATTAATAATAATACTTAATTAAAAAATGTGGTATAATAAGTTTATTATTTATCAAGTCTAGAACTCTAGAAGATTTAGTCGACCGCGATAATTTGTTCACATGATAAATGTGATGACTTCAAAATTTTACACCTCAACCCATAAGTTATTTTAGTAAGGAATTTGATATAAAGCGCATTAATAATTTCTAAGATTAAAAAAATAATAAATAAGATCCCGAAAATCAAACCACCATTCCAATTTATCTCAAATTGTTGTCATTGTTGAGACAGTGCTGGAGAACGAAAGACTCGACAGACAGATACAGACTTAAATCGACTGCGGAAATGACGTTGATCAATAATATAAACCATATAAAGCTTAATATACTCCTATAGGATATAAAAAAGGGTTAAATTCGTAATTGAATAAAATTAAAAAAACTTATTAATTATTAAAACACTTTTATTTAACTTAAAAAATATTAATATAAAAAGTGTTTAAATTGGAATTGCTTAAAATCTAATAAATTATATGTCCTTTTTAGGGTTGGAACGTAAAAGAACTGGACTGTGTAAAACTACGATTCTATAAAATTAAAGAAAATATGAATTATTAAATAGAATTAAAATTTTTGTATAAAATTTTATTACCGGTCCCGTGAAAATTTATTCTTATACTTTTCGTTAGATTCCTCCATATCCGAATCATCCGGATCTGTTTTACACCTATAATATAAAATATTAAATTTTTATTCATATACGAATTGCAAAGAATTTTGGACATCTTACGAAATCATTTTGCTTTAAATTAAACCCACATTTAAGCCTGGTTAGGAAGCGTATTTTCAGTACTATTTTAGTTCCTATTATTAAATTTTAAGAAATTTATAAATATTTAACTATGAGTATTGCCAACCATTTTAAATTTTAATCTTAGGAATCAGATTTCTTATTATAGTAATATAGAGTATATATATATAAAATTATAGTAATGACATGCATTTAATTTAGCTAAACTATAACTAAGTGAATTAATTCAAAAAAAGGGGACGGCTTCCCTTATATACATATATGCTTTTCATATAAACTATTTTGCTAATATTATTTTTTCTCCGTTTCTCCATTTGGAATCAAATTAATGGTATAATTAATAATTCTATAATAATAAAAACATAAATTAACATAATAAAATAAACCAATATTTTAATTGAATAATATAACTCACAGATCCAAAAATACTGTATAACAAAAATGCAAAATTATTACAATATATAAAAAATAGAATTGTATCTATATCAAAATCTAAGGCGTTTTCACACATTACAAGGCTTTGTAAGGGGTGTTCAAAATTGAGGTATCATTTTGATTTTGCGGCCATTTTTTTTCTACTTGTAATTTTTATACGAGGTTCTTTCGGGTAATTCTAAATACATACCGGTTAGTTAATATGGAACTTTAAACGAAGGAACAACGTGTTTTTGTTATTACAACATTTTTTGAAAATGGTAAAAGTTTTCAAGATTTAATTAGGAAATTTTGTTTTTGAACGAAAAGTTCGAAGATCGCATTATTTCTCGTAGATGAGGCCACCAAGATCGTGCGATTTGACACCATTGGATTTTTTTTTTGTGGGGTTTTGTGAAATCGAAAGTGTACAGCAATAATCCCACAACAATTCAAGAGCTTGAAAACAACATTATCGAGCAGATTTAAACCATTGACAGCAGTTTATTGATATTTCAAAAAAAAAGTCTTAAAAAAAAAAAATGAAATCTCAATTTTGAACACCCTATAGTATCTGATAAATTAAATGTACGTGGAATTTCACAATTACTTATGGTTTAGACTTGCTGGCCCAACAGTAGAACAGTTACCACTTAAAAAAAATATAGCTCTTTCTCAAAATATGTTTAATAGAAATATTATTTGAAGAGGTTTATGCAATCCTAACGACATAAAGGAGTACTTTTATTTCAAAATACTTAAAACATCCAATGAGGCATTGTTTAGATTTATACAAAAAAAATCTAAGTGGTTGTAAGCTTAACTTATTGCATTTTACACTAAAATAAGTTCAAGTTATTCTAAGCTTAGAGTTTTATTAGGACCACATTTTAATCTTGATCCAGTCTGCTTGTACTATTCAGTATTGTAATAATCTAGACGTTCCACAACATCCAAAATCATGAATCTATAAGTTATTCAGTTTTAATTCAACTTTATTAATCGAAGTTAAGAAAAAAACAAGAATCTTAAATGGCAAAACCATATTTATTTATTTATTTTGGTTTTTAATTTTGTTAAACAATTTTTTTTTTAATTTTGAATTTAATTTATATTTCATAATTTACCAAAAAAATATATTTATTTTTTAAATAAAATTCAATATTAGTTTCATTCTCATATGTCAATTTTTGGATCTATACGGTCTAAAGTTCCGCCATAGGGAACAAAACTGAAGTTAAAAGAAAAAATAAAATAAAAAAACAAATTAATAAAAAAAATTCCAACTAGAAAAGAATAATTAAATATTATTAAACTTACTCAATCGGCTTAATATCACATTTTGTTTTACAACAATTTGGTTTTACAGGATCTTCATCTATAATTAAACAAGCGTTGCAGCTGTAAATAAATAAGAATATTGGTTCCTAAATTTTTATTTTGGGGCTATTAATTGAATTTTGAAAATAATTCCAAATACAAAAAAAAATATCCATAGCCCTTTTGTGCGAGAAATCATTATATTATATTAATAAGTATGAAATTAAAGAGTCGAATGAATGACTAAATAGCTTTAGATTTAGAAGAAATAAAAATGAAATGATATAAGCAATGCTTCGAAAAGTTGTTGAACTACGATTCATAATTTTTTAAAATTTTCAATAGCTGGGGTGATTTTAGTCAATTACTAAAAATGAACATTAGTTACATTCCTAACTGTATCATATATAAATGTATTTAATTAAGCCCTGGCCTGGCTGTAGAGAATATAATGATAAATTTGAGTAAAGTAATAGTTATTTTGTTTGTGTTTACTTTGACATGCAGCTGCATATCTCAGGGCTTTAATTCGTAAAATCATTAGTGGGCTTAAATTGGTAAATTATTTAATTGAAACAATTTTAATTTACTTTTTTTTATAAATTTATTTATATAATTTCCAATTAATTTTATTTCTAAAATTTTTGTACTCTTTTAGACTTTTGTTGCCTTTATCAATTCCATTTATTAGATGTCTTTTGAAATATTTGCTCTTGGAAGAAACGGAGCACTGAGAAGAGGTCTGCAAAATAATATTGAAAATATAAATTAGAATAAAATTTAAAATAAAAATAGATAAATAAAAATTTAAAATTAAACTTACGGACAACAAGATGGAGCAACTCTTTCTAAACAACGATTATAACTAAAATGTTAAAAATAATATTATTATTTATTAACACTTTATTTTAATTTTTTTTTAATACCTTGTCATAAAGCAATGAAATTATTATATTAATAAAACGAATTAGCAGCATTTAAAATGTGTTTAATTTAAATTTAAGCTCTAATAATTTTACTAATTAATTAATTAATGTTAATATTAAGTTGCCAAAACCTCATTACAGTTGCAAACAGAATAAAAGAACCAATATCAATTTTACTTAATATTTAATTATAAATATAAATATACAAAAATTTATATTTAATTAAAATTTTTTTTTAAATTAAATTTTCTTTAGTTTGTGAATTTTGCACACTAAATTTTGTCCTTCATTGTTTGAGTTCATGCTTCAAATTGTACAATTTATAAACTGTTGGACTATATTCCTTCTAAGTAATGGTAAAACCTAATAAAATACTTTATTACCAGGTCTATATGTTTTAATTATGCAATTATAAAAAAATGATTACTTTTGATTACAATATATGAAAATTACGATTACAGCTCAGTAATCGTAATCGTAAGTTTTCAGTGACTACTATTAACAATTATAATTATTTTAATATTTTAATGTTTGAATTACTTTTGGATAATCTAAAAGTTATTCTGATTACTTTTTAATTAAATTTGATTACTTGAAAATCTATTAAGAATCATGCATTACGTTTTAGTTAATGAAGATTTTTTGGAAAAAAGTAATTGGACGTTATATCAGATTACTGTTATAGTTTATATTAAAAAAATAAGTAGTAATAGTAATCATTGTTAATACTTTCAATTACATTTATTAAGTAATCATAATCAAAACTTTACAAGCCGTGATGTTAGTTTAATTTCTCTGCAACTCTGCCTAATGGAAATTTGAGTTAAGAAAAGGTTGTAATCTGAATTATATTCAAATTCAGTTCAGTTAGGAGGTTAAACTAATGTTTATGAATTTCTGCCATTGAAGATATTCCAGGAACCTGTTTTTAAATAGAAAACACCTTTACAATTTTTATCAAAAAGCAGTTTATTAAACTAAAGTCAATTGATTTTTTTTTTAACAGTTAAAAAGAAAATATTTTGTAATAATAATTAATTATATGATAACTTTCTTTTGTGTTACGTATCAACATTTGGATTGTTTCGCAACAAAATTGGACCACGAGGACCTCTAAAATTTAAAAAAAAATATTTAAAAATATGAAAATATTTTGAACATACGTTCATTTTCGACAAAAATATTGAAGCAGGTTTCAAATTTTTTTATTTATAAACTTATGGATTCAATGTTTAGAAAAATTATTTGTTTTTAAATTTTGATTTTATTTAGGACGGAATTAATTTATTATTTTAACTTTTTATTTATTATTAACGGGCACTGTTTAATCAATATAATCAATGTATTGGTAAATAAAGAGTATATTATTGTTTATTTAGGTAAGCTTGTCATATTATATGTCTTTATTAGGATCGCTTCGCAATAAAACTGGACCACGGATAACTCTAAAAATAAAAAAAAATAAATGGTTTACATTTGTTTACGTCGTACAGAAAATTTGAAGCAGGTTGCAAATTCATTCATTTAATACATCAATTTTTGAAAGGAAATGTAAGTTTTTAGTAGGATGGAATAGGATTTTAATATAAATGTATTTGGGGACATTGGAACAATCTTGACAATGTCCAATTGATCCCTAGACAATGGGTTAGTGTTATATATATTACTCAGATTTCTGAACGATTCCTTGTATACCTTTAAATACCTTGATTAAAAAAAAAAAAGTTTTAAGTGGAAAACTCCAACTTAATTCATATTATATGACGTACAACGTACAATACGCCTTGCGATGGTATGTAAAAATATCGCAAAATTAAAACGCGCGTACAATTTTTTATTTGTCATAAGTACAAAGTCGAGCATTTTTAATTTTAATCCAATTTTGAACATAAGTAACTTTAGGAAAAACAATAACAAAGTTTTATATGCTCTGTCAGTGTTTAAGTTTGAATTTGATTGAATGTGAAATATTTCAGCAGCTACTATATAATTATCGTATTTTCAATAAATTTGACAATAAATAAACGCGTTACGACGTCATTTAATTTGACAAGCGAACCTTTCAAATAGAAAATCTATAATATCAAATACTTCAAAAGTTTTAGTTTGCGATTCTAAAATTTTGAAAAAAACTGAAAATTCAGAAATTAAAACTACGCCCAAAACAAAATACGTAATCTTTGGAAGGGAAAAGAAGGATATAGGATGTCACATAAAATGTCAAAAATTTACAATAATTTTGCCAATTCAGTTTAGAAAAAACCTGCATCAATATTTCTGTCGATATTTTTTTTAAATTTCATATTGACTTTTTTCTTTTTGTTTTGTTTACTTACAGTGACATATCTTCAGTTGTAGTGTCAATACTACTTTGTGTTGTTGTTGCTATTTTGTTATTTTCATTTTTATTAGTTGCTGTGATTTTTGTATTTTGATTTATTGCAGCATTATTTTGATTTTGTACATTAGAATTTTGTTCACGGCAACATTTTGGTTTAAAACGATCGCGCATGCGATTACAATCTGTGAAACTAAAATGTCAAAAATAATAAGAAAATATGATTTTTAGAAAAGTAAAAAAATTTATGAAGTTTTTTTAATGTTTGTGTGCTTTAAATTGTGCAATGAAAATAAAATTTTCGAAATACAATTTGAAAATATAAAGAAATAATTTTAACTTAATATAATTTACAGAATCCGGAGCTTATGTCAATTTTTCAAATTCCGACATTAATATTTAGGACATTATTTCCAATGCTTTGTTGTTGTATTATACAAAAAATTAAGTAGTTTTAGAAATTTTTATTGTAGTATGCAATGTCACTAATTTTTTCAGAGGGGTCGAAACTTTTTTCTACTATACGATATCTTTTTCGAAGGGTGAAATAAATAGGGTTTATCATACTGATGTTAAATTATTATATTATCAATTTGTTACTTAATTTATTATTTATATTATACGTATGCATGCAGAATATTGTGCATATTATTTTGCTGCACAAAGTTATTATTGAATACGTCACAAATATGTTGTTACATGATATGAAGTCTATTAAGATAACAATTATCCCTAGCTATAAGATTCATATGATGTCATAGATATCATATGATTAGTGATTTTGTACGATTGTATGATATTTCATATAACTAACTATAATTGTCATAGCCATCATTCGATATCATATATGAAACGAACAGTACATATCTTATGACATCATACATACAAACAAACTAAATTAAAAAAAAAACTAAAAATAACATAAACTAAAATTTAAAAGAATTAAAAAATTTCGAAATCAAACATAACAAGATAAATACATTAATTTTTAATAATTAAATGCTTATGTTTGACATTTTATGCGTATGATTGGTTATGACTATTATAGTTAGGGTTAGTATATCATATGTAATCATATCGAATATTTATCGAAAGCTCATAGGTATTAGTCTATCTGTACATGTAAGATACATGAAGTTTTTCTGTGTTTGTGAATAACTGTAAATAATAAATAACTGTCTGAATATAACTGCTGAATTTAAATACGAAATGAATGCTAAGCAGAAACTACATGAAGTCAACAATGTTATAAAGTTTTTTTCCCTTATAAATGGAATCCGAAGGCTTTAGATCAGAAGTCAGCACTCTTATTGACTTTAATCACTGCACTACTCTTTCGCTAAATATATAATGGAATTGCCAAATTAATGTAGCTTTCGGTTCTAATTTATAAAATTGTTTCAAAATAAAGAATTTAAATAAAACAAATTTTCTAAAAAATAATTGTATATGTATATGAGTTTTATTTAAAAATACTGTTTTTTTTTTTAAATATTAATATTAAATTATAGTAGATGTAAAAAAATATGTTCGAACAATATAGAACTTATGCACATAGCTCTTTCTTTTGTTTTCTCTCTTTCTTTTTTAACTGTTCTTCAAGACTTAATGGCATTTCTTTTTTCTCTATTCTTTTTAACTGTTCTTCCAAACTTAATGGCATTTCTTTTTTCTCTTTCTTTTTCAATTGTTCTTCAGCACTCTCTTTCTTTTTTAACTGTTCTTCAAGACTTAATGACATTTGTTTTTTCTGTTTTCTTTTCAATTGTTCTTCAGGGCTTAGTGGTATTCGTTTTTTAGGTTGTCTTAAATTAAGTGATCTTGCTACTGGAATTCTATAATATAGAAAATAATGGTAATTAAAAAACAAAGAATTAAAAAAAAAAAAAAATTTATAAAATTACACATGAAATACTGCACTCTCCTCTGTTGAATTTGATTTTAATTTTCCTTTACATTGGCTAAAAAATTAAAATTATTTTTATAATTTTATTACTATTATAAAATCAAAGTGTTTTTCTTGAATTAAAATTTTTACCTAAATACTATACATACTAGTAAAAAATAAATACAGATGCATGCATAAAACCAATCACCTTTTATATTCACTTATATGTGATTTTTCTTTATAAAATATAATATATTTTATCACTTTGTATTAAATAAATAAATAAAATTAAATAAAGTTATTAATTAACAAAATTATTTCAAAAATTTTTACACTTTGTATTTGTTTGAATAGGAATATAACAAATTTTTTCACAAGATATACTTTTTATATAAAATTAAAATTATATTGTAAATATTTCAAATTTGACGTTTGAATTTTGACATTTACATCATGGATAAGATCGCGGTCTTTACATTTGAAGTTTAAGCCAAGTACGGGCGTATAATATGTTATAATTAAAATTATATAAAAATGTAGGTGTGAATCTCTTATTAAATTTGATGTATCATCATTTCAGGCTTATTCAATTACTTACTTCAAAATTTCATTTTCAGATTTTCTAAGTTTTTGACCTAATAACACATGTCAAACAAAATTATCTAGATTAAAAAATAAATAAAAATTTTCAATTCTTCACTAATTTCTTGTTTATTTTGCATGGTCCTTTTCCTTTCCCGGATTAATCACAAGGCATGAGTAGCTTTTTTTTTTGATAGGTGTAAATCGCCAATGAGTATAAGGTAGTTCCACGAAGTGTCAATGTTTTTTTTTATGTAAGACAAAAGTACAATTGTATTTAAATTTACTCACATTTGTTATGATTTTAGTCTTATACAACAAAAACTATTCATGAAATTGATTTGACATTTTTTAAAACCTCAAAATTTGGAACGTCAATATTTTTTTACGGATTTCAATTTACGCGATAATAATACTTGATGATGACAGTTTGATTGTGTAGTGTTTGCGCTTTTTCAAAGCAGCGACGTCGCAGGACGCCAGCTTATAATTCCAGCATTATTACTTAAATTATGTATCCCAAAAAGCGTTATTTAGATTTGAAATAGCAATTATTTTTTAAATCTTTTATTTTTAAATTAATATTAATTAACCATGTTAATATTTTTAATATTGTTTGATGCAATTAAGGCTAATTATATAAAATGTTAATCAATTAAATAATTATAATACACATATGACATATTTATATAAAAAAAAAATTTTATAGTAAATATTTAATACTCCCACCAATCTAATATATAAATAACTTAAATGTATAGAAAAATTAATTAATAAACTATGTATAATAAATTAATATTAAATATCTTTGTTCGGATTCATAATTTGAAGATGCATCATCTCAATTTGTGACTGACATTGTGCACTAAAAATATAATTATATAAAATAATTTTATTTATTTTTTTTTTATAAATTATATTTTTATATTTTAAAAATTTTACTTAATAAAAGTGAATAAAATTAAACATAATTTGAGATGATACAAGAATTAATAGTACTTTATAAGTTAAGTTCTGAACGGACACTCTAATTTAATGATGCAATGATTTTGTGAAATATGTTTAACTAGTTTTTTAAAGTTATTAAGTCTGTGTTTTAAACTACAGAATATTTCTAACTAATCAAAACAGAAATTACATATAATACAATATTAGAGCGCAACGTCTGTTCGTTAGGTTGAAAAAGTTTTAATTAAAATGTCGCAACAGACGGCAACACGGAAGGAGACTTACATACTGCGGAACATACAATAAAAGCTAAATTGAAGATAAACGAACTATAATATATCTCTGGAAACTAAAAAAATGGTTCTTGGATTTAGTTTAAATGCTATTCAAAAAAAAAAAAGAACATCAAGCCCATATATTATTCATGCAAAGCAGAATTCTGTGCGTATTTGTATGTGCATTTACCTTATATAAATAATTAAATAAATAACAACTAATTTTTAGGTGTTAGTATATTTTTATTATCACATATCATAATATTAAATAACCATAGCCATATCAATCATTTATTTTATATTTAATTTTATATTCCAAATTTTATATTTAATTTTTTCATAGAATATAATTGTTTAGTGTAATTCAATAAACTAATTTTATTGATTTTAATTTATTAAATAATAAATTTTATTAAAAATAATTATAGTATCCATACCATTCCAATACCAATAAATTAAATGTTTAAATAAGAAGAAAGAAATTGTCCTATTTGAATTAATTAATTTTAATTAGTGAAAGTTTTAAGTATCTTTATCTGGATTAATAATTGGAAGATGCGCCACCATCTGCATTTTTAATTTACATTCTCGACTAAAAATATATAATTATATAAAAAATTAGTATTATTAATTTTTTATAAGATTTAAACTTTAAATTTTTCAAAAATATTTTAAATTTTATTACAAATTAGAGATTAATTCATGCTTTAAATTGACAGGAGAACTTTACTACATAAGGTAGCGACGGTCACTCTTATTTAATGTTTTATACTACGATTTTGTGCAATAATAATGACGTTTAGTGAATCCAATTTTTTTAGATTCTTAAACATATGGAGATGGCAAATTGTAATTTAAGTTAAAAATTTAACAAATCAAAATGTTTTTAATATAACAATTTGTTTTTAATTAAATATCTTGCAGAAAACTATAATGTTTAAAATATGTATGTCTTAAAATTAATATTAAAAGATTTAAAAAATTAATCCAATTAATTTATTATTTTTTTAGGATAGGGATTACAACAGTAGCATTAAATAATGCGATGGCAACACTAAGATATTTGTGAGAGTAAAAGATCTATTATGCTTTTTTCAAAAATATTAACACGGATTCAAAATTAATTTTGGGTTATTTTTTTTAATAAATGTAATTTTCAAAATTATGCTATAATGAATATTATTATTATTTAACTAGGATTAATTATCTTATCTAATATTACTAAATGCACTTGTTAGTTTTTATTTCAAACGTTTCTTTAGTACTTTTTATTAGGTACTTAAGTTTAATTGTTAATTTGATTCTCAACTTATTAGTATTCTTCTAGTCTTCTAATCTATAGTAATATTATAAATATGTACTTATAAAATTTTTAATTAAAATATATTAAACAAATTTTTTCTAGTTAGTTTTTTTAAAATTATATTTATTTATTACTTAATACACACATGCATTATAAAATAACAATAAATTTTGAAGAAATCTGGGTCCAAAAACATGTTGTTGAAGTTTTTCATAATATTTAAGGCATTTAAATATCTTTGTCTGGATTGTCACGAAGTAATTGTGCTCCACGATCTGATACCGAAAAATCGCTATCACTGAAATTTAATCAATTTTATTTAATTTTGAAATTTTAATAAAATAAATAATTAAGAATTTAAATAAAATAAATTGTTTATTTAGAATATCTAAACAAAAAGGATTGGTAGATAGAAATTTTTGGCTTAGGGCACAGAATTTTTTAAGAAATTCTTAAAATTAAGATATTCTAGGGCGGGAAAACGTCGGATAATCAAATTATTACGAATGAAACACAATTTTCTAAATAATCTAATAATACAATTTGAAGTTAATTTTTAATGAACTTTGTAAAAGTTTTTTGCAATTTTCAAAAAGCGACAAGACTTAATTGAAACAGAAGGACATCAAAACTCAATTTAATATATGTATTAATCTAAAATGAATTTTGTTAAAAGGTCTTGATCTAGAACATAATCGTTTCATTTTATTTATCTGATATATTATAATTAAAAAAATATAAAATTTGATTTAAAAATAAATCTATAAAAGATCAGATCAATTTTAATGCTCTGATGTTTTTTCCTTTGCAGAAACATCAAGTTTGATATGACCTTTTTTAGGATTTATATCAGAACATTGATCAAGATCTAAATGTCTGATCTATAGTAAGTTTTGGGCGAAAAAAAAAGAATTATAATTTCTTAGAAATTAAAAAAATTAATATAAACAGCTTTTCCGGACTTTAGAGTAGTGTAGCCTAACGGGTGGGTTTAAAGAAAATCAATGAAATTAAGTTATCCGTGGTAAAAACTTGAATTTTTTATTTCAAAGAGTTTAATTGTACATTTGGACAGACGGACAAATGGACGGACATATAAATAGCAAAGTTTGTTTCAAAAAAGTATCTACACTATTCTAAACTAAATACATGATATCATTTTTGTATATAATTACCTTGAATTGCATCTTGCACAGCACTCATAATTATTATCATCGCATCCCTCACAACTGTATTGGAAAAATTAATTTTGAAAATATTGTACAACAAATTTAAACATTTACAATATATTTCACATATAAATAAATTAATTAAAATCTATAAAATATTGTAATAAATTTAATAACAAACCTTTTGTATTTTTTTTTTGTATTTATTTAATGTTGATTTGACTCCATTTTAAATGATTTTATATTTTTACACACAGTATCATTATTAACATATATATTTTTATAAAGCAATTTACTTTATTTTTTTTTTTATTTAAAACACAATTTTAGTTATTTATTATATTAAAGCCAAATATAATTATAATTAAAAATAAAATTAAAATTTTTATTTTTATTGCACAGAAATTTAAAGCGTTTTTATAAAAGCACATATAATTTTTTTTTTACAATTGTAAAGTTTTTTCACTATTTTTAGATTCACAAGTTTAAATTTTCAGTACATACTATTGTATATATACACAATTTGTGTCCAAATTTTTTTTTTGTAAATTTTGCACATATTTGGTGCACGTTTTTGGTAGCCTTTGGCCCTCAAAATTACTAATTCTTATAATTTACAAAAATAATAGTCATGAGTTTCTTAATCGTCTGCAATAGCCAGTCAAGTTATAAGAAATAATTCAGTATAAACTATTTAATATTAATTTTTTGCTATTTTATGTAACTATTAAGTCCAGCGGAAGCTGTAATGAACTATTTAATATTAATAAAATATTTTATAGATAAATAGTTGAATTAAAATTCATTTACGGTTTTAATTAAAGGTTTTAAACTGTGGTACTTATGTTTCTCAAAGTTTAGTAAAGCTAATCTTCTCCAATTTATTTATTTTATACTTTATTTAATTATAGATTATGAATAGTATGAAGGAAAGTTTAAGTTTAGTAGATTAGAAAGTATTAAAAAATTGCACAATTATAAATAAATGCACAGATTAATATTCTGCGATAACTTTTCAATTTAAGATTTTGACTTATCTGAATTTAATTAAATCAAGTAAATTATGCAAAATGTGTCATAATCATTTTATTAATATTGATGTTGAACTTTAGTCTTATCTAATTGCATATTATAGATTTAAAAATAAAAATAAAGATTTAAGCAGACCTGTATATTTTAAGTATCAGTGTAGTTACCAGTAGCATTACCTGATACTCATTACTTTGTCAAGTACCAGTATTACTTAAATTTCGACACTTACAAAATTTAAATATAAATAAAAGAATCAAGTAAAAATATTTGTAACTCCTAGAGAGTAATTAAATTTTGCGTTTAATTACTTTTGTAATTATTTTTTGATACTTAAGTATATTCGAGTAATTATATACCACAAAATACTTTAGTATTAAGAATTCAATTATTAAACTTTCCTTCACTTATACTTAAATCTTGTAAGTGTTGCAATTCAATTAATACAAGTACTTGACAAAGTAATGTGTATGAGGTAATAGTACTTTAAACTGCACTTTAGTATCATTTTACTCAGTATTACACAGGTTTGAATTTAAGTAATTATTATTAATACAAAGCATAAGGATATCGGGTAAGTGACCGTTACTTTTGCGCTTATAAATGAAGGAATGCAGTTTAAGCATTTCCTAGAAGCACTTTTTGTAGACGCACTTCCTCACACTAGAAAATTCTGACAATTAGTTACTAGTAAATAAAATTTTGATTTTTAAAAATATTTTGAAAACAAAATAAATATTTGTATGAAATAAATACCCGGAATTACAAGACATCATTTCTAAATATATATTTAAAATTAATTTATATAGATTATAAATAAATCTTTGTATTGGTTATCAATTTTTAGTATAAATTTATATTTTATATTATTTGCTAAATATTTGATAAGTTTCTGTGAAATTTTATAATTTTATAATTTTTTTAAATTTCTTAGAAAATGAAAAATTCTAATCAATTATTAGGAAACATTGTATTATAATAATAGTATATTTGTATTAAACTTCAAAAAAGTCAAAATCTAGTTCAATTCCAGTTCATTGGTTTTAAAGTCGTTAATTAATAACTTATCAGTTATTAAATACGACTTAACATTTTAATTAAAAATTTTATGAATAAATCAAGAGAAAGTAATGTTTAGATAGTTTAAAAATTTTTAAAGTTCTAAAGCAAATATATTGTTTTTTATGTAAATAAGAATATTTTATTTAATATCCAATTCACCATAATGTTATTTAAATATAAAATGAAAATTAAGGTTTTTTTTCCAAAACACCATATGTTTAAATTTTTTTTTAAAATATAAGCAATTATTTTTTATTTAATATATAATTTAAAAATAAATATAGAATTTAATACATTTTTGTGAGAATCATTTAAAATCCATTAGTTTAAATAGAATTCGTTAGAAGATTTATTTCATTGATTGGTATAGTAATTTACAGTAGTAATTTAAAGCTAATTCAATTTTAATAAATCTTCGGAGGCTTATGGGTCTGATAATCATGAAAAATTATTATTTGATTGGTCAAAAGAGGTTGGTGCAATAAAGCCCAAAAGCCTCTGAATAATTATTTAAATTGAATTAATTTTAATTAACTACTGTAAATAAGTTGTTTTTTGCATTAACACTATATTTTTTGCTTATTTGATAAGTGATAAGTGATTGATACTATAGGACCCTGGGTTAAAATGATTAATAAATTTTTAAAAAATTTTGCTCTCAAACATTCGGCCTTTTTTTTGCACTCATAGATTCATTTAAGAAAATTTTAAAACTTATCAAAATTAAATAAGAACCCCTTTCAATCTGGTGATTATTAAAACAAAATTTAAAATTAATCGAGTAACCAACGAAAAAAATAAAAATATGTCAAGGTTAACTTAAAAACAAATAAACAAAAAAACCGATCGAATTGTTAATATTATCTTTCATATCAATTTAATCGAATTCAGTTATAACTGGAATTATTGAATTGATTGTGCAAAAAAAAAAAATCTATAGATTCAATTTTATTCAGAAAAATTTTGGCAATAATTACCAATATATTTTGGATTTTATTGTTTATGCCTCACAAAATGCATTTTTTTTTTGTTTTTTTTTTAAAGCAACATAATAAATATTATACACAATATATATATATATATATGTATATATACAAATAAACTTACGATTTTTCAATTATATATTGTCCATTTTCATCACATTTTATTATTTGACAATCTTGTGGTAAAACTAATTGTTCACCAGCTTTAACTCTAACATTTTTTTCCTGAACCTGGCAATATTTATCTAGAAAACACAATTTAATAAAATTATTTCAAACACACATATCTATTTAATATTATTAATTATTTAATTAATTATTTTATATTATAATTTTTAAAATTTAATTTTTATTTAATTTTTTTTTTAATTATATAATAAAATAAAAATAAAATATATTTTAATATATTTATCAAATATAACAAATAATAAAAACACTACCTTGAGCCAAAGTTAAGGCAAAAATATTTAATGTAATAAATATCACTATAAACGACTTCATTATTGTAACGTTTTCAAAATCAAACTGATTTAATTTAAAAGATGTATTGATCTAAAACAAAATAAAACTTAATTATAAAAAAATACTCAAATTGAGAAAAACTATACGAAAAAAAAAAATAAAACTTTAAAATCAATAATTAAAAATCTCAAAGTTTACAAAAACAAAATAAAAAAAAAAATAAAACAATTTTATTTCACCCAACTAAAAAATTGCTCTCACTTTTTAATTGGCGTCTGAAAATTATTAAATTAAAAAATCAAATGATGATCGCTTTATAAAGGGAAACTTGTTTCTCTGTCAAATTGAAAAACAACAACAACAACAACAACATCAACAAAAAAAAGTTAAATATTTAAAATAAAATATAAAAAAATATTTAAATTGAAAACAAAAAAAAAAAAAAATTATTAAAGACTAAGGCAACAAAAATTAAAACAAATAAAACACAGAATTAACAGAAAGAGAAAGAAAAAAAAAAAAACAAACAAGAACAAAATTTTAATCAATGTCAATATTACATAAAATAAAAAAATAAAACAAGTGATAAAATCCATTCAAGGGATTTTAAATAAGCACATTTTTCCAAAGCTATACAATGTTTCATATTGAGTTTTGATTCAAATATATATATGTATATGTATATATATGTGGGATACTTTTAATTAATATAAAAATGTTTTATTTAGTTTAATTCTTCTTCTGGCTGAACTTTGGAATTGGTGACCCCCACAGACCGAAACCACATTTTCAGGAGCTAAACTAGAATAAAATTCATGAAGTTTCGTGAGGGTCGCAGTTGCCGCATATGGCATTAAGGGGTTAAAATAGTCATTTGATAGACTAGTCAATAGATCTGATAAAATCTTTCAAAATAGTATATAAAATATTGGTACAGGTTGTCCCATTTAAGTACAGAGTACATAAAAGTAAAACAAACAAATGTTTGTTTTTACTTTTTTGAATATAACGGTAAAAAAATATATGTAACGGTACCTTTTTTTCCAAAATTTTTAATTTTAGCATTCTCTATCTTTCTAAAAAGTACTCACATATTATTCTAGCCCTTATAGTTTTTAAGTTATGGCAAAACAATTGTTGTCTTTTATATGAAAAAAGTTAATATTTCATATAAAAATGAAATTTATTAAATAAAAAAACATATTTTAGAATTTATATTTGTTATTATTTATACATTTTGAAATTTGTGGCAAAAATAGAGAAATAACCTTTTTCCAGAATATTTAACGCCCTTAATGGCGTACGCGCCAATTGCAGCCCCCACAAAACTTCATGCATTTAAGTGTAGTTTTACCTCCGAAAATTCGGTTACGGTCTGTGGGGGTCATCTATTCCAAAGTTCAGTCCTTCTTCTTTTTCAATCTATACTCAAAATTAGGTTATTTTAAACAGTTTACAAAAGGTTGTTTTAACTAACTACCAAAGGGTGTTTTAATAGTTTAGAAAAGGTTGTTTTAAAAGTTTTAATTTAATTCACTTCGATTTCACGTCTTTACAGCTTAAATATTGTTCTTCTTCTTCTTTGTCCAATCCAAAAAATAATGCCACAAGAAGTGCGGTACAAAAGAAAAATAAACAACAATGCAATTGTTTCGTCATATTTTAGTGTTCGCACTTGTGATCATAAGAATCGATATTTTAGATTCCCACATATATATTTAAAAATAAAATGATAATATATAATTTATTAATATCAATATTATCGTTTAATTTTGTATTTTTAGTTCCTAATATGTCTTGAATAGGGAAGGCATTGAATTCTTTACTAAGCAAACTTATGCTGATTCTCAAAGATCCGGCTAAAATTTTCAGGTTCAAGAATTAAATTGTGTTTTGGCCTTCTGATCAGTCAAATTTTTTTCACAACATCCCTTTGGGGCAAGAGTGGTAGAAACCGCCATAATATGTTAATTCTGGATAAGTTATATATTAAAATGCTTGAATTCATTGTAATAATCGAACAAAATTTATATTATTATTCAATTCAACATTCAATATAGAAATTTTTAACATTTTCCATTTAACTGCATTTTTTTAAAACCGTTTTTTCATTAAAAATAAGTGAAACAAAAAATAAATATTAATAAAATTTTATATAAAAAGAGTAAAATTTAATTCAGTTTATATCTATAATTTATATTTTAAACACACTAAAAGAGCTTAGCTTTTTCTATGCTCTTATCGATCCTCTCAGCTCCAACATAAACGCACTCTAACTTAAAGTATTCACAAAATATGACGGATTAAAAATTTTGCTAAATGAAGTTTCATATATCGGCAAATTTAAGTTCCATATGACAACACTATATATATATATATATTTCATATATATATAAAGCTTATAAAAGCAGCTGTCATTTACCTTTTCCATATTGAACGTATACCATGATATAAATATCTCTGATATAAAAAAGAACTCTTGATATAAAAATTAAAATGCAGCTTTCTTTCGAACTTTGGGGGCTGTGGTGGGCTGTGGTTCAGTAACGGGTGGAGCTTCATGAAAAAGTTGGTTAATTAAGATTATTTATTTTTAACATATCTATTAGTAGTTAAAATTTTATTTCTTTATTTCAAAGTCTCCATGTGTCAATGCCCTGGCGGACAGACAATCAGAGTGATAATATATAGACAAAATTTTTCAAAATTATTTGAAAACGTGCTAAAAACCGAAATAAAAAATTGTATAAATAATAAAACAACAATTAAATGATTAAGAAAAGAAAAAAAATTAAGAATATGATATGTACAATATTGAAATTATGATATGTCAACTATACGTACTTCAAAATAAACATCTCATGTCAGAAAAAAAATTTATAATCATTGTATCAGATACTTGATAAGTTATATTAAAGTTATTGGTTAATAAAAAAAAAAAATTAAAAAATATTCAGATAAAAAATCGTGAAGAAATAACACGATATGATGAAGATGAGAATTAATAAAAAATTTATTGATATTGTAAAAGTTGAAAACTTTTGAAATAAAACAGGTACTTAACTTAACAGGTACTATTAATAGTTTTATAATAAATTTATTGATACAAAGATTATGTATTTTATAATATATATGTAGGTGCATATCTCATATGATTCTTCTGTATTTAATTACGTTATTTTAAGGTTAATTGCAACTTTAAATTGCATCATAATTATTTTAAGTTATTAAATATTTATATATAGGTACCTAAAAGCTTGATCATGGTAATCAATCTGTTATATCTGCCACTTTATTTAGTTATCATTAAAAGCTGTTTTTTAAACTTTTTCATGAATTTTGATAATCTGTTGCACATATTCATGTTGCTTGCCAGTAAGTCTGTCTCTAAGTCATAGGTCGTTTTTATAAGAGATGGGTGGCAATTTGGGAAAATGAAAATATATTAAAAAAATATTATTCTTATTTGTTTATTAAATATTAATAAAAATATCTACATATAATAAAAGACAAACTGCTGTTGCTGCTGTTGCTGATTAGCGTGCCCAATGTTATGTTAAGTGTTATTTATACACGTAATATACTATTTCTTTCCTTAATTTTTTAGTGCTTAGTTTATTTAGTGAAAAAATAGGAAAAAAAAAGAGATCAAATTGTTTAAAAATGATTTCTAACATTAATGTTTTTCTAATATATTTACAGACATAATCTTTAGACAAAAATGTTGAGTTATAACAAATTGCTTTTCCTTCTAATCTAATTATTATTATTATTATTTTATTAATATATTTGTCTAGAATGAGGTGTAACAAACGCATTCAACTAAATGTGCGAAGGATCAATCGCTCAAAACTCAAAACTCAACATTTAATACAATTTTACGTACATATAAATAGGTACATGATTAAGGATGTTGTTGGCAACCTACAAGTATTTCGATTTGAATCTAAACAAAGGTAAGTAAATATGTACATAAGGTTAATAAATGGCGAAATAGATCATTATTGAATCCAAATAAATCTATAGAAATTTCACATCCAAACAAACAAATTTATCGAATTTAATTTTAAAAAGTACGTAATTGAATAAAAAAAAATTATTAATTGAAATTAAAAAAACATTTCACCAAGACGGGATTTGAACTAACGACACCAAAATCTTATCAAATTCAAAACATAGAAAAGGTAGACTAAAATAACTTATTCATCTTCAAATTTTTAAGATTTTTGTGTATCGTTTACTAGAGTCGAAGCATAATCTGCGTTATATAAAAAGTAACGGTTGCGATTTTATTTAAGTATATGGTTTTGTTACACAATATATGTTTATGTATATAATGAAATTAAAAATAGTTCTTAATTAGAAAAAGATAGTTAAAATTAAAGATAGTTAGATAACTAGAAATTAATCAATTGACCTTCCGTCATTTTGTGACGGGCCAACAGTTAGTATATAATAAATGGCTAGAAACTGATGCTAATTCACGTGTCAGGTGCCCTTTTTGTCAAAATTAACACTTAGCAAGTAAAGTATAAGTAACCAAGCGGTCGAATGGTTAGAGCGAGGATTACGAATTCTAATAATTTTTAGGTTGTAGGGTTTAATTCAGATCAGTTTTTATTTAATTCATTACACATTATTTTTTTTCGCTTAGGATTTTTATTTATTCTTATTTGATTCAGAATTAAGAAATTGATTTTTACACTTATACCTGTCGTACCACAGACTTTCTCCCTAGTATGAAAATAAGATATTAAAAAACTAAGGTATTTAAAAAAAGCACATTTCTAAAATAAAACACCGTTAACACATATTAAAATAGAATGTTGAAGCTTTAATTTTTATGAATTACATCAAAAATATTTCGACAGACAATTAAGTTACAAGTGTTTTAAAATAGCGAATTTCTAGATGTTGACATCTTATAGCTTCTAAAGAGTGGTCGACACCACTGTATATAAAAATATGTTTTTGAATGACTCATACTTAATTTTATTAAGATCGTTTCAAACATATGAGAGGCCAAAAATTTAAAAAAAATTTCAATTTTTTTGAAAGCAGCTCTCGTTTGGCGTCTGTAGTTTGTTGTTATTTATAAAACTTTTGTTAATACAATTTAAATAAAGGAGTTATGAAACTTTGGAGAGATGTAGCTCTTTAAATTCATTTTGGGATCATTATTCGTAAGGTACTTCAGGCAAATAAGGCCTAGCTAACGAAATTTGATAAAATAATTAAAACTACTGAATAAATTCAATAACATTTATTTCATTTTAGTTAAACAGAATCTTGTACTTAAAAAAAAAAACATAACAGTCCATTCTGACTAGGAAACATTAAATTATAAACATTTTACAAAAATGCTAAAAAAGGCCTTATTATACTATGTTAGTATAATAAGGCCTAAATATTTTTTCATATATTTAATAAGGCAAGTATATTTTTAAAAAACAAACAAAAAAAAATTCGATAACTTAAAAAAAATTCAACATATTACATAGTAGGTTTTGTTATTTATATCTTATATTCTAAAAAAATTAAAAAAAAATTTAATTTTTTTACTTAAAAAAAAAAACATTAATTCAGTCAAGATAATTTGTTTTTTTTCGTTTTTTTGGTGGCATGATACAAAAAGAGTAGATCTGGAAACACATTTTATATACAAATTACCAATATTTATTATTTACCTCTCGAAAAATATAAAATGTGATTAATTTTAATATTAATATTCGTTCTTTAAAAAAAATAATAATAGAGAGTTTAATAAGGCCTATAAATTTTTTTAATAGGCCTTATTAAACCTTTATTAACTATTTTTTATAAAATCTAAAAAACCACTTTTTTAATAAAATATTAATAAAATAATTTCTTTTGTTAAAGAAAGCAATCACAAAGTAAATATTTAAGACAAAATAAGAATAATAATTATAATTTTAGTCAAAATCTTACTTACGTTAAAAAAAAAAAAAATTTATATTATCACAAAACAAAAGAATCCTCAAAATATAAATACAAATAATATCAAAATGGCTGTAGTGAAATAAGTAATTTTTTTTATCGGACATTTTTGTACAATTATCAATGGATGTGTAAATCAATAAAGTGCATTTTAAAATTTTTAGTATGATTTTTGTTGTTTAGACCTTATTACCCGCTAGGCCTTATTTGCCTGAGGTACCTTAATTAAAATTTTATTAAAACTGTGCAATTATTATTAAAATTTTATTATATAATTTGAAAAAACTTTGAATTATATACTTATATTAAATTGTGCATCGTTAGATCAAATTAAACTTGAAACTAAAAACTTAGATTTAAAATTAAGAGCCACTTGCGTTTTTATTATTAATTGTTTATTTGAATACTTAAAAATTGTATATTCATACTGAAGTTTTATTTTTAAATTATTTTATCTTAACAACATTCTAAAAATACTTATTTTTGAATTACACAGATTAACTAATTACAGTTTCATGTATATAAATAGTATATTACCGTTATTATTGTAAAAGTTTCATTGAAATAATTAAAATGACTTAATAATTTTACAATCTAAAAATAAAATGAAATTATAAAAAAGGAAATTATATTGTGACAGGTCATCTTTGTATCAAGTCTTAGTATTTTTATACTTGGATTTAAAACTTAATGCTTAAATCTTCAGATTAAAATTTTATTACGATTTGTAAAAAATTAATAAAGATTGTTATAAATGTTTGAATTTACGATAAAATATATTTCATACCTTTTCGAAAAGGGAAGCTTTAACCAGACCTGAGTAAACACTGTTGCAGTATTAAAGATAAACTGAATTAAAATCATTATAAAATTTCAAAATAATGATAAGAATCGTCCTTCATATTACAGCAGCAGCGTACTTTTTTGTAAATAAAATTTCTTACCTCTGTCTTTCGTTTTATAATCTTTCCTAACACTTTCTTATGTACTTGCAAAATTTATTCCATTCTCTCGGATATTCTAACATTTTTTTATGTTCTAGTTTGTGAGACGTTAACTCACCTAAATTTTAACCGATATTGATGAAATTTGGTATGAATGCTTTTTTTGTCAATAGTAAGGTAAAGTTAGTAGATGGGCTAATTCGGACCATAGAATCGGGAGGCTCCCATACCAAAAAATACCAGTCTTTTCGAGAAAACTCAAGTTCAAACCGTTGAAATGAGTCCGAATTTGTTGTGTAGACTATCCTGTGATACTAGAACTGATTATAGTATCACGGAATCAAGAGTTGCTAGAATTTTCTAGGTGGAGGATTTAAAGTATAATGAAATTGCAATGAATTCTATTTTCTTACCAAAATAAATAATGACTTAATAGATAGGCCAAATTGAACCATGAACCATGGTAGTGCGATATAAAATAATCAGACTTTATAAGAATTATTAACAGACTTTACAGACTTTATAAAACAACCCATATTATGCAAGAAGAAAAGCTTGCACAATCCACCTTGGATTTATTTATATATGTTTTATCAACAAATAAGAAAAAGTTTTTAAATAATGTAGAGAATAAGGTCATATACAGAAGCTTTATAACTAAAATAAGTTAAGTTTTGTTATAAATTTGAAAAGTAACTGATTTTGAACATAATTCAAATACTAAAAGTTGTTTTTCACATTATTATTGTTTTGAATGCATTACATCATCATAAGGTATCATAAAAGAAATTACATCATTTAAATGATGATCAAAATATATTTTATTGAATGGAAACTTTAGAATATATTACAATATATTGTAATTTTATTTTTTTAATTGATTTGATATAAAATATACCCCTTCCAAAATTAATATTTTAAATTCATAGATAATTGTAAATACTGATTTAATCAAAACATACAATAATTAAGCATACAGTAGTAAACAGAAGTTAATTTTTAATTAGTGAATAAAAAAAACCAAAACAGAAGTCTTTTCTATTTTAAATATACGATTTAATTTGAATATTTTATTAAAACTTTTTTTAAATAATTATTTTAAAATTTATTAAAATTTTTTTTTTTTAGATTTAAATGTGTCATGACATGACAATAAAATATTTTTTTAAAGCCTTGAAAATGACACCATCTCATAAAAAAAAAGATATAATTAATCTTATAAATAACTGATGACATTCACACTGTTAAAATAAAAAATTATTTTGTAAACAATCATTCCTTTTAAACCAATTAATTAAGGTTTAATTGTTTAAATTTTTATTTTTTATTATTAAATTCTAAAAATTTTGTCTAGAAAATTTTAATATATCTTTGTTTGATGGTTCCTGAAAGTAGAATTTAATTTTCTGTTTATCAATTGTTTTTTTTTCATAGGGTTTGAATAGTCGAAGTCTTCAAGAAAATTTTCTTAGACTAATAATTTAATTGAATTGCACAGTTTTGTTGAACTCCCAATTACTATATACGAATTTATTAGAATCAATTTCAATATTAAACATGAATAAATTCCAGAAGAAACTGGTTTAAGTTCAGTTTAATGAAATTTGGTTTAATATTGACATTTGATTTCAATTTGCATTCTACATACAGCTGTTTTAAATGTTTGTTTTATTAATTAGATATTATTTAAATACGAAGTATCAAAAAAATTATTAAATTATTATTTCTATCATCATCACACAAAATCCCTAAAAGTAAAATTTAAAATGATCAAATCAACTTTTTTTTTCAACAATTAAAATTTTTTAAAAAAAAAGGTTGAAACATTTTGTAAACATGTTAACATCTGAGTTAAATAAATCATCATCATATATAAATATTAATCGGCTTATTCCATCAATAAATTGCCGGTCACGGCTCAATTTTTGTTTATAAATATCATTAAAAATTTGAGAGCGAAAATCGCTTGAATTATAAGTGCTTCGCAATACTGGTGCACTGTATTTTGATTAAGCTTAGAAACATAAAGTAATTAACTTCAGTTTAAATAAATTTTCAAACGTATTATAAATGAAAATTTTTAATCGGCTTATTCCATCATAAAATTGCCGGTCGCGGCTCTATTATTTGTTTATAAATAAATAAATAATAATTTGAGTGCAAAAATCGTTTGAATTTTGAGTTATTCGCAACACTAGTATACTGTAATTAGATTAAGTTTAAAAATACAAAGTAATTTATTTGAGTTTAAATAAATTTTTTCTAACGTATTATAAACGAAAATTATTAATCGGCTTATTCCATCATAAAATTACCAGCCGCGGCTCAATTATTTACTTATAAATAAAAATTATATAATTTGAGAGAAAAAATCGCTTGAATTTTGAGTGATTCGCAACACTAGTACACTGTAATATGATTATATTTAAAAATACAAAGTAATTAATTTCAGTTTAAATAAATTTTCCAACGTATTATAAACGAATTGTAAATATAATAATATATTACAAATTGTCAAACACAAGTTTCCGGGATTAAATATATAAACATTTTTATAATATGTAATTTGTGTGTAATAAGGGAAGTGATAAAGAATACCAGCTAAATGCTATTAATCGCATTTAAATTTTTATTTTAAAGAAAATGACAATAAAAAACCGCTTTTATAAAAAAACTCTTAAGCTTTTTATTAGTTTTTGTTGTTATTATTATTATTATTATAGTTTATTTATTATCTCTATACACATTTTGAGAGTAATGTGATTATTTACTCTCAGTTTCAAAAAGTTTTCTAATTTAACAAGTAACACGAGTTAAATTTGATTTTATTTGATTTCATGCTGTGAGTAACAAAAAAATAAAAAAAAAAAAACAGCAGGGCGTTCATTCATTGATTTTTAACAATTTATTTGTTGACAGTTTGAATGAGTTAATTAATTTATATATTTATTATAAATTAACAAAAATTAATTGAATTATTGTAATTTATTTATTTTTATTAAATAAATATTTGATTCTTTTTTTTTTTTTTTTTAATTTTGTATATAATTATTACAAATGAGGAAATTGTGTAGGAGTGAACACCTGTAATAAATCAATGTTCACTCAATCACAAAAAAAAACTTTAATAGTGTTGCCAAATTTGTTTTGTTTTTTTTTTTTTTATTTGAATGATTTAGCTATTTTAGTTTTTTAATTCAAATTTTGATGAATTAAATATTTATTCGGAAATAAATTACTAAGATTAAGAAATTAATAAATAAAATTATTTTTCAGATTCATCCCAGTTCCTGGAATCTATATAATCATATTTACTCAAAAATGCTGCCATAAATATGGTTAGAATTGAAAGATAAAGGCGTTCCTAAAACCAAAAGAACAGTTTTTCTTGTTAATATTAAAAATTTTAAAATTCTAGAAATTTTAAAAGAAAAACCAAATGTAGGAATTTTATTGCGTACTTTGAGTTGTATGAGTTGTATGAACCATTAAATATATTTTGAACTTTTCCATCCTAACATGGATTGTCTGAATTGCAAAATTTGGAATAATTAAAAAAAATAGTACCAATTTTGAAAATAATTCTACATTCTTTGATGTTTTGAAGTGTTTACCAATAAAATTATAAAAATTTTTGTAAGTGATATCACTTATAATAAATTAATGATATTTTTTTTTAAATTTTAAAATAATTTTTAATTTTCAAATTATTTTCAAGTGAAATAAAGTTATTCACTTTGGATTCTTAAATATAAAAACTTTAAATACTTTGTAATTGAAACGTGACAACTTGAAATTTTTTTTTGACATGAGTTTTTAAAAGTAATAAATAACTTATTACTTTAACCCTTTGATTGATAATATATTTTCGAAATATAAGGTCATTATTTGTAACTAATAGAAAACAAATGTAAATTTTTTATATTTTGATACTATAAAAATTTTAAATATTGAAAGCAGACCTGTATTATATTGAGTAAAATGGTACTTAAGTACAGTTGTAAGTACCATTATACCTGATACTCATTACTTTGACAAGTACTAGTATTACTTGGAGTTAGATACTATTCAATATTATATGAATTTAAATTGATTCCAGTAATACTGGAGTTTATGAATGAAAATATTTCCAAAATATTTGATAACTTGGAAAATAATTAAATTCTTAGTACTTAGGTATTTATTGGTACTTAATTACTCGAATATTCTTAAGTATGAAAAAATAATTACAAAAGTAATTAAACTCAAATTTAGTTACTTTCTCGGAATTACAAGTATTTTTACTTGATTCATTTACATATACATACTTAAAATTTGTAATTATGAAAATCTAAGTAATTCTGTTACTTTAAGAAGTAATGAGTATCAGGTAATGGGGACTGGTAATAGTCCTGGTATACTAGAAAAAAACAGGTTTGAGAAATGTAAGAATTTAAATAACAATTTAATTACATTAAAATACTGGAACCAAAATATTTTGGCTAAAGGAGCTTAGCAGTCAAACTAAATTGTATGCGTCCTGCAGTACAATTGAATTGCGCTTCATATAATTCGGATACAATTACAAAATTTTACCAATATCGCAAGTTGGTATATGCAATATAATGGGTTAATTAATAATTTAATAGTCATTTTAAAACGGAAAGATGTTCGTTGGACAAACAATATTAGTAATGGGTTAAAAATAATAATTATAGAAATTATAATAAAACATTTGATTAGAAAAACTTTGTTTTTTATTTTTTTGAAGATTTTAAAATAATGGAATTAATATGCAACTCAATCAATATAATTATTATATTAATTTATTATTAAAATCTTAAAACATTTTAAGTATAAATTATTTTTACTATACTTAATGATGAAAAAGTTTTATTTTTCATTTAATTGTCGTAATATCTAATTATGCTTTTATTTTTAACCAATTATTTAAAATTTCATTTTATAATGGTCTGCACTATTTTATATTATGCATAATATATTGTTATCAACTTATTCAATAAAACAATTCATTTAATATAATATGCGGAACCATTTTGAAATAAAAACGAGGAAGATTATAGTTGCCCTTGTCAACTTTTAGATACCCGTGCTTACCCACTAACCGTTATTTATTTATAATATATAACGGGTAAGTTAATTTTTAAATACAATAAATGCTATTAGGTATAAAAAAAATATAAAAAAGTAAAATAGTTAAAAAAAAAATTAACTTATTATCCCATAATTTTTGCTTAAAAAAAAAATTAAATTTTTAATTCATTATAGGTACCATAATTTTTGGTTAAAAACAAAAAAAAAAAAAAAAAAAAAAAAAAATAGCCCACCCCAAAAGTTGGTCCGAGCGATGTCCGACTTTGCCAACTAACTTGCCCTATTACTTTACCTGCCCAGTTTTAATTTTAACCTCGTAGCTTCATTAGATTCACAGTTATCGAATTGACAACTTTGTATGGGAGCTGCCCGAATATGGGGTCGTAACATTTTGAAACTCCGAATTAGTGCTCGATTCTTTATATAACTAACAGTGTGTAATTTTCATCCTCGTAGTATACTCAGTTTCCAAGAAATTCATATTGGTGCAAAGAAGTTGTATGGCAACCCCCCGCAAATGAAGCCGTAAAATTTTGAAACTTCATATAAGTGCTTGATTCATTATAAAACTAACCGTGTGTAATTTTCGTCTTTCTAGAATATTTACTTTTGAATAAATTTATATTGGTTTAAATAAGTTGTGTGGCAGCTCCCCGAAACCTTGGTCTGGTCTTAACCAAAAAGAATAGGGAACCTTAAAAATGTCCAAAAAATGTTTTGTGTGAATTTCAAAACTCTAGCTCTAATTTTTCAATTCTATCTCTTGTAATTAATTTTTAATTCACGAATATAATTTAACCTAAGCAAAGTAAGCATCATATAATCATATTGATAAAATGATTCATTCAAAATATTACACATATACATATTATATGAATATACATATATAAATTATTTATGGAGCCATTTACTTAAAAAAAATCTTTGTGTTCTTTTTTGCTTATCTTAAAAAAACTACGCATCATTTAAATAATATGAAATTCTAACTCGTTATCTATTCAAAAAAAAAAGTAAACAAAAAAACAAAAACAAACAAAATTCATATAATTTCATATTAAATACACGGTGCATAGCAAATTTTCAAATTTTTATATGAAAATGTTGGAGTTAAAAAAGTTAGCTGTTCGAGAGCTACCCGAAGTTTTGGTCCGATCTTAACCAAAAAAAATAGGGAACCTAGAAATTGATTGAAAAATATTTTGTGAAAATTTCAAAACTGTAGCTCTTTTAGTTTTTGAGTTATCGTGCTGACACACAGACGGACGGACGGACGGACGGACGGACGGACGGACGGACGGACGGACGGACAGACACACATAGCTAGATCGACTCATTTTTCGATTCTGAGCCGATACGTACCCTTGACACTATATCTAGCTCGTCTAGATCGATGCGTTACAAACGGAGGAGCAAATCTAATATACCCGATGTCATATATGTATGCACGGGTATAAAGACATATGCTTGCCCACTACACTACTAGGCCCTTACGTTTAAAAATGCTTAAAAGTTATTTGTAAATTACTTTTAAGAAATAAATGCTTTTTAGCACATTTTCAAAAAATTTTGTAAAAATGTGCCTATATAGCTTCACTCTGTCCGTCCGTCCGTCCGTCCGTCCGTCCGTCCGTCCGTCCGTCCGTCCGTATGTTTACAAAAACTTTTACACCGTTTGAAATAGGGTAAAAAAATTTTAACCATGGGTAGTTTTTAAAAAATAAATAATTTCGTAGAAGAATTTTTTTCTGTAGCCCCACCCGTTACGGGGCTACAGCCCCCAAATTTGGAAAAAGCCCTATATTTAAATGGTTATAACAAGAGTTCTGTTAGATATATTTTCAATCTGAAAACGGCAAAATATAGCTGGTTTTATAAACTTTAAAAATTTTTGACAGTCAAATGTTTAGGGTTGCCATACAATACTAAAATTTAACATTACACAAAACTCAATTTTTGTAAAATTTTTGACCACACAAAACTCAATTTTTGTAAAATTTTTGACCACACATATCTTCTGAACGGTTCAAGCTAGGGTCTTTTTTGGGAGAAGTTAGATAATCAGAAATTAGTAGGAGTCGGTTAACAAAATTTTTTTGTCAAGCCCCCTGTTTAGAAGCTATAAGGGCTCGAAAATTGAAATTTTGCTATTTTTAAGCACCTGTAACTTGAATACCTGTCCAATTTTTTTTTTATTAATATACAAAATTTGAAGGTCCAACATTATATTTTAACATATGTTAAAGGTTTTCCTTAAATTTAAAAGCGGTTCCTTAAATTGAAGAAAGTGTCTCTCAGTTTTACCCATTTTTGCTTAGATAATAAAATTCTAAGTAAAATTCCAAATTTTGGTATAATTCCTAGAAATGAAGGGGGTTAGATGAAGTTAGGTCCTTGAGAAATTTGGCACCCTTCCCCATTGAAGGGCTATTAGAACTTTAAAATAAAAAATTTACTGTTTTTATAAGTAAGCAGGAACTTAGTCACCAACGTATATATTTCCTTAAACGTTAATATTGAAGCTTGAACATTATATTCCGATATATTCCGATAAAATACTTTGTATGAAACACTATATTATTTTGAAAATGTGCTTTTTTAAAAACCCTTGGTTTTTTATCATCACTTGTTTTAGTTAAGGTTAAAAATGTAAGTATTTTTTAAATTAATCAAACTTAAAATGATTACTTTTAAAATATCCTAATATCTTTCAAAAAATATTATTCATAAGATCCGCCTAAGTTTTCCGCTGCATCTTCCTCCTACTTATGACTCCTCTTACTTATTTTTAAAATTTTCTAATCTTTATCCTTCAGAACCAAACTGGAAATTTGGGGTTAGATTGGAAGACATATCTAATGTTTTGGTTTAAAAAGGCGGTGGGATTTCGTTTGTTTAAATTTCAACTTTACCTATTTCAATGTTCCGCTCCTTTTTGATTCTTCTCCTCCCTCTTAATAGATCGAAGTTCAATTTTTGAAATATATCCGCAATTTAAAAGTAACTAATATCAATACAACTATCAGTACTTGCACAATTTTTTTAACAATTATTTATTATGCCAGTTATTTTGATAAATTTGAAAATTTTTTTAAAATAAGTAAAATTTATATTAAAAGTAATCGAACCTATAAACTATCATAATTTCTATTTTATATTAAAATTGTTATAATGAGTAAAAATGAGAATAATAAAAATATGAAAAAAAATACAATTTTTTTTTTAAATCATCCGGGTTTTATGACATAATATAATGTAATTTAAATTACCATTATTATTTATTCAAATCACGAAAATCTAATAATTTTTTGGCAGTCGTGCAGACCACATCAACATCAATCTATACACAAATTGGACCGCAATTTTTATTATATTTTTTGTTTTTTAGTTTTTTTTTACTCGTTTTTTAACCAAATGTTGCATTATAATGATAATGTATGTAAATGATTACATTATATACATATTATTCAAGTATAAGGTCTACCTAAAAAATTGTTAGTTGACATAAGTTCTAAAGGGTTTAATTTTTGATCTGGATTTTTTCCCAGAATTAATTAAGCAAAAATGTATGCCGTCTTTTGGTTTAATCGCTATTACTCGGTACTGAGATGTGGTAATGTATAGCGTATTTCTTGCTAGCTAGTTGCTTTTGATTGTTTATCTTGCCTTATCTTATACTCGTAGTAACCATCCCATTGAATAATTGTTTTAGAGGTAAATTATTATCCTTATAGCTCTCTTATTTAATTCCTATATAAATCCTATAATGTCTTGTCGATTCCTTGTCGATTTTAAACAAGCATTTGATTCAGTAAATAGAAATATGCTATGGAATGCCATGAGACTTTTCGGTGTACCTGAAAAACTAATTGCTCTATCGAAAATGGCTACAAATGGAGCAAAAAACTATGTAAGAGTGCAAGGTGATCTTTCAGACTGTTTTGAAACTCATACTGGTGTAAGACAAGGCGATGTTTTGTCACCAACATTGTTTAATTTTGCACTAGAGAAAATTATACGTGATGCAGGACTTGAAACAAAAGGTACAATTTGGAATAAATCATCGCAATTATTAGGTTTTGCAGATGACATTGATCTACTGGCAAGAAATATAAAAATCCTGGAAGAAAATTTTCATAGATTTGAAGAACCTGCAAAAAATTTTGGATTAAAAATTAACGAGACAAAAACCAAATATATGAGTAATTCTAGAACTGCAAATAGACAAAATATCACTATTAATAAATGCAATTTCGAATCAGTAAATCATTTCAAATTCCTTGGCTCAACAGTGAATAAAACAAACGACTGTAAATTAGAAATTGATGAGCGTATTAAAGCTGCAAACAAAATGTTTGCTTCACTATACAAAGTTTTTGGCTCAAACTTACTATCAAAACGAGGAAGATTATAGTTGCCCTTGTCAACTTTTAGATACCCGTGCATACCCACTATGGTGTATAAAATAAACCGTAATTTACTTCCCTTATACATTTAACTCAATACCCCATAATTTTGACGTAAAAAAAAAAAAAAAAATTAACAAAAAAAAAAAAAAATCACAAAACAAAAAACAAAATTTTCATTCATTGTCCCATAACTTTAGCTTAAAAAAAAAAAAAAAAAAAAATTAACAAAAAAAAAAAACCAAATATAAAAAAAAAAAAAAAGTTTTCATTGATTGTCCCATAATTTTAGCTTAAAAAAAAAAAAAAAATAAAAAAAAAAAACAAAAACAAAAAAAAATTGGCCCACCCTAAAAGTCTGATGGTCCGAGTGATGTCCAACTTTGCCAAGTACCTTGCCCTATTAATTTATCTGCCCAATTTTAATTTTAACCTTGTAGCTTCATTAGATTCAAAGTTATTGAATCGAAAACTTTGTATGGCAGCCCCCCGAAAATGGGGCCCTAACATTTTGAAACTTCATATAAGTGCTCGATTCATTATATAACAAACCGTGTGCAATTTTCAGCCTCGTAGTATAATTAGTTTTGAAGAAATTCATATTGGTGCAAAGAAGTTGTATGGCAGCCCCCCGTAAATGGGGCCCTAACATTTTGGAACTTCATATAAGTGCTCGATTCATTATATAACTAACCGTGTGTAATTTTCATCCGCGTAGTATAATTAGTTTTGAAGAAATTCATATTGGTGCAAGCAAGTTGTATGGCAGCACCCCGAAAATGGGGCCCTAACATTTTGAAACTTCATATAAGTGCCGGAGTCATTATAAAACTAACCGTGTGTAATTTTCATCCCCGTAGTATAAATAGTTTTGAAGAAATTCATATTGGTGCAAAAAAGTTGTATGGCAGCTCCCCGAAGCTTTGGTCCGATTTTAACCAAAAACAATAGGGAACCTAGAAATTGTCAAAAAATGACTTTGTGTGAATTTCAAGACTCTAGCTCTTTTAGTTTTTGAGTTATCGTGCTGACACACGGACGGACGGACGGACAGACACACATAGCTAGATCGACTAATTTTTCGATTCTGAGCCGATACGTACCCTTGGCACTATATCTAGCTCGTCTAGATCGATGCGTTACAAACGGAGGAGCAAATCTAATATACCCGATGTCATATATGTATGCACGGGTATAAACATCAAAGTTTAGGCTATACAAAACACTGGTTATACCAGTATTTATGTACAGCTCAGAAACTTGGGCAGTGAGAAAACAAGATGAAAATAGAATTGATGTTTTTGAACGTAAAATACTCCGATGTATTCTTGGTCCAATTAGAGATGAAGATGGCTCATTTAGATTGCGTTACAATAACGAATGTTTTGAGGAGTTTAAAGAACCACCATTGAGTAGTCGGATAAAAATACAGCAACTTAAATGGGCCGGTCATGTAATAAGAATGAATCGTGACAGATCTACGTACAAAACATTTATAAATGGACCAGAAGGTAGAAGAGACATAGGTCGTCCAAAGCTAAGGTGGATTGACAACGTTGAAAAAAGTGCAACGAGTATAAACGCGAGAAATTGGCGGATGATAGCTGGAGACAGAGAGCAATGGAGGAATTTTGTAGGGGAGGCCAAGATTCATTTTGGATCGTCGAGCCAGCTATGATGATGATGAAATCCTATAATTCCAATCCTAAGAAAATGTTGCACGTGTAATCTATTATAACTGAATAATTTTATTGCTTCGGTACAATTTTGAAGCACATTTTTATGTAATTTACGTATTGGTTAAATGGAAACAAATTTGATTCAATGTGGAAAGTTAATGGAGTATATTATTTTTTTGATCTTGGTTTATAATTTTTGGTAGTACTTCTATAAATCTATAAACCTTTTTTTGGGAAATAATTTCACTTAAATTGAAAGGAGGCAAGCTCCATATTGGATAGTACTATATATTTTTGATATTCGTCACCACTTCTAAAGATGCTATTTTGATTAAAGTAATTCTGTAGGTTATTAATGACGCAAGAATGGCGTGGATCGCAAATGAGTAGTATCGGATTTTGGTTTCAGATCCTGAAAGATTTTAGTCGAACTAAGGCTAAACAAGTATATTTTCGAAGCTAATAAAGATAGAATTTTTAAATTTGATGAAGGATTTCAAAAGGAAATTTAGGGTGTACTGGTTGTTTAGTCATCTTCTACACATCATTCAATACCTAATAAAATAAGCATATATGTAAAATTCATAAAATTACTAATTTGATATTTGGTACAGAATCGGTCTGTCCTATTATTATAATTATGTCTCTAAGGTTTGGGTTGAATTGGAATGGTGTTTCAAGAACCTCTCACACACCTTCCAATCCTATTTTAAAGGTTAAGCAATAATATGCATATCTTAGCAGTTCATAAAGATAGAAACTTGAGATTTGTGCAACATTGCTTTGACATGCTCCATTATGTTTATAAAAAATAAAAAATAAACAAATTTCCAATAGACTTAATATTTATTAAAATATTTTTATTATACATACAAATAATATAGTGTATATTCTGTTACAAGTACAAATTACTTATAAACATACAAATTACATACTTACATAATATTAAAAAAAATTTACGAATAAATTATATTCTCAATAGAATTGGAAAGCTGTCCTTTTCTATTTTGACATTATAAAATATAATATATATGTAACATCTAATTGCACTATATTGATTCCAATATATCCGAACTATCTGCCCGCACAACTTAAAATTTATTTTGTCATAAACTAGAAAAAAAAATTATATAAGTATATCGATATATATACTTAGTAACTGCTTATCACTTCTCTAATATATATATATTTTTTTACATCCCGTTATTCCATCTAGAACACGAACATTTCAAACAAAAGTCTTTCCATTCAATTGCTTCATGGGTGAAATTATGATAAAATTGCTTTTGTTTTTGTTGTTTTACTTACAAAAAAAAAAAAATATAAAAAAAAAAAAAAAAGTGAAGAGAAAAATTAACTCATGAAATGGAAAATTATGGAAAATGTACTGTACGTGAAAAATGTTGTATGTATCTTGATTTTACATCAAAAAAAAAAAGCAAAAAAACAACAACAAAAAAATATTGACAGAAAAATTTATGAGAAATTTATAGGAAAAGGATTTTATGTCAATTTCATTTTACATATAAATTTATATGTATGTAAGATAATATATATCTATCTCTTTCACTTCAAATGAAAATATATTAAGAAAAGCAGTTACTATATTAGGTTTTTATTGTTGTTGTTTTTGTTTTTTTTTCTGATATTGATGATTAGGATGAGTTTTAGGAAGACAGTGATGATGATTATGATGACAGTATATATGAGAAATAATGTTATTAAGTAAAATGAAAAATTTGATTTTAAGTGAATCATCAAAAATTTAATGTTTTTCTATGCGAATAAATAATACACATATTTACTTGTATAAATGTATGTGTACGAGTTTGTGATATTGCAAAAAAAAAAAAAGATAGAATATCGTAAGAAAAGAAAGAGAAAGAAAATTAAAAAAAAAAATAAAATAAATTTAATATTATTTATTGTTGATGCAAGTGAATGTAATAATTTTGAAAAAAAAAATATTATTAAAAAAAATTACGTTCTTTTAAAAATCGAATATAAAGAAATCTTTGAGTGGAACTTCTTATAAAAAATCATATAAAAAAAAAAAAAAGAAAAAACTCTTCAATGAGGTTGATTTTAATGGTTTTTAAACTACTTGAACATTTGTTTTTGCTACTTAAAGTTTTAAAATTAATTTTTGAAAGATTAATTGAGTTGAATTGGTTAATAGATCAATTTAATTGTTGAATTTTTTTCTTTATTGTATTTTTAAAATTAATCATTTAGAAATTAAATCGTGAAGTTATTATATGATAGCAGGATATTGATTATATATATTTTATAGAATATCATAGAGGAATTATTTTAATTTTAAAAATCACAGTTAAAACAGGCATTCATCAATTTAACTTATTTGGATATCATCTTTGATTTTAAAATGATAAATTGGTTAATTTTGGAATTGACATCAGACGGTTTTTTTTTTTTAGAATAAGTATATGTATATTGTATCTTATCAATGGCGTAGTGGTAAAGACGCCGCCTTTCATGTGGAGGGTCTCGGGTTCAAACCCCGGTCAAATCATATCTAATAAAAAAATATCGTAGAATTGTATAATTATATCGTAATATAAAATAAGATATTAATAAAAATATATAAATAATTCTTGTGTAAGATTATAGATGGCGCACAAAGTTAACATTTGTGAATTCATATTTCATAACCTTGTACAATAGCTACAGCCGAGTAATCAACGGCTTAGTGAATATTATGATTAAAAAAACTGAAGCATAGTTTAAAATAAACTTGGTGTATGCCCTATTTTGAATTTTAAATTTTGTTATTTAAATTATCGAAATATACCGCGCACAACCACATTTATGTGTAACTGTAACACTTACCGTTATTTTTGCGCTAAATTTTTATGATCTACTGTAATTATAGACTTTCGTTAAGGTGATCTGAATTTACCGTTAATTCGAGGGGCCTAATTCCTTTAAGACTTCTAACATTAGAATATTGTAGGAGTATTAACACTTCGATGTTTATGTAACTTTATAAGCGAGTCTTATGTTTTGTTGCACATTTTTTAATTTCATCGCTAAAATTAGGAATCTCTAAATCTTTATATAAGTCGGAATTTCGTACGTACCAGGGAGCACTTATCTGGTTCAACTCACTCACTTTGTTTTGAAATGTTTGAATACTCTAAATATGTGTTTGTTTAACTCAGCTTCAAAGCTGTATGTTGTGCAATCAGATGGGCTGAATTATTTGATTAGATTTTCGGTTTAGGAGCCAATACATTTCTCTTTTTTTTTTTTTTGCCGGCACCTCTACGTGCTAACTGTTCACTGTGATAGGCTAACCACCTCACTATATATGTGCATGTCGGAACAGGGAAGATATATTCATATATTAGAGCTGATCAAATGAATCCCACATTCAAAATGAGATAGTACTACGCCAAATTTTATTTTTTGCTTTTTGACATGCTCTTTCCATTTTAGCTAAACATCTGATGTCATTCTTAGGTATTTTGATTTGTTTTCATGAGGAATATCTACCCCATTTAACTTTATGACGGGGGGATTTTGAATAGGTTCATTTGTGAAATTTGCACTCACTGGCAACAATTTATTAAAATCAATTTTGTAACAAGCAGGGCTATAATTTTGGTTCTAGGTTGCAATTTTAAAATTCAAAGTAAGATTAACTCAATATTAACAACTAGTGACTAGGTTGTGCTAATAATTTACTGGAATCATTGTATTTTCCTTTATTTTTAGCAGATATTTGAATATCTTTGCAAGTTAAAGAATGGAGCTGTGAGATTTTACATTGGATGGAGCTCTTTAGGTAGTGTGCGACTTTAACATATCGAAAATACAACCTTTTTAATCGAAACTTTGGAATAACATCTGTGATATAAGTATACAGCTTGGATTCAAGAATATTTTGTTGTTTAAAATTATTTCTTGAGGAAATTCATCAAATGCATTTGGCTTAGTTTGGAATTCCTAATTGCTTATATTTTTTTTCACCAGACTAGATTATAGATATTTAAAACCAATTGTCCCGTCAAAAACCTAAAATAAAAATGGATCATTTTTAAAAATATTTAATACAATGTAGGTTCTAATATTCAATAATTTGATCAATTTTATAACAAAAGTATGAAATTGAAGTTATCAAATTGTTTTCAATAATATTACTAAAAAAATTGATTTAATTTAAAAATGAGGTTATATTTAAACCTAATATTACCCATATGTCAAATAATCATTGACATTTGATATGACTTTCATAATAATAAAAGTAAAAAAAAATATTGAATTGAATCCATATGATGACCTTTATGAAAAAATTTTTTTTTGATTTTATATAATAAATATCAAGAGTACTTGAAATTATTTTTTTAAATTGATGATAATTTTTTCTTTGAAATTGTATTTTATCAAAAGATGACTTTATTATTTGAAGATATTTAAATTATACTCATGTTATAATATTATTATATAAAATCAATTACAAAGAAAATAAATTTAAAATAATTGATAAAATTACAGATTATTTTTACAACAAATCATAAATCTATGATCATAAGGCGAATTTGAGCTCAAAGAATGATTGCTCAACTTCAAATTTAAATGAAACAAATAGTCACAGCCGGACGAATGTATTTCGAAGATAATATTAAATTTGCTATAACGTTTGTGACACTGTAAAATAGACGAGATATAGTTTCAAGTGTATGGAACTGATCGGAATTAAAAAGTAGCTATGCTATGCGTATCCGTGCCTTCGTCTCTATTAGTGAGCCTGATTAATAAGTTAAAAACCTGTAGGATTCTGATACTGATACTTTCACAAATTCATTTACATACAAAAGGTATGGTTATTTTTGAAATTGAGCAAGTTTTTTTAGCGGGTTTGATATTTTTCTACTTGAGCCTAAATTTATATTTGATAAGCCTGAGGACCTGATATTCTGCCACAAGTAGATTAGGCTTTAAAAGAAGCTTCAACAACATTTGTTTGGTATATAGTGCAACAGATTCAAATAATTGCTATAAAACTTCCTTTTATTTTATGTGTAGCAATCAGGGTCTAATAAAGTTGAATATTTTATCTTCGTGTGGTTATGTCAGGGTTGACACACTTTACGTTTTTTACTTAAAATATTTTATTTTAAAAATGGAAATCTAACTTCCAATCTTCTTGAGTAACTTCAAACTAAGCAAATATTATTTTAAAATTATTTTAAAGTTAAAGAATTTTAACTTCTTATTCGATTCAAATGAATAACTATTCAATATTTTTTTAAATACAAGAATTATATATTTTTTCTTAAATTTATTCTTTATTCTTGGTCTTTACATTAAATTTTAATGTAATCTATCATTCTATTTTCCAACAAAGGTTCTAAGAAACTACAAAATGACGATAAAATGCTTCCCTTTTTCAATAATAGCAAAGAATTAAAATATTACATAAGTTTTATATAGTTTTGATTAACAGACAGAGAGAAACAATAAAAATATTTTTAGATTATAAAGACAAAGTATTTTTTCTTGGATTTCTTGAAACAGAGTACTATATAAGTTGTAGGTAGATAATCTGGTAGGTAACATATAACTTGTATATGAAACGTGATATTCTTCCTTCATCATTTCAAAATTACATACAGAGTTACAAAATAAAAGTATGTACAAATTATTATTTATATAAATACTTTATAAGTTTTTTAAAAATTGTTGCTAAAAATTATAGGTGCAGTACAAAGTTATACATGAAGGTAAGGTTCTATGATGTCCATATAAATAGAGTTGTTTTATTGAATTCACACGAAGAACTAAAATCAAATGTGCGGAACGAAACGAAATTGAAATTTAACTGTTCTTTAATATTTTGTTCTTTCCGGAATAAAAAAAAATTTTTGAACGAACGAATGAAGAGAACGGAGTGAACGAATTTAATTTTGCTCCGAATAACGGATTCAAATTAAAAAAAAACTAAGTTCTTTTCGAAGCAATTCCGATTCAAAATTGAAATAAAGTACCAACCCTCGTATCTTGGATCGCAGAAGTCGGCCGACTTGATTCCATAAATCGACTCTATAGTAGACATCAAAAAAACTAACAATTTTTAGAAAAGTCCCAAAAGGAAGCGGGCTTAATGGTTGAACTTTTTCAATTTTTTGCTATATTTAGGTTCTATTAAAAAATCAATGATTATCTTTTTTAAATTATATCGGCTTGGCTGTTGGGTCTTGAGAAACGAGGACTCTTAATTTTTTGGTTTTTCAAAAATTGTAAAATCGTCAGGTTTTTTGGTTTACGTGATTAAAGTTCCAAAACGAACGTTATAAAAATTTATTTTGGGTAAAGCTTGATATTTTAAATCGAAATACCTAATATTTTTTATTATGAAGTCTTAATGAGAGATGTAATTCTTTTCTAGTCTAATAAACATCCACAACTTCAAATATAGTTTCAGAAATCTGAACTGCGAAACTGACAAATTTCTGAATCTCGTAAATCTAAATTGTTCAGTGAGTTTTGGATTCTAACTAGAATTTGTTATCCATATTTTGATTTTTAATTTTTGGAAAAACTTATCAAAATTTGTTTTGAATATGCCTCTATCGTAGTCCGTATTACTGAGGAAATGATTTTAATAAGCAACAGTTGTATACCTAACATTAGGTCTGTTAGAGATTTGCTTGGAGAAAAATTTGTTTTACAATATCTTAGTTTATCAAGAGAACTGCCAACTCTTTAAATTAATCTATTAAAAATAAATTGAAATCCTTTATTGAATCAATAGATTTTTTAGAAAATAGAACTTATGCACATTAAAATTTTGATTAAAAAAACTAAACTGTATTAAATCAGTATATTAAGTGTTAAGAGCTGTACTAAATTATAAAGATACTTTCTATTGAAATAAAATCAAATCAATTTCATTCTTATTCTTGACTTATATTATAATAAAAGTGGGTTCTATCAGTGCTTGAAAACTGGTTCAAATTTTTTTTTTTATTTTAAGCCATAGGTAATATTTTATTTCTCTTTTTTTTTAAATTTTTTTTCCTTTTCTTTACTTATTAGTCTATATATTACTAGATATATATAGTATGTGTTTCTTAAGTCTTCAAATTCATTTTTTTGAAATCAAAAGCTCTACCATACAAAAAACAAAAAAAAAAAAAAGAAAATGGAAAAGCTGGAAAATCTTATCCTCTTATTATGTTATTTTTAAGTTAAGGAAATGTCAAGTTTTGCATAAAATATTACAAGCGACATATTTACAAAAAAAAAAAAAAACAAAAAAAAATTAAAAAAAAAAACGGTAATATAACGGTATAAAAAAATTATAAAAATATGACAAAAGTCATCCATGTGTAGAACGAAAGAATTTTTTAACATCCAAGAGAATCAACTTGACTGTGAAATGAATATGACGAGGGTATATTATATGTTGGATGGAATATAAACTAGAGAAGATAACATTTTCAGTCTACTATAGGATATTTTTTAATATTTTTTTTTTATCGCAGTTTTTTAAACAATTGTGGAATTATAAATATTTTTTGAAATATTTCAATGCAAGTTGAATGATCAAGACCTTATAAGTTAAAACTAAATTATGAAAAATCGGAAAAACCTGTTAAATGATCTAATGAAAGTACTTCTGTATTTGGAGCCTAGTCGTTTTTAGAGTGCAAAGAAGGAAAAATTTCAAGATTTAAACATCCCCACTTAGAAAGCCAGGTACCATCTCTCGGTGTTGGAAGTGGCATCTGAAGGTGGGTAATCTTTAGTTGGGTAAATCTTAAAAAATTAATTAGGTAGGTAAAAGAAAACTCTTTGATTTTATCTCACCCGGGAACATTAACATCAAAGATAGTCTTCCGAAGAAACTTGGAACCTTCAAAAACCTTCTAACAATTTAAATAAAGAAAGGTATTAAGATTAAAATCTATTCGTGATGGAAAAACGTTATGTTCTTGCACTTTCGGCAATGAATTGCATCTAAAGATGAATGATCTACCTTTATGTGGTGAACGGTAAGAATCAGATGCCCAAGGGGAAACCATCTGTACATATTTTATTCGAGAACACAAAGATCAAAAGAAAAAAGAAGATAGATAAATCATTGATGAATTAAGATCACATAATCTTTGTAGTTTAAGAAGGTTTAACAGTAAAATACTTCTAAACAAGTGTATTAATATCATTAGTGCAACAGAGATTCATACTGTTCTATTCAAAAACTTAAACTTTTATTGAAAAACTTTTCTCAAATACCATAATTGATTCGGCTTATTTCTTAAGACTTGGTTACAAACCTGTGAGATAATGTTGTTAACGATTTTTATACCCATATAACTTTAGGTCAAAAGGGTATATTTACTTTGCTAGAACGTTTGTGACGCAGAGAAGGAGGGATGCAGATATAGACTCAAAGGTATGGATTGGATCAGAATCGAAAAGTAAATCGATCTAGCTATGTACGTCCGTCCGTCCGTTTGTCCGTCCGTCTGTCCATCTGTTTATTTGTCCAAAATTTGGTTGGTTTACTGCGGTGGGTTCAAGTAGCTGCCATACAAGTATACAAGTTCATCTTTTATATGAGCATTACTTAATAAAGGTGGATGTGTGAAATTTTGTCAATATTAGTTAATTTTAATGACCAACGTTTGAATAAAAAAAAAAGTTGATGTAGGGGAACAGAATCGAAGAGCTGCCTTTCAATTTATATTTTCTTGTAGATGATATACAAATTTCTAATCGGAAGATATAATGTCGATTTTAAGGTAAATTTAAATTGATTACAATAAAACTGGTCCCAAGATCCTCAATTTTGAATTAAAAATTAACTCATTGTTTTGCACCTATTATAAACTTTAAAACAGATTCAATAATAAAAGTATTAAATCATAATTTTATTAACATCAAAAAAAGTTTCAGAAGAAAATAAAAACAAAAGGAAAAAAAAAAGTAAGAAGAAACAAAACAGAAGAAAATTTGTTTTCTTATTCAGTTTTTCATATGTATTTATGTCCTATACGACAACTAATGTTTCCCTTTTTTTTTTTGATTTTTTTTTTTTTTAATTTTTGCTTGTACAATTTTAAAACTAGATTTTTAAAGGACTTGTATATTTTTTCCATCTTTATTTAATTTTTCTTTCTCTTTCTTACCCAAAGGTTTTTTTTTAATATTTTTTTTTATCTTTAAAATTTTGTTATTCCCACTTTATACATACATGCACACATTCATACATTCATATTATTTAATATATATATATTTTCTTTTAAATTTTCAGATCCTTGAAGTCGACGACGAGACCAAGACAATTTTTTTTTTTTAAAGGTACTTTACTTTAAAGAAAATGGTTCTGTTTTCATGATGAAAATGTATTGAAACTTATGTCAGAATATGGGAATTTTTTTAGTGGCATGGAAAGGGTAGGGTATTGGAACTCATGGGTGTATTTGTAATAGAGAGGATAAAATGTGAAAAAAAAAAAATGTTTTCTTAAAGGTAATCTCTATTCTTAATAAAATCTATAATAAAATAAAAGATACCTTAATAAAGTGATATACAAACCTAATTATATAGATATTACATATATATATATATCTACGATTTTTTTTACTAAAAAATGAGTTAGAAAGAGATAACTATATTTCGAATTGATAAATAAATGATTTATAGACAAATTTTATTTTATTTTGTTCTTTGTTTTTTGTTGTTGTTTTTTTTTTTGAACATCGATGGATTCTTGTATTTTGTGCCTGGATATCCGTTCCGAAACATTTACTAGAAAATTTTGAGATATTATTTAATAATGCTTAAGACTTTATTATATATATCTGTAATACGTTTTGTGAAATATTAATATACATATTTAAGGAGGAAGGCTAAAGGAGAAGTGAAATGGAATTTTTGTATTTTGGGAGTAATTTAAAGGTTTTTTGAATTTAAGGGGAACGGAATATCTTTGGATTTTATAAAAAAAATTTATGTGAATGCCTGAAAATTCCAAATTATAAAATCTTGAAGTAACAAGATCCCAAAATTTTATAAAGCCAAAATTCTAAATCACATTACAAAATCCCAAAATTAGAAAATTTAAAACGTAAAAGCTTAAATTGGTAATGCTTTAGAATCTAAATCGAGCTTGAATAATAAAATAAGCGATTGTTTAGAGGTGGCAGCCTACGATATCGAAATTATTATTTATTAACTAATTTTATTACATTTATGAATTTAGAAACATTGAAACTTTGTTTGGAATTATGTAAACCGAATTTCGGAAAAGTAAAGGTATGCAAAAGTAAAGATATCGATATCTATTTGAAATTTTCACCTGTCAGCCTAAATCACGTAAGCCGTATATTTTTTGTCAAAATTATTTAAAACGCAATAGTATTATGAGAGCTGTCGAAATATGTCACATATTGTGTGCGTCGGATTGGCAGATCATATAAATTTTGTAAAAAAAATTAAAATGCTCGTCTTTCTATTTTTTGACAAATTAAAAATTGTACGCGCGTTTCAATTATGCGATACATTGACATATCGAAGTAAGGCATGCTTCTTTACTTTTATTGTACGTTGTACGCCATACACTTTGATTTAAGTTGGGGCCTTTCAACCAAAATTTTTTTATTTTAAATCAAGGAATTTTAAATAAACATTAAGAATCGTTCAGAAATTTATGTAATATATTTAAATATAACCCATTGTCTAAAGGAGTCAATTAGAAAATGTCAAAACTGTTCGAATGTCAACTAATATTCTTGCACAAAGAATCTAGTAGTTGTCTCTCTTCTAGCGTAGCTTCTAACGTCGCGTTTTAATTTATTTTCTTTCAAACATTTTCCGATTTTCTATTTTGGGATTTTGTAATTTAGGATTTTAAAATTAGGAATTTTGTTATTTGAGATTTTGTAATTTGAAATTTAGTAATAAGATTAAAAATTTTTGGAATTTTCTAATTTGGAAGTAAGTAATATTTGTGACTTTGTGACTTGAGATTTTATAACTTCGGATTACGTACCTAACCCGAAAATTTATTGGACATTTTATATTTTACATGAAAATGTAAAATAGACAAAATTGATAGCAGGCTAATATACAGTTTTATAGTACCCCATATATTACATAATATAAAATAAAATCTTAAAATGTTTTTTTTTTTTTTTTATTTTGATTGATCGGATATTTAAAATATTTTGAGGTTTAGATTTCAGGGTCAAAAAAATGATTTTTAAATTAAAAAAAAAAATATAGAAAATTTGCAGAGTTATTTTTTCTGGAAGAATTCCAAGAGGGCTAATGTTTTTCTTATTATAAATTGGTGTTTTATGTGTGTGTTGAACTTAAAAAACGATTTTCAATTGAAATTTTTTTTTTGAATACTTGTAGAACCAAAAAAAAAACTTTTGATGGAGTGATAAATGTATATTAAAATGGGCCCAGAAAGTTTGTTCTTTATTATATTTATTTATTTGTTTGTTCGCTTTCGGGTTTTTTTCAACATTTCTTCCTTTTTTTTTTTATTTTACTTTTGTAAATTTGATTTTATTGAAAATTTACTTAAAAAATATTGGTTTTTTCTTTTTTGTTAGTTTTTTTGGGGGCAAAAATTTTGATTTTGCCATGGGGCAATTTAAACAAAACAGGCAAATATAAATATGTATATATATAGTTCCTTGATGACTTAATATATCAATTATATATTTTTAATAATATATATATATTTTTTTTTTTTATTAAAAATGAAATTTTGAAAAATGCCTATGGAAATTATTTGAGGTTTACAAAAAAAAAAATTTTGTATTTTATTACATTTTTATTGTTCTATTGTACTTAGTTTATTTGTATATTTATTGATTAAAAATGGATAAACGATTGAAAATTTTAAGTGATGAGGGAAGTAAAGGAAATTTAATTGAACATTTTGAATAAAAAAATTAAATTGAAATTTAAAAAATTAAATTAATATTAAAATTAAATGATGAAAGAAGAGATGTACAAAATTAATTGAAACGAGGAAGAGTGTGGTAGAGTAGACTGTGTCAACTCTGGGATACCCGTATGACAGTTATATAAACATTATAATTTCAAACATACCAGCTCTATTAGATGTAGTGTAATGCTCATATAAAAGAAGGAGTTGTATGGCAGCTACTCGAACCCTCTGCAGTAGACCAACCAAAGTTTGCAGTAACTTTGGCCATTACACTAAACTATTTTTGACAAAATTTCAGACATCCAACTTCAATAGGTATAGAGTAATGCTCATATAAAATAAGAAGTTGTATGGCAGCTACTCGAACCCACAGCAGTAGACCAACCAAATTTTGCAGAAACCTTGGCCACAAAACTTAACTACTTTTGGCAAAATTTCAGACACGCGGCTGTAATAGGTACAGAGAAATACTCATATAAAAAAAGAAGTTGTATGGCAGCTACCCGAACCCATGGACCAAAATGGCTGGATTAAATAGCGATGGCGGCTTTTGCAAAAAAACGAATTTGCGAAAATTTTAAGATCCTAGCTCCTTTAGTTTTTGAGTTATCGTGCGGACGGACGGACAGACGGACAGACGGACGGACAGACGGACGGACATACATAGCTAAATCGATTTATTTTTCGATTCTGATCCGATCCATACACTTGAGTCTATATCTACCCCCCCTCCTTCTCTGCGTCACAAACGTAATGGCAAATTTATTATACCCTTTGACTATATAGTCATACGGGTATAATAATTTGAATTTGGAGTTAAGGTTAACCATTTTAAACTTTTAGATTTTCTGCAGTGTCAATACTAAAGAAGAAAAGGTAAAAAAAATTCCGTTCCGGTCTAACTAAATTTGTTCCATTTTGTCAGAAATACGTAAGTCCTGTGTGTGGATGTGTGTATGTATGTGTGGCTGTGTATGTATATGTTCCTGTAAATACGATACTCACGTAAATTTTTAACTGATATTGATTAAACTTGGTATAAATGCTTTATTCACCAAAAGTAAGGTTCAGTTCGTAGATGGACCATAAAATCGGGAGGGTCCCATACAAAAACACAATAATTTTAAAGAAATCTGCGTTTCTAGCCTTCGCAATGAGTTCAAATTTGTTACAAACGAGGAAGAGTGTAGAAGAGTAGACTGTGTCAACTCTGGGATACCCGTATGACCTTAACATATACATTATATCATCCGGTTAATTACTTTTGGCAAAATTTCAGACATACAGCTTAATTAAGTGTAGTGGAATACTCATATAAAAGAAGGAGTTGTATGGCAGCTACTCGAACCCTCTGCCGTAGACCAACCAAATTTTGCTGTAACTTTGGCCATTACACTAAACTATTTTTAGTAAAATTTCAGACACCCAGCTTTATTAGGTGGAGAGTAATGCTCTTATAAAATAAGAAGTTGTATGGCAGCTACTCGAACCCACTCCACTAGACCAACCAAATTTTGCAGAAACTTTGGCCATAAAACTAAACTGCTTTTGGCAAAATTTCAGACACGCAGCTATAATAGGTACAGAGTAATGCTCATATAAAGTAAGAAGTTGTATGGCAGCTACTCGAACCCACTACAGCAGACCAACCAAATTTTGCAGAAACTTTGGCCATAAAACTAAACTGCTTTTGGCAAAATTTCAGACACGCAGCTATAATAGATACAGAGTAATGCTCATATAAAAAAAGAAGTTGTATGGCAGCTACCCGAACCCATGGACCAAAATGGCTGGGTTTAAATAGCGATGACGGCTATTGCAAAAAAACGAATTTGCGAAAATTTCAAGATTCTAGCTCCTTTAGTTTTTGAGTTTTCGTGCGGACGGACGGACAGACGGACGGACATACATAGCTAAATCGATTTATTTTTCGATTCTGATCCGATCCATACGGGTATAAAAAGGTGGGTACATATGGAGAGTAGCTTTTGTTAATTGATTCTAGTATCATGGGGTCTAGTAGTAGTTTCAGGAATGTCAAGTTCTAATAATTTATGAAAAAGTTCTAATAATTCATGAAAAAATAATGAGACTTTACAATAAAAGAAGTGTTCTAACCGTCGGTTAATAAACCCAAATTTGTTTCATAGACTATACTAGTGGGTGAAGAATAGCTTTCAAAAATTGATTCTAATATCATGGGGTCTAGAGCTTCCAGGAGTTTCGCAAATGTCAATTCATGTAGAGGAAGGAAGCTCTCATATAAAATAATGAGACTTTACAATACAAACCACATTATGCATGCAAAAAAGCTTATTCAAACCATCTTTGATTGATTTCTACGTTTTGTAATTCTTGATTGCTATAATTTAAGTTTTTTGTTTGAGGTCCAAAATTATATATTAATAGTTTCTATAAATATTCTAATAATAATTAAATTAATTATTCTCAAATTCGATGAAGAAACGGTAGTTGTCTCTTAATTTAAATAAAATCTATTAAAAATTACATAAAAGTCACATTTTATTAGGATTCGATCTTCTTCTTTTTCGTTTTGCTAGTATTTGACCTTCTTCTTTAGATGTCAACACTTTGCCACTTTTATGTTTGTTATAAATAAAATTCAATTTGTTCAAATATTTTTTTTATGATTACTTATATGTCAAGTTATGTTGCTTTGCTCACAATGATGATGAAATGTTTAATTATCAATGTATGCATGTGAATAATAAACCTCAAACAATTGCTCTTTAGCAAAAACGTCAACACGTAATAGTGTTGTAGCTTATGCTTACTTTGAAATACATTACTGTCACCCAGTTGTTAAGTTGATAAGTCAGAAAAAAATTTGGTTAATAACTTAAGATTCCTTTTAACATCTTTGTCATTATAAACTGAGAAGTCCTACGTGTATTTTGAAGTTATTCTTTGTGAAGTCTCAATTTTTTTCTATTGGAAAGTTTATTTTTAGTAGCGGAAGTATTTAGGTGATTGCATTTTTTATCAATGCTACAATTATATGTCTAATGAACAAAATTATGAGTGTTCAATATTTATTGATAATGCTATCTAGAACGAAATCGAATGAAATGTCAAATGTATAGTGTTGTAATGATTTGATATATTTATTATGTATTTTATAAAATAAAATGGAAAATTAAAAAAAAATATATAATTTTGAAATAAAATGGTAATTTATTTTATTTTTTTTGTGTTTTCAGCCATCTTTAATATTAAAAAATCAAATGTACTTTACTTTTTATATGAAAATTGACAAAATGTAGAAACAAAGGAAGGGTTGTGAAAAAAATTTTTAATAATTAATACAACAATCAAAATTTGCTAGACTATTTCAATTAGGTAGTTAATTTTGAGCAAATTTAATACAAACTTGATTTTGTTTGACAGAAATTTTTTTAAAATCGTTTAAAAATCAAAATATCAACCGACTTGATTATTAACAACTTTTTTTACAACAACAACATTATTATCAACTTGATAGGAATCAAACTGTATTAAAAGTAGGTTACTTAAAGATGTCGCTGTAAAAGCATATTACAAAAAATTTTTAGGAAATGCCAAATATAGGATCAAAGTTTAAAATAAAAAAAATTCTTAAATTAAAAATATACTTTATAAACAATTTGATAAAAATTTGTATTTCAAAAATAGCTACCAAATTAATTTTTGAATTTAGTGTAAAATTTGTAAATTCTTAAAATTATTTACAAAAATTGTCCAGTGACTTTCTATAAATAGACATTATTTTAAAATTTTTTTTTGTTATTCAAAAATTACATCAAAGTTCAATATACTTTAAGATAAATATGAACAAGATAAATAACAAGATAAATGACAGGACATTTTACTTCAAATTTTTTAAACTTAGTTGGTATTTTGTGAAATATTCATTAATTTGTTATCAGTGTAATGACCTATTAGAATAGATGAAGATAATTTTAGAATCCAAAAGTTAATTTCTATTTTTAGTACTTGAAGGAAATTAGCTATTTTGAAAAGAAGCCCATTTCATTATCTGATAAGTGATAAGCATATATAAATATATCTTCCTTGTAAATTGGATACAGAGTTATAATACTTATAGTGATGTGATAATATTTAACCAATTTCCAAGCGTATTTTGTAAAGTTGTTCTAATTAAGTGTTTGTCAAATTAAATTTGTGTATTGTTTCCCTATAAGGAAATTATAAAACAATGACTGTAAAGACTTTTATATTTATTATATGGCTTTTGCACATAAGAGAAGAGCATAAGAAGAAACATAAAATTTTAGTATAGAAAATGTGTTCATGTAGAGAATTCTACATTTTTCAAATTTTTTTTTAAAATTTTGGATAGCCTACTAAACTAAACTAATAAAAAATTTAAAATAAAAAACCGTTTTTTATAGCAAAATGGCGCCCGCCAAAAGCCACAAAGTTATGCAAAGGAGTCTGTAAAACTTTTTTATGTGCCTATTTTTCAACTTATTATAGTGTAAATAGATCTAACCCGTAAATAGATCTTGTGAAGCAAAATTCGATTAAATTCGATCATACAAAATCTCTACAACTTGCTGATTGATATTCTACAATATATCTTACAAAATAACTTACTCCCTACTTCTAAAATATATTTATTGAAATTTGTACTCTTATTGAATAGTTATTTTTAAACATTTTCATTTTCAGCAATCAGATATTAATTTTTAAAATTTTAGAAATCTGATTGCTAAAAATCTTACAATTTTTAAAAAATCTTACAATTTTTAAATTCGTGATGCATACATTATAAACAAGTGATGAAAAAAACCAAGGGTTTTTAAAAAAGCACATTTTCATAATAATATAGTGTTTCATACTGAGTATTTTATCGGAATATAATGTTGAAGCTTCAATGTTAATGTTTAATTTATTAAATATATACGTTGGTGACTCAGTTACTATTTACTTATAAAAACCGTAATTTTTTTAATTTTTAATTTCTAATAGCCCCTCTATGGGGAAGGTTGCCTTATTTTTCAAGGATCTAATCCTCACTACTCCTCTTCTCCCAACTTTTTTAGGTTCAAGGAATTAAATTGTAAATTCTAGCAAAATTTGAAATTTTATTTAGAATTTTACTATATAAGCAAAAATGGTTAAAACTGACAGACACTCTCTTCAATTTAAAGAACCGCTTGTTAATTTAAGAAAATCTTTTAACATATGTTAAAGTATAATGTTGGACCTAAAATGTTTGTATATTAACAAAAAAAAATTTGAACAGGTATTCAAGTTACAGGTGTTTAAAAATCACAAAATTTCAATTTTCGAGCTCTTATAGCTGCTGAACAGGGGACGTGACAAAAAAATTTTGTTAACCGACTCCTACTAATTTCTGAAGTTCTAACTTCTCCCAAAATTTTAAGACCCCAGCTGGAACCGTTTAACAGATATGTGGGCCCAAAAATTTTGCAAAAATTGAGTTTTGCATAATGGTAAATTTTAGTACCGTATGGCAACTCTGTTCGTTTTAGTGATATATTTTTGTAAAGCCTAAGAAAGCAGCTCTCTTTTACCGTTTTTAGATTGAAAATAAACCTAACAGAACTCTTGTTATATCAATTTAAATATAGGGCTTTTTTGGAATTTGCGGGGGCTGTAGCTTCGTCACCCTTCAAAATTAAGAAAAACCTAAGAGCTTTCAATTTTGTAAATCACAAAAAAAAAATTTAAACAGGTCTTCAAGTTACAGGTGTTTAAAAATAGCAAAATTTCAATTTTTGGGCCCTTGTAGCTGCAAAACAGGGGACGTGACAAAAAAAAATTGTTAACCGACTTCTACTTATTTCTAAAGATCTAACTACTCCCAAAATTTCAAGACCCTAGCTTGGCCCGTATAGAAGATATGTGTAGCCAAAAATTTTGCAAAAATTGAGTTTTGCATAATGGTAAATTTTAGTACCGTATGGCAACCCTAAACGTTTGTCTTTTAAAAATTTATAAAGTTTATAACACCAGCTATCTTTTGCCGTTTTCAGACTGAAAATACACCTAATAGAACTCTTGTTATAACAATTTGAATATAGGGCTTTTCCCAACTTTGGGGGGCTGCAGCTCCGTAACGGGTGGGGCTACAGAAAAAAATTCTTCTACGAAATTATTTTTTTTGTAATACCTACTTGTGGTTAAAATTTCTTTTCTCTATTTCAAACGATGTAAAAGTTTTTGTAAACATACGGACAGACAGACAGACAGACAGACAGACAGACAGACGGACGGACAGAGTGAAACTATATAGGCACATTTTTACAAAATTTTTTGAAAATGTGCTAAAAATGGGCAAATTACAGTTATAAAATATATTGTATATGAATTGAAAAAAAATATAACAAAAAAAATTCAAGAAGAAAAAATATAAATACATAACTGAATATGTCGGTACTGAATGCTCGTCCAACATTCGCTAAAAAATTACCAAAATAAATATGTAGCTATAGCTATGAATTCGATATAATACTATTTGTATGTATAATTGATTTTATTCAAACCATATCTATAACAAGATATATATTATATATCAACATAAAACTCCGCTAAGAAAGAAAAAGGAGCAGAATATAGACTCATGTGAATTTCGCGAAAAAAAATATACAAACTCTTATAATATAGATACCTACAACTTAACAGCTGTCAAAGTTGCAGTAACTTTTTACAGCATTAATTATTTGAATGTAGTTGATATTTGTATGATTCTTGAATTTTACTGCAACTTTTTTATTGATCTCAATTACCTTAAAGAACAAATTGACCAAATTACTTTTATATTATAGCACTCTTAAATGCAAAAGATCGACCATAATTTTTTTCATTTAGTACATTTTAGGGGGCTAGTTTTACTTGAATAAAATCATATTTTGAAAAATGTGATGTGATTAAAAAAACTATTTCTGGTTTTTTTGTTTTTGATTATTATTTTAATTTTATATCTAAGAGCTCGGTTTAAATTATCGAAACATTACACAAACCCTGTTATATGCTCTGAATCAAAGCTTTATTTATTAATTTCAAAACTTTTTTTCGGCCATGAAATAGATTAATTTTAAGACAATTTTTCAATTAAAAGTAAAAGTTGAAAGTTTTTTTAGGGTTGACTTGAACACTATAAATTTGCACATTAAACTCTTACTCCATTACGCTCTATCGGTGGGTTATTAGTCTTGTGTTACGAATGTCTAGTTCGGATTTACACAATTTCTAAAAAATTAAAACAATTCACTTAAAGTTTTTCATTAGTAAATAAAGAGAGTAACAGCTACTCATCCCTTATGAATGCTGGTGAAACCATGTTCAAATATGTTCCCTTGAGTTGATAATGTATATGTGTACGATTTAACCAAATTTAAATAGATCATAAATATTATTTCTTGGAAAGTCATTCCATTATTCTAAATTTATTGAATCGGAGTCTCAAAAACAGGTTACACCTTAAAGTTTGTTTTAAAATGATTTTGGATTTTAGTGTGTCCCACAATATTCAAAGAAATTTCATAAAGCCTCATCATGAGTAGTTTTCAATGCTTCCCATTCCATTGTCTTTCGTTAAAAAAAAACTTACTTTAAAATATTAGTTGAAAACTTAACATTAGTTAAATAGCATTAAATCAAAAGTTATTCGAAACTATTTATTTTAATATTCCTACAAGGTAATAATTTTATTATTCTTTGTTCTTTTAATTAATTGTGCACTTAATTAGTATCAACTTCTGTTGAATAAAAAAGAAGTTTAATTGTCATTAAAGTGTACTTTTCAACACTTTTTCGAAAAAAAAATCATTGTAATTTATTCACTTTTAAAAGTCAGGTTTATACGTCTGTTCCTCTTTTCCTTTTAATTTTAAAAGAAGTGTGAACACATCTTTTATATTTTTTTACTCCACGTTTTTTTTTCTGTTTTTTATTCTTTTTCTAATATGAATTGATTTCATTTTCATGTTCCATGTCCCATTAAAATATAAAAAGACAATTTACATTCAGAAATTAAATAATTCTTTCTCACTTAAAAAGCATCTTTCAGTTAAAAAGTTAAAAAAAATCTTAAGTTGTTAAGATGGAAAAAAAAAAAATGAACAATTTTCTTTCTTTATACATTTTCAATTGATTGAAAGAAAAATTGATACATACTTAATGTATATAAAAATGTATGTATGTATTTAAATTAAAAAAAAAAAAAATATAAAATTCTAAAATTAGTAAAATATGAAATAAAATTAGAAAAGTTTTGTAAATTGTCAAAAATAATTTATCTGGTTTAAACACTTTTAAATAGAATCGTGCATGATAAGTGTTACAATATAAGAATGAATTGAACTTGTGTTTAAATGGGTATGTGTAGGTATGTCTTGTGGAATTTATCCAGTTTATTTGACTCAGGGGTTTATTTATAGGGGTATTGAGTTTATGAAAGTTATAGTTTTAAGGTAACTTGCTTCCCTGTTTGGTGCTTCCTAAACAAAAGTTTCAAAGAAACTAAATTCCCAAGCTCCAGCAATTTAGAATTTGATAAGTTCAGTCGTCTTCTCTTGCCTTTAATTATTTGAGGACTAATATATTTTTAAAATTATTTTAGCTTTTGCTTTTTGTACAACTTAATTGTTTGGAGGATCGAAAAACCAGAACTTCAATTGAAGCCTGAAAACCTGAAAATTTTAAGAGCGTTGCAGTAAAATCAAGTGGTGGCTGGTGCAATTTGTACTCTAGTCAAGCTCGTAAAGTATTTTTCCGTGAAAAATATTTGAAGATTCTAAATAACACACATCTGATATAGTGAAAATTCGATTTTGGAACCAACGCACTAAGACACTAAGACGTACTTAGATATTCACAAAAATAAAACGTTGCATGTCAAAACTTACCTGATATTCGTAAATTCCGAAAAATAATTGAAAAATTTAAAAATATGTCTATCTAAAGTAGATTGTATGTAAAAATGTGTCTAAAGTGAATTAGTTTAGCTTTCTTACTGCATGATATGGTTTCTATTGTAAAGTTTCTGATCTGGCTATTTTATATTGAAGAATCCCGTGGTCTAATTAGGCTCGTCTGTGAAGCCGTTCTTGTATTCGTTAAAATCAGCTGAAATTTTGATGCATTATTAGAACTTGACATTCCCGAAATCCTAGAATCTGTAGACGCCATAATACTAGAATCAATTAACGAAAGCTACTCTTCAAAGGTAGCCACCCAGTAGTCCATGTAACAACTTTTGTTAGGAAAGAAAAATATTATTTTTTTTTTACCGAGGAATCTTTCCTCCTAACCTTTTCTTTTATAGTATTGATATGAAGAAAAGCTAATAAATCACATTGACCTTTACAACGACCTTTAATCCCCGAAAGAGTTTTAGAAAATATTTTTTTTTTTAAATATTTAATTTGTTTGGCTCTTCTAATTGAAATAATTAATTAAAAAGATGGCATATGAACTTTCAACACTGAACTTTCAAGTTCAACTCAATATTTCAACTTGAGTCAAAAATATATGAAACTAAATGAAAATAAATTGTGTCATAAGTGCATAAATACAGTTATATTTTTAAATAATATTCCAACTCATATTAATACTCATTAATATATAGAACTATTTGTTCTTGAGTAATGACAGAAAGTCAAACAAACAATTTATAAAAAAATTAACTAATGAAAATTAATGGAATTGATAAAGTCAAATCTAAGCAAATATACAAGAAGTGAAAAAATACATATACGAGCATACGACTTTATAAATAATTTATTTAGTCACTCACTTTATTTTAAGTACTTATCTTATAATATCTCTCTCTCTCTCTGTATTCGATACTGCATTTCGTATGCTCTTTGTAGCAGTTTTTTTTTTCTTATTAATTCCTATTACAAGTTCTTTGTACATCATTACAAACTCTTAAAATATATTTATAGCATTTAGAAGAGCTATAAGAAGAGCTATATATATTTGACTCATCATCTTTATTTTATACATAATGAACGTTGTTTTTTAGAGTTTTATTTTTAATCAATCTAGTTAAGAAAACGATATATGCAATATTGCATAAGTGTTTGTTTGTATATAATATATAATATGTATATAATGTGTTTGTATAAGTATGTAGAAATTAAATTGAGTAGGTGGAAAGTTCAATCAATTGTGAATAATAAAGAGTATATCAAGTTTTTTTTCATGTGGAAATATATGTATACAGCATTGCACAGCATAGGATGTATAGTTCAAGGGTGGGGGTAAAATAGAAAAAGGAACAAGTCGAATATAAAAATTAAATCAACACGTATGCTTGTGACAAATACAAAAAAAAAAACCAATAAAGAAGAAAAACAAAAGGAAAGTAAAAAAAAAAAAAAAAAAACTTGGAAAATATTTAAAAGAATATCAGAGACACATTACATGTTTTTTTTTTTTTTTAATGTTTTATCTTTTATTTTTCGCATAAATTTTTGCACCAGAGTTTCAGTCAATAGTCACTTGCTGTCAGATTCTTTGAAGTGTTAGTGTACACTATATATAATATATGTATATATACATAATGTTGTTACTTTCAATCAGCTATTGAATACTTTGTTGATTGAATCAATGATAATGTTTTTTGAAATTGGTTTTTTTCTTTTAAATGTAAATTTATGCAGTTCTATTTGTGTCTTAGGTACAGTTTACAAGTTGAAGATTGTACAAACGAGTCAATGAAAATAATAAATTAGTTTTTAAAATAAGAAATTTTTTTTTTTTAAATTTTTATAAATTAAAATTTTAATGAATTAATTGGTATTAGTTTATTTTTAGATTATAAGTCCGGATTTTGTTAATAACTTTTGAAAATTACTTGAACTTACTTGAGTCACCAATTTGATTTAATATACTAGCTAATACCCATTGCGCGTTGCTGCTCCTCTCAGTGGGTTTTTAATTGGAGTTCATGTTATTTGAAAAAATTAACACAAAATTTACACATTATGTAAATTAAATTTTTAGATTGTATTAAAGTAATTTTTTTAAAAGGACTTTTCTATCGTTTTGTTAATATGTGCTAATAAATTCTAAGTCTGATAAAATAGCCAACTTCATTGTCAAACAACAAAAGCTGTACAAAATTTGAAGTCAATCTGTTAAACGGTTTATAATTAAGAGCGAAGTAACTCAAATTTTTTTTGCCCAATCATCGGGCCAATATAGGTTAATAAATTCTAAGCCTGTTAAAATAATCAACTCCATTGTCAAATACCAACACGTGTACAAAATTTGAAATCAATCTGTTAAACCATTTTTATTTTAGAACAAAAAAGTTTAAATATTTACGCCACAGCCCCAACTTGGTGGGGGTATTAGATATTACGATACGACATTAATATTGTAGTCTAGCCCGGTTCGCTTCGATAATTTTGTGGTAATTAGAGGACCAGAGATAGTTGTTGGAGTAAAAAACCAATTGAAATTATATGACAGCTATGATTCTAGCGCCACCTACAAAAACAAAAAATAAAAGGCATTTAAAGCACTTGCCATAATGAGCTTTCACAAAAACGTACCAACAACTTTAAATATTTAGATTAATTTTTTACAAGAGGATATATATATTCTAAAAATCATATTCAAACGATAACTTACAGTAATTTTGCTAAATTATTTGTAGAATATTTTTTCATTTGATTTTCAGAACAATTTAATCAAGTTCGTATCACAATCTTTACTTTCAACTTTCAAACTATATACAAATATTTATATTTGTATTGGTATACTAATAACTTCAATTAAAAAATGATCAGACTTTAATAGCATACTCATGAGTTGGATAAAATTGAAGTGTTCTCAAATATAACCTTGTATAATAGTTTGAAAATGTAAAATAAAATTGACAGAGAGATGAGATCGATTGATTCTTTCCTTGTTCGATATTTTAAGTAAATTAATCAATGGATTTAAACATAAAAAATTCATCAAAGAAAAAGTGTGGGAGAAGTGAAAGAAATTTATTTGAATAAGTTTAAAGGAAATCTACTTATCAATATATGTAGAGAGACATTTAATTTATTTCAATTTTGTAAAGGACTTGTCAAAACAGTTATAAAACAAAGAAAAAATAAAATAAATAAATAAAATTATTTTGTATATATAATAGCAGTTAATTATATTACGATTTTTATTACTATAAAAAGTTGAAAAACCAAGGGCTGCCTGAAAGTATGCAATTTTAAATTTGTAATATTGAATAATTGAGAGTAAGTATTTAAGTACGAATACTCGTAAATTTAGAAACAAAGTATTAATTATAACAAATCGGACATAAAATCTACAAATAAGTTTAAATGTAAGAATTAAATTTAAATAAAAAGGCCTGGGTTATAAGGCTTTTTAAGTTAAATAATTTTAAGATTTAAATTAAAAGGGAAAAAGTAAAAAAGTTTATTTAAACCAATATGGGAGAGAGTTTCGTATAGAGTTAATATTTGTGAAGCTATGGATCCAACGGCTCAAAGACACATGGACATGGCTCAAGGAAATCCCTAGAAAAACTCTTTACTTTATATGCAGCGGTTCGGTACTAGGTGCTTACAAAGTGAAGAACTTAAAACTCAATTGTCGCTTATAATATTTTTTACCCGAAAGCCTTTATATTATCCAGTGATTTTAATTTGATTATCCATCAAAGTTAATTTTTAAATCTTAATATATGTCAGACGAACAGATTAATAAAAAATTTATGGTTAAATTTGAATTACGTGAAATATAAAATTTAAAGGTGATAATATATTTTTTTTTAAAAAGAATCCAATTCAACACTTGTATATCGTATGCGTATAAAAACATTTAAAAATATGAATAAAAATTTGTTCTGTTTATTTAAAAAGTTTAAAATATTGCTCTTTGTTCCGATTGTAGTTTATAAAAGTTTTGATATTTCATTTATAACACTCGAACACTGTAGTAAAAGGTATCTTTATATTAAGTAAAACATTTGCAGAATTTTATGAATTTAGAATTTAATTAATAAGATCCCTAACAATGTTAATTTGGTATAAAACAAATTATTTTAAAAACATTTTTGAAGTACTGGCTTTGTACGACTTGGATTTAAAAACACAAATATGCCGCAAGGGGAAATAATATATAGTATATATAAATATAATATATATTATAAGCAATATATATTACAATCTCAATATAAGTGACGGTAGATATAATTATATCGAAAATATGTATTACATGGAGTTAGTACTGTGTGGTTTAAAGAAATGCTTCTTACTTTCTTGTTATAAAAGCTAAATTTAACTTAAGTTTAGAATCAATGGTATGCTCCTCCTTCAAAACCATTTTTGGAAAAAAATTCTGAAAATCTTTATTCCATAATCTACAGTGCAGTCCTTATAAATTTATTGTCCGAAAATGGGAAAACTTTAAGTTTGAATTTAACTATTACTTTCTTAGTTATTACTTTCAATCTTATTATTTATAAAACGTTTCATTTTTGACGGTAATTTAATTAGTATTATCGAAATTTTAATGTTTTAAATTGTTAAATTTTTAGTTGTATTGCTTGACACTGTCATGTTTTAAGCTTTAAATCTTTAAAGTTTATGAAGAGCTACAACTCACTAACAAAACTGGGTCTAAAGTAATAATCATCAAACGTAATTTATATTTTACAGTTATATCTTGATCAAAGTTAAAAGTCAATTCGGCAATTAGTGGTAGTCATTATTACCCTCTAATGACTCTTTAGAGAGTTATGATACATTACGTAAGAGACATTCACTACAAATCACCTGGCTTGTTTTTTGTCATTTTTAACCATTACCGACTAATTAATTACAAATATCAAACCAAATCCTACTATTTTATGTTTCAAATTAAATATATTAATATTAAACAAAATATCCTATAGATATGCAAAAGAATACATAAAAAAATTTTTTTGCGCCACTTAAATAAAAAAAAAAAACAATTTAAACAAAAGCTCAGTGTGTTAAAGAAAACAATGAAAGTGTTATGAAAAATTAATTGAATTTTTTTTCCCCCTTTTGTTTTTTATTTTATTGTTTTTTTGTAATTGGTTGGAAGTAAAAATGTGTTCAACAGCAACAATACAGTTGCAAACAAAAAAATAGAACAACAAAATAAAAAAAAAAAGAAGTGGCAAAAATATAAAAAAAAAATAATTGAAAATAAAGGTAATGTGAACAACAACAATAACTAAACAACAACAACATCAAAAAAAGGATAATTTCCAGCAATACAAATTAATCTCTAAGAGATTTTTTTTTATTATATTTTTATTGTTGTTTTGGGTTTTTGTATTTGTATAGGCCTTTGTTGATATTTAGTAGCTTAATTAAGATTGGGTGTTGTTTTGTTAAGTCTTTGTAGATATTTTCAGGATATTATTTAAGGATTTATTAATTTATTTTATATGGAAAATTATTCGTTGTTTATTTCTTATATTTCACTGTAACAATTAATTCTTGATTAATTTCCTTAAAAACCTAGAAGTACCTTGTTATTAACTTCAAAATTTATGTATAATTGAAGCACTTCTAAAAATGATAAGCTGGTTCCACGAATAATGTTCCGTCGTAAAATTAAATGTTAATAAAAATAAAACACATTCTTTTAATAGGTAATAAGAATATTTTCATTTAAATGTTGAAGAAATATCTCACATCCAGTTCCATCTGCTGGAATTACAAAAAAAATATTTGCCAATAAAATAATTATGCAGCCACATAATTCCGAACCAAATTCAAATCGGACAATAAATACAGTACATTGAAATATCTTGATTTTAGTGCAATTTATTGAATTAAAACATAACTAAAAACCATATAAGAATAATATATGTTCGATATGTTTGGTGTCAATCAGTCCAGAGATTTTAAGATTTTAGGGTTTCCAGAGATTTTAGGATAAAAGTAAACATCTATTAAAGAAACGAGAAAGAGTGTTGCAAAGTAGACTGTGCCAACTTTGGGATACCGTAATATAGATATATCATCCGGTTAATTATTTTGGCTTTTTTAATACACAACTTATTAGGCTTCTAGTTATGAACAAAAGAAAATATAAGTTGAAAGGCAGCTCTTCGAACCTCTTCCACAACACCAACTACTATTGACCAAATTTTTATTACTGTACCTAATATAACTAAGTTAGCTACTATTGACCAAATTTCAGACATATAGCTTTATTAGGTATAGAGTAATGCACATATAAAAATTTAAGTTGTGTGGCAGCTACTCAAACCCACTGCAGTAGACAAATTTCAGACATATAGCTTTATTAGGTATAGAGTAATGCACATATAAAAATTTAAGTTGTGTGGCAGCTACTCAAACCCACTGCAGTAGACCAATAAAATTTTGCATATACTTTGACGATAAAACTTAATTACCTTTGGTAACATTTCAAACATTCAACTACACCATGTAGAGTTATTTTCATATTAAAACAACAAGATGTATGGTAGTTTTTGAAATATCGTGCGGACGAATTGATACAGATATTCACAGCTAGATGGATTTACTTTTCGATTCTGATCCGACCCATATCTTTGAATCTATATCTATATCCCCCTTAAAGTTTAACTGGTATAAAAATACATGCATAAATATTATTTGTCTCCTCAATTAGTTTTATGTAAAGCACAAGTTCTTTTAAAAATATTACCAAAGTAAAAATTTTTTGTTGAATTATAATTTTTCATGTTCTTATAGAATGTTACAAATTTCTTAATTGTCTATTTTATATCATTCATTTTCATTAATGAGGTTATTAATAATGTGCTAAATTTTTTAAAACTTTTTATTTTGTTATACAGCAAACAGAATAACGACGAGCGATGAATTCGCGTTGAAGTACATAAAATGGAACTAACACCAGAACCGAAGATGAATTTCCGATGGACGAATTTTTAAACAAACACCAGAATGCAATGAACTATTGTCAAAAAACAGTGTTGCTTTTCTTAGTTCATTGTCAGTTATGGCATTTATTCAATCTGGCGTTAGTTCGCAGAGTCAAATAAGATTACTTGAAGCAAGTTGCGTATAAATGTGGAAAAACTTGACATTCGTAATTGTAATATGGTATAATAAAATTATAGTATGAGTTATTTTATAACATAATTCCTATAACTCGATGAGCGAGAACTAGTAATTTAAAATAGGCTTTCAAAAAATAAATTTAACCCTGCTTTTACAAGAGATTAAAGATAATCATGATATTTTTAAGTTACATGTAGATACTTTTACTTGTATTTGTATTGCATAAATATTTTGACTATTGATTGTGCTTTTAGTAGATATTAATATGTGTCAAAAATAGTAAAGTAGCTCATCCTAATTGTGGCTCTAGTTGTGTTTTCAGCTTTATTACATAATTATTTTTTCTTACAATTTTTTTGATTTCTTCGAAATTTTTAAAGAATTTTTTTTGTTTTTAAACTTTTCAATTAAAATAAAAACATAAAAAAAAAGTTCAAAATTGAATTATATAGTCCTATTTCATTCATTATCATCATTATTAGTCCCTTGAAAATTTTTTAAAAGAATATTTAAAATTATATGTACTTTAATAGAGATTGAAAACTTTTATCGACCTACCAAAATAAAACACTTGTTCCGAAAACACAATAATAAATAGGTAGTTGGGTAACACTTAATAATAATATATAGGTATTAGGTATCCGTAGATAATATTTAAGTGATAGCACACGACACCACTCAATAAAATTCCTAGAAGGCATTAAAATGTTTTAAAAAACTTTTCTTATCAAAGAACAAAAACAAAATACTGAAAATTTCATTAAAATTTTAAAATTTCTAACTATAGTAGCGCCACATGTTATCTATTTTCTTTTTTATTTTTTTTTTGTTTTTTTTTTTTATTTTTTTGAAAGTTTTGATTTTTCTAATCGCTATTCAAAGAAATATTTTCTAAAAATCCCTAAACATCATTTAAATCCAATCCAATTCTTTAAAAATTTATTTTGGAATTTGCGAAAATATTTTGGTATCGCATGAATTCTCTGGTTAGACAAGTATATATGTATAATAAAACTAACACATATATATTTATACATGTATTATATATATATAGTTTGATGGATTTTAAACACCCGCATAAAAAAAAACGCTTCTGGGAATTAAACCATTAAAATGTCATTTACCAAAAAAAAAACTGTAAAAAATGATTTAAAAAAAAATATTTCATGACGTACATAATATCATGCCTAAGTTTACGTCATATAAAGTATATATGTAATATGTACATATATGTACAACCTAGAAACCCAAAAATTGTATTAAAGTTTTATTGTTGCTTTAAAATCACATTTTCATTGCTTTAATTTTCATTTTAACGCAATTCATTCAAAAAACGCTTCTGTTTTTGTTTCTTTTTTTTATACCCGTGCATACATATATGAACATCGGGTATATTAAAATTACTCCTCCGTTTGTAACGCATCGAAATATACGAGCTAGATATAGTGTCAAGGGTACGTATCGAATCAGCATCGAAAAGTGAATCGATATAGCTATGTGTGTCCGTCCGTCCGTCCTTCAGCACGATAACTCAAAAACTATAAAAACTAGAGTTCTGAAACTTTCACAAAGTAATTTTTAGACAATTTGTAGATTCCCTATTGTTTTTGGTTAAAATCGGACAAAGGCTTCGGGTAGCTGCCATACAAATTTTTCGAAATTATATGAATATTTTCAAAATTAATAACTAAATAGAAACCAAATATAAAAACAAACAAAATGTAGTTAAATTAATAATCGATTCATGGTGTAGTGGTTAGGTCGTGTTACTTGTAGCCAAGATGTCTCGGTTCGAATTCAGGCTAAGTAAAAATTTTTTTTTTTTTAAATTCATTTTTTGTTATCTATCTTCTTTTTAATAAAATATATGTATTATTTTATGTATGAAAAATTTTATTTTATAGAAAATTTGATAGAAAACTCTCATTTATATTAAAAATAATTAATTGTTTTTAATATTTTTATAAAAAAATTCAAAACTGTTATTTAAAACAAACAATTGATACCGTAGCAACTACAATTATTTAAAAAAAAAAAATTAAGATAAATTAAAACTCGTTTTGTAGGCAAATTTTCTATGGCGTAGTGGTTAGGACATGGGACTAGTAGTCAAAACGTTTCGGTTCGATTCCTGGCTGTGACAAAATTTTTTTTTTAAATTCATCTTAAAACTCTCATTTATAAATTATTTATTTTTTTTTAATACATTTTTAAAAAAATTCAAAACAGTTATTCAAAACAAACAATTGATACCATAGCAACTATAATAATTTAAAAAAAAAATTGAGATGAACAAAAAGTCGATGGCTTAGTGGTTAGGACGTCGACATTTTAATTGAAAAGTGTGGGTTCGAATCTCGTTCAGAGCATATTTTTTTTTTAAATTCATCGTTTTGTTTAATTCATTTTTTTTTTATTATTTTTTTTTGCAATTAAATATAAAAAAACAAATATTTTGAATTTTCTGTCAAACAGTTAAATTGCAATATATGAAATTCTTATTTATTTAATACACGCACGGGTATCTAAAAGTTGACAAGGGCAACTATAATCTTCCTCGTTTTTTTTTTGAAATTGTTTACAATGAAAATTAAGAAAAAAATGAATTCAGATTAAATCCAGTATAGACTACATGTATGTCTGAGATTAAATCTTTCCTCTAGGTTCATCAATTTCAGCTGAAAAAAAAATTCTAAAGTTTAAATATTGCCTGTTGCCTTGAAAATGTTTTACATTTTGTTTATTTCCAACCGCTATATATGAATTATAATAAGCGATAGGTATTGTTTGCGCATCAAAAATAGGATCCTAAAATTTTTGTTGCGAAACCTTACTCCGGTGAGTAGAAACACTGTGTTTTGTTTCTGATGTCTATCTGTGTGTCTTTTCGTGTGTCTGGCTGTACAAATGTACACATCCTAAACAGCTGAGCGAAATGATCTCAGATTTCATATAAAGATATGTTGATGATAATACCATGACTTGATAAGCTGTCGTACGCTTCTCTAGCGTAATTTTAAGGTTTTTTTTTTAGGAATATCTTGTAAATTAAAATTATTACGAAAAAATTTATTTAAAAAAAGTTGTTACTCAAATTAAGTGCTACAACTTTGTCATAAAAAGTTCTTTGATTAAAAAAAATTTTGTTTATTTTTTCTAAGTCCAAATTTTTATTTATTAACTTATTTATTTATACAGTCCCCTACCACATACAATGTGATAAATGAGTGAATCTGCCTTTTTTTTCAGGTGTGACAGTTAAATTTATTTTATATTATGATTTCGATTGAAAAGCAGCCACTCTAACCACTGAGCTATCAGTCCGATCCAAATTTTTATATTATTTGTATAAAAATTTTTGAATTTGCTCTTGTTGATGATTATTTGCTTGATTCATACTAGAAAATTAAGAACGTCTTAGTGATTGGATGCGTACTGGAAATGTTATATTATTGCTTTGATAAAAATTATTACGTTTTATAATATACAATATTAAAAAATCTTTTTAAAAATTTTATATTATTATTTTGCTGTAAGAGCGGTTTGTTCTGTGGTGGACGCAATACATTTGTTTTTTTTGAATATTTTTCAAGTGTAGGGTAAATAACATGAATTTAAGTCAAATTCACCACCACCACCACTATATTTTTTTAAATTCACCATTTTCTTTTATATTTAGCGTATGAATGAACATAAAGCAAAGTTTAATTTTGATAGATGCTCAATGATTTAAATTGAAGTTTGTCGTTTAATCAACTCTGCCGTCTAAATACTCATTCCTTCATATGTTATTTAAATGCTTCTAACCAAACAAGTTATTTTTTTTTTGTTTTTTTTTTTTCCAAATGTTATTTACACTCTTTACTATATTCTTTCTCTTTCTATTCATCAAATTCTCTTGTTGGTTTGCATTGCCTTTGTCTGTTGGTTTGCCTTAAAATGTATTTATAGTTGTCAAAAGGAATAAATAAAAAAAAAAAAAAACAAAAATTAAGAGGACAATTTCCCATGAGTTTTTTTCTTGATATTTTCTGTTTGTGTCAGATGATTTTCTATGAAAAAAAAACTAAATATAACGGTAAAATTACAAAAACAACAATAGAAAAAAAGAAGTGAAAAGGAAGACCTTAAGGCACAAAAAATCCGTTGTAAAAATAGGCACTAACAAAAATTGGTCCTGTTTTTTTTGAGTATATTTTTCAAAATGTGTGACAGAAAGAGACATAATGTGTGAAGGGAGAAAGTAGATGTAAAATAATGTGAGGGATTGAAGAGAGAGAGAGAAAGAGAGAAAAAAACGGACTGAAGCAATTTATAACACAACAAAAATATAAACTAAGAATCAAACAAACAAATGATTATTTTTTTTTTTGGGACAAAAATGAATCTATTAGGACACACAAAAACTTGAATTGTGTTGTTTTTTTTTTATTTTATTTTAGGGGTTGTTTTATTTGTTGTTTATCAAACTGTAAATTTTTTGTTTTTTTTTTCCTATAGAAAAGGACAAAAAAAAAAATAGGAAAAAAAAGGACAACAAAAGAAAGGAAAGTAAATAAAAAAAAAATTTATATACATTTTTTTTATGTCGGTTGGAAGTGATAAAAATCACTTTGTCATACTTTGAAAGTTTATATAGTTCCCTATCCAAATGGAAATGGACATAGGTCTATATTGATATGTAAAAAATTTTAAAGCAGGATCGGTTAGGATGTAAATGTGTGTTATTGGATTTTATTAGTAATGAAATTAAAATATTGTTGATTTTGACATTAAATGGACCTTTAATCGGGTGGGTTCAATTTATTGTTCCACATATTAAGCTTAATGTATAAGCTTTAGTAAAATGTACATTTATGGAACCATCCCGAAATAATTGAAGTATCACTTCCAGGTGGTTTTATATAGGTAAATGTAAGAGGGTTTTGCATCATATTACCGTTTTTTGAGTTCAATCAATGTTACAAAGTTATATAATGTTAAACCCTTATTAGAGTTATCTCTATCCTGCTCAAACCACTGTTAAGATCCATGCTCGCATAAAGTCCGACTTTTAGTGTTAGTTTATTGACTTTAAAATATTTAGAGAGCTGAGATATTTTCCTTTATAATTCGTGATATTTGTTTAAGCTTTTCACAATAAATCCAATGGTTCTACTACTACTGGTTCTAAAGAGTTCTACTACTCGGAAAGGATATTAAATATGTGGATGACAGGACTTGCGTTCTTTAAAACTCATTTGTTTGAGAATATTATAAGGTTAATAAATTTTGCTTTGCATAATATGCTGCAGAAAACTACATTTTACAATACTTCCGCCTTAATTTTCGTAGACTATGAGGAATTGTAATTTATCATAGAAAGTCTTGTATTATATAGAAGAACAGCATAGGGCTATGGTAGATTGTTTAAACTGAATTTTAGAATTTTTAATTCAATGTGGGAAATATTTGTATCCGGATTCAAGGATAGATCTATTTTATATCCTTGTACCTCTAATTCCTGCACAATATTTGAGGCAAGTTTTTAAAGCAACCCTGTCCCCCTGAAACCAACCCTGTCATATGATTTATAAAAAATATATTAACAAATATTATATTTATTTAATATTTACATAAAATATTACTGAAGCGATTAGATTAAACTTTTTTAGTTTTTGTTTATTGTTTGTTAAAGAGAGATTGTTTATTTATTTTATATTATACTCGTATTCCTCTTAAAATTCAAGGATACATTAAAGGGATGATTTTTAAACTCTTTTTTAAAAGTTTTCTAATATTTACTGATATATAAAGTGTTATTGTCCCTTTTTAAAATTACTTTGAATTTATTAATATAAAAATATTTAAATTTTTATGATATAATACATATCCAACTATGAGTTTATAATATATTAATAGTGTCATTTTATGTAAAATATTTTAAAAGTTTTCGTTTTAGTTCGATAGTTTTGAACACCTTATGATATTGGTCCATTAACAGAGATAGGATGTTAATAAGATTTAAGTGTTTCTATTATGAAGTGTTATAAGTTCCTAGTGATAGTAACTATAATCTAATGACTTGAAATTAATTTGAAAAACATAATAAAATGGAAGTGAGATATAGTATTATGTTAATAGATTAAGGAAATATCAAATGTGAAGGATCTCAATTAAATTTTAATTATTTAATTGCAAAAAGTGGAAATGTTCAAACTTCTTTATATAAATAAAACAATTATCCCCCTTTAATTAAAATTTATCCTAAATTCATGGTTTTGTTAAAAAAATTTTGCTTAGGAGATTTAAATGCACCCTGCAATTGCTTTTTAGTTCAACATTATATTAATACGGAAAATACTTATAGCAATTTTCTGGTAAAAGTTCAAAGAGTTGATTTAAACAAGTGATGAAAAAAAACCAAGGGTTTTTAAAAAAGCACATTTTCAAATTTATATTGTATTACATACTGAGTTTTACTTTGGAAATAGTTACAGCTTACTTATAAAATTTACTGCTAACAGTAAAGTTTTTATTTTAAAGTTGTTATAGTCCTTCAACGGGAAAGGTTGCCAAGTTTCTCAAGGATCTAACTTCATCTTACTCCTCCCCTCTCCGTCCCCCACCATCTTTCAGGTTCTAGGAATTAAATTGTGAAAACAAATTTGGAATTTTACTTAGAATTATACTATCTAAGCAAAAATGAGTAAAACTGAGAGACACTTTCTTCAATTTAAGGAACCGCTTTTAAATTTAAGAAAAACCTTTAACATATGTTAAAATAGAATGTTGGGCCTTTAAATTTTGTATATTAATAAAAAAAACATTGGACTGGTATTCAAGTTACAGGTGTTTAAAAATAGCAAAATTTCAATTTTCGAGCCCTTATAGCTCCTAAACATGGGGCTGGACAAAAAAACTTTTTTAACCGACTCCTAGTAATTTATTTGTATCTAACTTCCCCTAATTTCAAGACCCTAGCTTGAGCCGTTCAGAAGATATGTGTGACCAAAAATTTTGCAAAAATTGAGCTTTGTGTAATGTTAATTTTTAGTACCGTATGGCAACCCTAAACATTTGGCTTTTAAAAATATATAAAGTTTATGAAACCAGCTATTGTTTGCCGTTTTCAGATTGAAAATATATCTAACAGAACTCTTGTTATAACAGTTTAAATATAGGGCTTTTTCCAAATTTGGGAGGCTGTAGCCCCGTAACAGGTGGGGCTACAAAAAAAAATTGTTCTACGAAATTATTTTTTTTGCAAAAACTACCCATGGTTAAAATTTCTTTACTCTATTTCAAACGGTGTAAAAGTTTTTGTAAACATACGGACGGACGGACGGACGGACGGACAGACAGAGTGAAGCTATATAGGCACATTTTTACAAAATTTTTTGAAAATGTGCTAAAAATACGAAAGTTTTTTTTATAAAATATTAAATAATTTATTTATTTATTTTTGAACAGTTCTTTACCACATTCAATGTGATGAGTGAGTGATTCAGCCTTTCCCTTTCAGGTGTGGCAGGTATTTCGTTTTAATATTTTATAACCTATTAATATAAATTATAAATTTTATTTTTTTATTACATATGATCCAACAAGGATTTGAAACCGAAACCCTTCGATTGAAAGGCCAACTGCCTAAGCACTACGCCACCAATCAGATTAACACTTGTCTAATAAATAAGTATAAGTACTTTCTGTGTACCATCCATGCATATATTATCCAAGACTACGTATATGGTTCATGGTTTACTATGAGTTATTTTTGAAAAACGAACTTTTGACATGTCAGATTGCACTATAGATGTAAGTTTTATATTAGAATCTCATTAATACTAATTATTTTAATTAAATCGTATTGGTACTAATAAAATAAAAATGCTTAAATTTTCAACATTTTAATGTTATGTTAAACTTAAAATGCATCTAAAATTGTCATAATCATCATAAATGTAGTTGGATAATGATAAAATGAAGTATATTTTTGGCGTTATAAAATAAATTTGACACAAAATGCTAAAAAAAAAGTGCATTAAGGGAAATTTTCTTCTCCCCCTAAAAATTTATTAATTGTTATAAATTCTAGGCCAGAAAATACCAAAGAGGGGAAAATGATGAGCATTGCCAGTGCTAAATGGCTAGCTCGATACTTTCAGATACGACTTAAGTACTAATTTTATTTCGCTTGACTAAAATCAGCAGTTATTGAGCTGATAGAGGTTTACGTTTATAAATTTTTTAAAAAAAAAACTGTCAAAATTGTCAGATTGGTTTGAACGGAGAAAATAACAGATATCGCCTAATCAACAGTTTCTTCTTCCGTGTTATATTCAGCCATGTTAGATGTAAATTACATATTTTAAAGTTACAAAATACATCTGATTTTTAATTGTAAATTTGATTTACACAAATTACACAATATTTAAAAGATTTCTATGTAATATCAATTTAAATAATAACTTTAGAAAGTAGACATCTACCAAATAACAGATAAATTGTGGTAATATTTCTAAGTTCAATTAAAAATTTCTAGAATTCAAAATTATTTGTTTCTGTATTATTGCCTAAGACAATTACTTAGTGTGTTTTTAGGATTGCCAGTTATTAATTGAACAGAAAAAAAGTTTTTCAATTCCATAATTCATTACTACTTTATCGGTAGTTGGAGTAATATTACAGCTCAGAGTGCGTTTATGTTGTAGCTCAGATAAGAGCATATCGTAGAAAATAATATACATAATTTAAATTGATGTGTTTTTATTGGAAAATCGCTTTGATTATCGATAAACGATAAAAGCGCAGAAATCTCTTTATTCACTTTTCTACGTAATAATCGAACCAAATTTATATTATTATCCAAATGAACATTCAATATAGTTAATTAATTTCATATAGTGTATTTATAGAATATTAACAACTTTTTTTAAAACTATTTTTCATAAAATAAGTAAAACAAACTATAATATTAACAAAATTTAATTCAAAATGGGTAAAATTGAATTAACTTTACAGCTATAATGGCAACTTCAGTATAAACACTAACTAATAGCTATGGTCTTATTGATGCTCTCACCAACGTTATTATCACTTATTGCAGCTCCAATATAATCGCCCCTTTGACACAAAAACGCAAAAGAAAAGTTAAAAAATTAAAACTCAAAATATCTTAAAGTAAAATTTTTATAAATTGGTAATCCTAATTGTAATAGAAATATTATCAAGTTATAAATTATTATTAAGTGTAATCAATATGTATACCAAATCCTTTATCGAGAGTGAATCAATGAATAATAGCTATTCAAAAAAATTTAGTTCACGTTCATGAAAAAGAAAAACTTTCATTCATTAGAAAGTTTTTTAAACATTTGAAAATCTTTTCAATCTAGTTATGGATAAAAGTAAAAAACTTTGGCTTATTTATAAAAAAATGTTACTTATTTCCAATGCATACTTGGAAGCTGCCAAGCAAAGTAAGTAAAAAAAAAACTTTTCTCATATTATATGTGCATGTATTTTAACTTTTTAATCTTCTGTAAAAACAAAAAAAATTCGAAAATTTCTCTTAATAAAGTTTAAAAAAAAAAAAACTTATATATTAGTTTTGATCGAATTTATATCTTTCTCTTTCCAACACATTTTACCTAATACTGTTGCTTTATTCATATGAATATTTGGAATTTTTTTTTTAACTTATTGATATACAAAAGGTGATATACAATGGAAAGATTCCCCTCTTTCTTTCTTCTAAGACCTCCTCTTTTGCCACTCTTTAAAAATATTTTCTACCTTGTTTCAAGATGTGTAATTCCAAGGTATTATTGCCAGCTAATAAATATTTACCTTAGTACCTATCACTAGACCAAAAAATAATAAAAAAAAAAACAAATATTAACTTTTTATACTTGAAAAAGTTGAGTCGTATATGCTATCATACGGCTCAATGGGCCGTACACAATTTAACCTCAAACGTGACCAAAAGTAAAAATGAACCAACAAAAAAATGAAAAAGGTAAATTATACATTCTTGTACAAATTTTTTTAGGATCAAAGTTTTAAATTTTCCAGGTAGTTTTTTGGTTCCTCAATTTTAAAGTCTTTTATGTGAAGCAAAAAGTAGATTTCATTCTTGGTTTTTTTTTCTTAAAAAACACAATTATGTAATATTGGAGTTTTTTCAAATATCATCGTATATCTTGTGTTTTATAAGATACTTTTATGGTAATTTTAGAATGATGTGTTCTAATTTTTTTAATTAAAATCATTATCTTTGAAGTTCTATAAAACGAACTTCCACAAAACATATTTCAAACTAGAGATATTTAAAAGTACAAACCAGAGGTATTTAAAACGATCCTAGTGTATCTTAAACTCTCACTTCACTTAGCCTGGTAATTAAACTTCTGTTATAAATATCTGGTCAGGACAAACACCTATTCTAAAGTAATAAAACAATTATGGCTTTCATTCATAGTTTTCTATTTTCGTTAGAAGTGCGATCGATGCTCATCCTCTCAACTGTAAAATTCTTAGAAATTTATTCCATGTGTTATTCCAAAACTGATATATTAATTTTTCTAAAAATTTTCTTTTTTATTCTACAAGATCCATGATTCCGAATTTACATTCTTTAAGATTCCATTATTATAATTGCGGTACTTTTAGTCTTGTATTAAAGACCCCCATCTAAAATATTGGTTTAAAAAGGGTGTGATTTAAATGTGTTGAAGTATTACATTGTCTGAAAGGGATCTCCTTACAATTTCAATTGCTGCCTTTCGAAAAAGAAGGACAGATATAGAAGATATAGATCAATCTATGGTGAACATCTTTGTGTTTTAGGTTTATATAATTATATTTGGCTCGTTTAGCTGTAATATCTGTTGATCATATTTGGTAATCGAAAGTTGTTGATTCAATCCAATAGAATTAAAAATTTTCAATTGCTTCGGTTGAAAATGTTCAATGATAAATAGTGGTTCTTCAAATCTATAGGCAAACTTCCAAATGCTAAATAGTTATTTATTTAAGAATCATAAAACTAAATTCAATAAAAAATATGATACCACTTTCTTTGAGATTTAGTTTATTTTATATGAAAATGAGTAATTTTAGTTTATAGAACGGAAGAATTTACAAAAAGCTTTTAAATTAGAGCATTTCTTTTGCCTCTATTATAGCCATTACTTCTATACTAGTGCATTTTAATCTTCTATACTCGGTTAATTAGACCTATCCTAGTAAATTTGTATGAAAAAAGATGGGATCAATGTTAAAATAGCCCCATTAACATATTGTTTGGTAAAAATAGGAGTTGCCTGACATTTCCATGAAAAAAAATCCTGAATTTTAATTCTGTAAAAACAATTCCGAATGTTCCAATATCTCGAAAAAATAATTCTGAAAACCAAAAATCAGCCCACATTATATTAAATGCTTTATTGTCAACTTATTATTTATAAAACAAAGTTACGAAAGGATTTTAGAGTTGGATACAAGATCAGAAATGCTGCTTTTCCCAGAATATTTATATTTGCCTTTTACTAAATATAAATGTATATTCAAATGGAAGTTTTTTTCGGAGCTTCTTACTCAACCTGTGTCAAAGACCCAAAAGTGTCATAGACCCAAAAAAAATTAATTTTGAAAGAACAACATGTATTTATTGAATTTCGAAATTTTCGCAATAAACCGAATGTTCTTCAATTTTTCATAACTCCAACTGTTTATAACCTATATACTAGATTTATTTTAATAACTCACTTACCTTGATGATGTTTTCTTAGGTACCTAGGTATTTAAAACTTATAATCTATTTCAAAATACCATCATTAAAGACCATACATTTAAGTGTTTATAGATTCAATGTTAGTAAAAAAAATAAATAAAAAAAAAAATAATAATAGTATTTCCTATCTATAAAAGTTTATTTTTCAAGCCAAGTATCACGTTACAATTTATCCAATTTCCTCAAGTACCAGATAATGATAAAATTGAAGATGAAAACGAACTAAAAATTTCTTATTTTTCTAATAAAAAAACAAAAACAAATATACTTACCTGTATTATAACTTTATTTACACCTCATATATATATTTACATATATAAGAGGAGAAAAGGTTAAAAAAAAGGTGTTTTTAGGTAAATATCGAATACAACCCTCTATTACAATTTTATGATTTCATTTTTATTTAACAATACAAACAAATTTACAACAAAAACAACAACAACAACAACATTTTACTATTTTCAAGTAAATATTAGTATTGTGGTGAAAAACTGTTTGGGGTGTATATAATATACAACAACAAAATATAATAAAATTGTGGTAGAAAAAAAACTGAAAATAAAGTTGAGTAAATTTATATAAGAAAGGTAACTATAGAATCAAAATAGTAGAAAGTAATTCTGTAACTGATCAATATTCATGACTCGTATAATAATTTTCAAGAATATTGAAGTGAGGTTTTATCTGCGGTTTTTTTGTTTTTCTTATTTTTTTTCTTAACTTTACTGTTATACGGAATTGATTTTGTTTTTATTTTGTTAAGAAACAAAACTTTTTGTTACCTATTTTCTAAATGATGTGTTTGTTTGTCTCTAAATATGGTATCAAGATGAAATAAAATTGAGGGCTTTAGGTTTTCTTTTATTAATATTGATTTTGCATACATTTTGGCGTTTATTATTTATTTTTTGTTTTTGTATTTTAAATTTAAAGACATTAAATCGGTTTTTAAGTGAATTGATATGTTTGATATTTTATTGTTATTTACAGGTTGTGAAAGTGAAATTTATTTTATTAAAATCATATGTGATTGTATATATATATTATATTATGTGTTATTTATTTAAAATTATATTTTAAAGATTTTAAAGAAATGTTAAGTACAATGTTAAGCAATTGTTATGATTGTAATGAAAACAGAGCAGATTAGGATGTTTTTCTAGATAATATTCATTTAAATTTAAAAAATGATATTAAAATATAAAAACAATTTAATTAATCAACATAATTATGACTTAATTCGAATAAAATATAATTAAATCATGGGTAGACAATGCAAGGTTTATCATAGACAATTTTACAAAAACTTAAATGGTCTACAATGTAGTGGTTTATGTAAAAAGTTTTTTCATTTTAGTTGTGCTGCGGTGACCAAAGATGTCTTTATTGCTGTACATGGAGGGAATGTTACATGGAAATATGACCGTCAACACTTAATGAGTCAATCATTGTTTCTAGCGATGATGAAGATAAATATAGCGATGGAACGATTCCTGCTACACCTAAAACTGTAAGAAAACTACATATCAATAAAGAGAATTTTTTTAATGACAGTAATGAGATCGGAATTGAATTATCAGTGTTGAAACCAAGCGATTGTGTAAGTGAAAAATATAATGCAGAATGCAGATAGACTGGTCCAGAAGCTAGGGTCAAATGGACAAAAGCTAACAACAAAAAAATAATATAATATAATATCGTTTTATCTGGCTTGCAGCCAATATGAACTCCCCCAAACGAAATTGTGAAAAAAATTATTACAAAAATTAATGCGGAGATCGAAATAGAAAATTTGCTAGTTGTTACTCGTCTTAATTCGAACCATAATAAAAATGATAAAAATGTGCTGTACTTACTTAAATTAAAGTCATTAAAAGTAAAAGATAACAAAAACTAATATACTAATATCCAAAAAACGAAAAATGTTACAAACATCTTTTTACAACCGAAAGTGGATTGGAGGGTTCAAGTAAGGAGATATTTTTTCGGCATTATCTCACAACCTTACAGGCTAATTATATTTTGAGACGAAGCTGATTAAGTCCAGCAGCAAGCCTTAAATATCTTTAGATCAAACATAACATAATGAAAAATGATTTACATATTTTCTGTACTATATTAAATTTTACATATTACTACTTTATATCCCCTCTGTTCCAATATGTACCTTATTAATCTTATTAGCCTAACAATTGAACAGTTAACACTTACAAGAAATAAAACATTTTGTTTTGACTAGTTGATTTAAAAAAAAAGTATGTATTTCCTTTAAACCAAGGAAAAAATTCCTTTAAACGCAGGATATGCCGTTATCTTAATCGAACAGAACACAATCAAAAATACTAAAAACTCATAAAAGCCAGTTTTCTGGTACTCTGTTTGCTATTTTCACAAATTATTTTACTAAAATATTTAATTTGTAATTTAAAAGGAAACCCGGTATTCCACAGTTTACCGTTATCTAAAAAATCGTATTTTCATCTATTTTTGTGGGTTAGAATTGTATATTTTTTTAATTATTATATGAAGATGGAAATTAAATATTTTAAGTCTTTTGGATTTTAATGGTTTAGGACATTTAATAAAATAAATTTATCATTATGCCAATGTAACGTTTTTGCTTTGAAAATTCGGCAAGGTTTTGGCATATATATATTTGGCAAAATTCGGCATATTGAGTAAAGAGAGTAATGCTTAACTCTTTATTTTTCAAATGTTACTTTTAAGTTAAACTTTTCCAAAGATCTTTGGGCACATGTATAATCTGTCTGTCATCAACCGAAATGTGAAGCTCATTCGGAAAAATGTTACTTTTAAAAATATTTTCAATACTAAAATTTTATTTTTTTCTGAAACTTAAAAGTGAAACATTTCTTTGCATCATAAAAAAAAAGAAAATTGTTTTAAATTAGGACAAGAGTTCAAAAGTTAAAAATCGAATAGAGAAACATATTTAAAAAAATAATTTACTAAACCTTTGTTGTGTATAAAAAATGTATTTGAATGTCGTAACCATTAGTAACCACTAAAAAGAAAAGTTATTACAAGTATTTTGTATCCATCCTTTGTTAGTTTAATTTTTTTTTTGATTAAATGTTCGAACGTAGGGGTTTTTGTTTTTGCTTTGTTATAGAAATTAAAAGAAAAATAATGCCCGGAGGTATTAAGAAAATTTAAAAATTTAAAAGGCAATATTAAATAAAGGCAAATTTATACATTTTAGTTATAGAAAAAGGAATATACATGGGTTTATTCGATTAAAGGGAGAAAACTCTTTATAATTTTTTTTTAAATATATGTTTCTAATCAATATTTTGTCCACAGAAGATGTAGTACACTGTTTTCATTTAAAAGTTGATCCTATTGACTGTCGATTATATAGGAATTTAAAATTTCAGGATTTAATAAGAATTTTAAATTTCATCTTCCAAAGTAAGAATGTAAAGTAAGAATCCTCCATAATCTCTTCATAGTCCATCTCGTAAAATCAAAGTGTCCCATCTGTTATTCCATCCCCTTACCTTTGCAACTCTCAAGCCAATCTCTATTAGACAATGGACAGTTAGGAGTTTAATTCTATTATACTGGCGAGAGATGCATTTAGCTATAAATAATAGAACACCTATTATGACCGTTGATTCAAATATAAAAATTTATTGCATCTAAATCAACCTGATTTTCATTATTTTCATTCAATGCTTTTCAAAAACACAATAGTACTAAAAATTTAAAATTTAAATTGACATGATAAAGAGCTCCAAAATGTTGTTTAACTCGAATGAGTTAAAGAACAACTATATTAAAGTTTTAAATCTTTCCCCAACCAATTTTCACAAAGTTTCTTTGTCTTAAATTAAAACTAAAAGAAAATTTAAAGAATTTATTTAAATCTTTCCAAAAATCCAAAAAAATTCTAATATTAATCCAAAAAATATACTTCTGAATTTAAATATATTTCTTTGGTACCAATTTTTACATTACTCCTTTCTCTTTTCTTTTCTTATTCTTTCTCTCAGATTGTAAATAAAACTGAAAAATATTAAAATATAACGGTAAAAATATTATATATATAAAAATTTATAAAAAAATGTCGAAAACATTAAAAAAAATTCACGGAAATGAAAACATAAATAAAATAAATTGAAACAAATTTGCTTTCTCTTTCCCGTGTTGCCGTTGTCTCCTTATTATGGTTTCCTATTTCTTGGTTGTCCTTTCGTTGTATAATTTCAATTTAATTTATTATTTGAATAATATTTTCATATCTTTTCACTTGCAACTGTTATTTTTTTATTGTGTTGTTGTTTATTTAACGCGTACTCTACCAATAGAAATCTTTTTATTAAGTATAAGTAACTACCAGGTTGGTAATTTTAAAACGTTGATTAGTTCAAAAACCAAATTCTAGAATTTAAACTAAATATCATGCTATTCCCTCAGTTGAATTTTAGGACCATAGTTTACACAAAACTTGAATTGTAATGCTCATTTAAAAAAGAATTTATATGGTAGTAGCTTTTCGAATCCGCGCAGCAAGTTGGCTAGATCTCAATAGCGATGAAAGTTATTGCATAAAAACGAACAAACATACGGACGGATTGACTGACTGACGGACTGACGGACTATCGGACTGACGAGCTGACGGACTGATGAACTGACAGACTGACAGACTGAGAGACTGACGGTCAGACTGACAGATGGATTGACATACATAGCTAGATCGATTTACTTTTCGATTCTGATCCGATCCATACCATTGAATCTATATCTAACCCGTCCCTTATTTTAATTCGGGTATAAAAAATTCGGATTAATACTACATCCGAATATGTATACTCTACACTCTTCCTAGATGTGTTTTGTAAAAACGCTGTAATCTTTTTTACTAATCAACGAGTGATATGTTGTTGAATTGCTTTGAGAGTCAAATCTTAAAAATTTTCGTGATAATAATGTTAAACTTGTACTTTTCGTAATTGATTATATTTATATCATTGGTGGTTAAAATGGTCAATGAAATATAATTCAGTTCTGGAAAGCTAGTCTTTCAGTTATGGGTGACAAATATTTTATCAAACCGGTGAAATTAAGACTGAGGCAATCAATTTTATATGATTGAGCCAATAGGAAGGGGTGTAACTCTATATCTTTTGAGTCAAATCCCTGGCTTCAATTGAACTAATCAATGACAGCTGAAGCTAATGACTGAAATTATTAGCAATTAATAAGGAAATTTAAGAAAATAACTAAAAAAGAATTTTAATTTAAAATATTTGTTTATCAAAATATCTAACAAAGCCACTTAATACTTACCTGTTGTTCTTTCGGATGTCAAAGTGTTTATAATAGTAGAAAATAAAAAATCTTTAGGGAAGAATAAAAAAAAAAAAAAATAATGAGATGAAGAGAGAGAAAAAATGAAAAATTTAACAAATTATTATGTCGGATTTTTATTTGTTTTACATTATTTTATTAAAAAATTACAGTTTGGCCACTAAAAAAAATTTTCAAAAATTGCCCCAAAACCAAAACCAATTTTGCAACAATGAAAATCGTAAAAATTCCGTGAAAAAAATTTTACCATTCTCTATTTAGTTTTTGGTTTTTGGTTTTTTCTTTTATTATTTTTTTTTGCTTATAAAGTTACTCTTGATACCGGGATTTCTCTACAAATTATTCAAATTCTAGAAATTCAAAATGTCTTTCTTTTGTTTTTTGTATTTTGCTTCTTGTTTTTTTTTTTAAAGAGAATTTATATAAAATTTAAATTTTTGATTTTTTTTCCCGGTCCTCTCTACGAGGTGCCGTTAAATTGAAAATTTCCAGCTGTTTTTTCATAGTAACTATTAGCCAATTATATAATTTGGAATTAACTAGGTAATAAGTATATTAATCTGAATCTGTTATAATTTATATTATGGTATTTTAAATATAGGAGTTTCGAAGGTTAGGTTTTATTATTTTTGCATTAGCGAACCAACTTAGGTGATTTATAGTAGTTAGTTTATCAAAGCATATATAGGATTTTAGGAATTATAGGTGAAGAAAGCTTAGAAGCCGCCTTTTAAAAATTTGAACTAATAATATATTTAAATTGTCCATAAGGGAAATTATAAGTCTCAGAAGTTAGGTAGTCCGCTTCCTATTAGACATTTATAGGCGCAAACAATAGCATTTGTAGGCAGAAATAGTTTAATAAAAGATAGGACGCTAAACCAATATCCTAAGTTAATAAGACAAAACGACAATAAATAAATAAGACACGGCTTGGTGGAGCAGTGTTCACAGTGCCGACCTTTCATGCGAAATCCTAGTGAAAGAGAAAAAACTTTTATCTGTTTTCGACTCTATTTAACAATTCGCCATTGGGTTCAAATTAATAACTTAATCAATAATCAATAATTATATATCTCTAATAAAAAATAAGTTAATATAACTTATATAATTTAATTCAATAATATAACTCACAGATATAAAATGTCTTATAACTCAAATACGAAATATTCTATTGAAAATTTTAGACAGTTCTACATGTTATAAACTTATCAGTGTCTCATGTTTAAGAAGTATGTGTTATTCATTAAGATCAATTCTAATAACACATATATAGTATGACCTCCTGTTCCAACATAGAGTTCGCTCAACAGTTTTGAGTAGTTGGCATTCAACTTCTTTTTATATCAGACATTTAAAAAAACCTGGATGTATCAAATTTTTCCAGCAGTAGTTAAATTTTAAAACTATAATCTAAAATTAATTTGTGTGTTCAAATAGTTGCCATACAACTTCTGTTTTAATATGAGCATAACTTAATGTATAATGAAGCTTATTAGCCAAACAGTTGAACAAATAGCACTTAAAAAAATGATGGAACATTACTTTAATCCTACAAATAAACTGAGGCTTGCTGTAAATGTAATAAAACCAACTTATTTCAAATATATTATATAAAATTATTTATATATTAAATTTATTTAATAAATACAAAGAACTTGCAATAGAATAGAATAGTATAAAAATTATTATTTATTTCTCTTCATTTATTAACTTCTTCTTAATCCAACCCTGTATTTTTCATTTTTTTAATTCACCCTTGCAGCACATTGTCTCGATAGTTGAGGTGAATGATTTAAAATTCTTTTTTTGGACCAAAAACGGTTGGTTTGGCGGTTCAACGCAATTTATTTAATTGACTGCATAATTTCCCATGATGTGAAAATTTTAACTGTAAATATTTTTTTTTTCTTATTGTTCTATTTATTTATTTAAATATTTTTTAACTGCTATTGTTGTTCTTGCTGTTGTTGCTGTTGTTGATGAAAACTTCCTGTAAAAAAAAAATAAATAAGAAAATATTTAAATAAATAAAATTTGAAGTAAATAAAACTCAAGTTTTTTCATTTCTAATTTAATAAAATATAGTGAAAATAATGATTGAAAAAAAAAGTTTTTAAGTTAAATAATAAAATTACAGAACTAGTACCTAGTTTTTAAGTTAGTTTTTTTTTATTCTCTGATTTACTGTTATGATAAACTTTAAAAGTTTTTCACTATAAAATTTTTCGGGTAAAATCAACTTATTGGAAATTGAGAATACGGTAAAGAAGTTTAGTTTTAGAGGAGTAAAGTTTTTCTGAAGTAGGAATTTTTTATTTTGATTATTTTCGTCGTTATAACGGAAGTTGCAATTTCTTTTTCTCTTTTTAACGAACGAGGTGTGGTTACTAAATACTGGGAAAATTGATTCTATTGTTTATTTCGATCTTATTTCCATTAAAGAATTTTGATAGAATTTTTGAGGTTAGGATTTGTTATCATATTTGTAAGATTAGTTATCACTGATAGTTCAGTGTTTCTTTGATGTGTTGAAAAGATTGTATTGAGTGTACCGTAATCAACTGCCCAGCTGTGCATCGTTGTTTAAAACCTTATGTGAAGGTAAGTTTTTTGTATGGAGGCTTTACTCTGGTTGTCTTCTGCTTTCCCAAATATTGGCAGGGTTTAAACAATGTTTTAGTCTTTTAAAATTGTAACCTTACTCCATTTCTAGACTTTGTATGACAATTCTGTAAAATGTATTTAAATCCTTAAGGCAAAAGCAAAAGTTATCATTTTTCCTAGACACATTTAAGACTTCGAGGAAACACACTTTTTACACTTCAACGTATTTGATATTCAAAAAATTTTGTAATATTACCTCGTAATTTAATAGTAAAGTAGGATCAATATTTATTTGTTCTAAATTGTAGATTTTATGGTTGAAATTTGGTTGCAATATGGTTTAAAATCTAAAGTTTTGCAAATAAAATTTGATAGGCTAGTTTTTTTTTTTTTTTTGTGTAATATTAAGAATTTAGTTTTCGTAAGAAATTTATTAAATTTCAAAAGTTTAAGTTGTTAAGACTAAAATTGAAAAATTTAAATTAAAAATATATTCAAAGAGTTGTAGGTATAAACTTTTCCGGATAAATTTGTTGTTTAAGAAAATATTTCTAAAAATATTTTAACAATCAAGTAACTAAAAAATATGTGTCAAGTTGCAACTAACGCTCTTATGGCTAGAAGTGCAAATAAACTAATATGGGTATAATTACATTTTGAACTTTTGTTACTCATATAGAAAAAAAAAAATTAAAATACTTTTTTTACACTTTCGTACCTATTACTTTTAATAACTAACCACCATTTACCCTGCATTTAAAAAAAATAAATAATAGTTTTTAATGTAATAACTCTTTTAAAAAATTCGAACTAAAAAACTTTTCCAATATCCAGCTTTTCTTATAAAACTCCCGCGTTTCTTATAAAAACATCTGATAAGTGAATTATGCAAGAACAGCAAATTGAGAAAGGGGCTTAGAGTTGAATACTAAATCGAGGTTCGAATGATTCTTTCAAAAGTAAAATTTTTAAAAGAGGAATTTCATACCAAGTCCCACTTATAGATATCCTAATTAAAAAATAGTTTTTAAGAGCTAGTTTTTATTTGGATGGGATCCTTAAAGCCAAAGCTCGCAAGTAATGAAATTAGTTTAAATTGAAGCTATTGAAGAAATTAGTTAAAATGCACTTAATTCTAGAATACTTCCTTTTGAATTCTAACTTTTTACTGTTATAGGCTAGACAGCCTGTCTATAACTGTGCAAATCGGAACCGGGGGAAATATTATATTCATATTATTAGAACTGATCAAATGAATTCCATATACAATTTAAACATAGGATAGTACTACGCCTTTAGAATATGCAGAAATGTCTAATATTTTCAACAGATACTATTTTATTTCATTCACATTGTTATATGCTACTCTATATCTATGAGTTATATTATTTAATTTAATTATTTGTTTATATTTTGAATTTGATTATATTGTTAAATTAATGTATTTTTTATTATATTTTTAATGATATATAATTATTAATTATTGATTAAGCAATGAACGCAATGACGAATCCTAGCTAAGTCGAGTCGAAAAGTAGATAAGCCCGGGTCTTCGCATGAAAGGTTGGTACTCTAACCACTGTGCGAACCAGCCAAATGTTACGTGAAAATTCGATTCAATACATTATAGGATTATTCCAGATCCTTAAAATTTCCAACAGCATCGTTAATTTCTTTGAAATTTTGAAACTGTGAATGACACACAGAAACCCAAATCAATTATCATGAATCTATTGGCCAATATGCTAATGAAAAATAAAGTAGAAGAAAAATAAAAATCAAATTTATATATTCTAGATAATTTATGATTTTGAAATCGGAATTAAGATGTTTTTTTTTTTATTTTAATTATATTTTACAAATCTCTTCAGACTTTTTCTTATTAATATTAATAAAAATAATATCTTTTGAATTCTTGAACTTCCAAATAAATAAAGTTTTCATTTAATTAAAATTTTGCAAAATTAACTAATTTTGAATTAATTTCACGTAAAAATTTATTAGAAAAGATAAAAGTTCTAAATTTAATTATAATTTTCTCACCTATTATAATTTAATTTTACTTAACGAATTAAATTGTTGTAAAAACAAAAAAAAAAGACAAAAAAAATGTAATAACTTATAATTAAATAATAATAAAAACATAATCATTTGATATAATCCCATTTATTTTTAATTAATTATTCATTTCACAAAAAAAATATAATCAAAAAACTTATTTAATAACTTTGTTTTTATTATTATTTTATTATTATTATTAATACTCATAATCAAATGTTATTTATATTTTCATCTATATATATAAAAGGGAATGTTTGTTTGTTTGTTTGTTTGTTTGTATGTAGCGAATAGACTCCTAAACTGCCCAGCCGATTTTCATGAAAATTTGTATATAGGGGTTTTTGGGTACGGAAAGAAATCGTGGCCCAAAAATTTTGCTCTAACGGACCGACAAGTTGGGGCTGTGGTGCAAGTATTTAAACTTCTTTGTTCTAAAATGAAAACGGTTTGACCGATTGACTTCAAATTTTGTATACGTGATGCTCTTTGAGAATTGAGTAGACACTATTAACAGTTTTGGAATTTGTTAACCCATGTAGGACCGACGGGTGGTCAAAAAAAATTTTGGGTCCAAATTTTGTCCGATTTTACGATATTCTGCTTTGGCTTAAAAAAAAGCCCCAAAAAAAATTTTGTTGAGTTCCATTAACCCATTGCGGCCAACAGCTTATTTGTTTTGGAATTTGTTAACCCATGTCAGGCCGACGGGTGGTCAAAAAAAATTTTGGGTCCAAATTTTGTCCGATTTTACGAAATTCTGCTTTAGCTTTAAAAAAATTTTGTTGAGTTCCATTAACCCATTGCGGCCCAAAAGCTTTTTATAGGTTTTTTCAATACTTTACTCTAAATTCGAAACAGTTTGACCAATTGACTTCAAATTTTGTATACGTGATGCTCCTTGAGAATTGAGTTGACACTATTAACAGTTTTGGAATTTATTAACCCATGTTGGGCCGACGGGGTGTCAAAAAAAATTTTGGGTCACAATTTTGTCCGATTTTACAAAATTCTGCTTTGGCTTAAAAGAAAGCCCCAAAAAAAATTTTGTTGAGTTTCATTAACCCATTGCGGCCTAAAAGCTTTTTATAGGTTTTTTCAATACTTTACGCTAAATTCGAAACGGTTTGACCAATTGACTTCAAATTTTGTATACGTGATTCTCCTTGAGAATTGAGTTGACACTATTGACAGTTTTGGAATTTATTAACCCATGTCGGGCCGACGGGTGGTCAAAAAAAATTTTGGAAGCTAATATTGTCAAAATTTGCGAAGTACTGCTTTGGCTAAGAAGAAAGCCTCAAAAAAATTTTGTTGAGTGATTTGGAAGCAAATTACGTCCAATTTTGCGCAATACTGCTTTGCCCAAAGAGAAAGTGTAGTTCCGTTAACCCAGTGGAGCACATAGTGGCTTTTAATAGATTTTTGCGTTACTTAACTTTAAATTAGAAACGATTTGACCGGTTTACCTCAAATTTTATGTGTGTGAAGCAACTTGAAAATCTGTTAACAGTCGGTCCTACGATTTTTGAAAAAAATTTTTTTGGAAGTAAATTACGTCAAAATTTGAAAAGTAGTTTGTACTGCTTTGAATTACAGAAAGTTTCAAAAATTACTAGAATAATCCTAGAAAAATCGTTTTAAAAAGATTGCTTTCATACATTTTAAAATTTACATGTGTAAACCGTGTGTAAGTTTTGTGTTAACTTTTTGCAGTAACATCAACTTCAATTAAACCTCCATTGAGAGGCGCAGCAACGCGCACCGGGTATTAGCTAGTATAACTATAAAATTTGAAGATAGAATATTAAAATATTTGTTATGAATTTAATATCTTTTAGATGTATCTAATAAATTGTTGAGTATGAAATTAAAACTATTATAAAAATTAATAAAAGTTTTGAATTATTATAAGAAATAAAAACTGAGTTGTGTTTGTCAATTATAAAGTACAGGTTATTATCTGTGAAATATAAAGTCCCTACTTTCATTCTACATCAGAGTTTTAAAAACTTTAAATTTCTTTTCAACTTGACTTAAAGTTTCAAATGTTCCGAACGAAATATATATGTTCATAAGTTCAATGGACTTATAAATTGACCACTATGTGTGAACTCATAGATAGAATGAACTAAAACTGAAGAAAACTTAAAGGTTAGACTTCACAGATGAGCACATTATATACAAAATGCAGAATCAAAGTTGAGCGGACTTAAATTTTAAGTTGAGGTGGAATTGAAGTAGGTATAGGAGTATAGTAACTTTGGCTGGTACCGTGTTTTTACCCAAAAGGAAAGTAAGCTAAGGTTTGAAATGAATTGAAGCGATGGTTCGGGTAACCGGAAACCTGAGAGAAACCTGATATTTTGTTCAAGATGGTTCTTTCCGATTATGTTCTTGAATTGTGAATAAATTGTAGGAGTGATTTGTGTACCTATCATACGCCCCCCAATACCTATCCAGCATAATTTTGAATTTGATAAAGTTAGAAATTGAAATTTCGTAAAATATAGTTCTGTTCTATTTGCTTAATATTTCTGAAATCTAAGATGAGTTTGAAGTGGAGGCTAACATTGTCTGAGAATAATTTGATATTTTGTCAAAGTGGTGCTTCGAAAATTTTTTATTTTTCTAACATTTTTCTATATTTAGCTCCAAAGAACTGATTAGAGTAAGTGTATCGATACACTTTAGAGTAAAAGTATTGGTAGCCAAAATTATTATAGAACCTTCAAATTATTTTTGAAGTATGTTGGAACTTTTTCATTTAATAATTTTCGAGTTATCATGCTCAAGGGATAGATGGCTATTCATACAGATTAATCTAATGCCTTTTCGTTTCACATATTTTAAAAAATCTGACTAATGGCATTGAGATCAGATCGTCGGCCTGCCTCAAGTAAAAGGTCTCGAATTCTGGTCGGATTTTATCATATGTACGATGTTACTTAACTTAGGAAGCTACAGAAGTAATATACGGCTTAGTGAAAATAATGATGAACCAAACTGAATCAAAGTCTGAATGACTTTATGAATGGCTTATACTCCATTCAGATTGATATTTATCTTGCTTATTTCTTTGCCTCTCATTTTTTCCTTAAAGAGGGAATTGGAAAGCTTAGAAAGCCAGCAATAAAAGCTGTGCGTAGTTCCCATAGATGCCCATACAACCTTTATAGTAGGGTTCTGAAGAAAAAGATGTGGAAGGATGATTGGGAATTGGGTTTGGAAAATTTTGGATTCTGTGATTATGGTAATGAGGAAAATTTGATGGAAAATGTTTTAATTATACTTTTGTGTTATCAACTTTGGGAAACATATTTTAGGGAATATGGCTGCATATGGTTCCGGATGATATGGTTCCACCTGGATAGTTCAACTTTGTAGGGATGGCCATCTGTTGCTCTACTTGTGTCCGGTTGGAAAACCTTGAGTGGAGTTTCTCCTTATACATCTATCAGACATTACAAAAGGAGTAATCATTTTATTATACACTAGATTATACATGTAATTATTCTCGTACTACTTTTACTATCAATAAAATAAAAACAAACATTTAAGAATAGTTATTAAGTTTTAATATGTATAATCTTTTAAGTGAAAAACTTAAAGTTTTAAACAGTTAACTTTGAATTTCTGATTCTTTCATTACTTTATCTGCGATACATGTAAGAAAAACAATCTCATATACCACCTATACCTTCTGAATTTCTATACCTATATCTTTTGGGCACACACACGCTATATTTTTAATATTACATTTTCTTTCTGTTTTTGTATTTTTTTTTTGAAATATTTTTTGCATGGGAAAAGATACGAAATTTTCACATGCTGAGTTTTCCATTTTGGGACGTTTTTGGTATGATTTTACTTTAGGGTTTTAAATATATTTTCTGGATTGTTTTTTTATATTTTTTTCATTTGTTTTATTAAAAATCCTCCAAATGGATTCAACATTTTGTATTTTTGTATAGTGTCAGCTTTTTTTTTGCAAATATATATATGTATTGTTAAAAGTATTATGATGGTAAGGAGTATAGAAAGAGAAAACAACATATGATTCTAATAAATAATTCAAAGGATATTATATACAAATTTATATGTATATGTGTACCAGAAGTAAGGTCTTCAATTTTTGTTTTATTTCAATTCAGATGAAATTTAGCTTTTATTTTTTTTTTATATGAAATATATGTATATGTGTAAATATGTGTCGTTAAATGACAAATAGGGCTAACGAAAAAATGTATGTTTGTAAGATGTATTGAAATGTGAAATGAGGTTTGTATCGAACTAGCCCTGTTTTAAAACAAATTATAATGTACAAAATCAAAATTTTAAGATGGAAGTATTTTAGTATAAAAAATTTAATCTAAATGCGGGCTTAAAAGGGTAAATAAAGAAATCAAAATGTAACTTTTATTTTGAAAACTTGAGTGCTCGAATCGAAAAGTAAAAGTCCGTATTTTTTCTACACTGAGCTAGGATTCTGAAATTTTCAATTCGCGATAGAAATATAACAGAAATTCGTATTTATGGCTATTGCTATTGATGTCCAGCTAATTTGCTCCACGGGTTCGAGTAACTGTCATACAACTTCTTTTTTGATATGAAAACAACTCTTAGCTCCTTGTAGACGTAGGGACAAACTTGTACATTTCGATTTTGATCCTTACTTGCTAAAGCAAGATATTTGAAATTTTGCCAAAAGTAGATTAGTTTTATGGCCAAAGTTTAGGACATTTAGTTGGGGAACCCCATGCACTAGGGTTCGAGTAGTTGAGATACGACTTACATTTTTTTATGGGCATTATTCCATACCTAATGAAGCTGGATGTCAGAAATTTTGTCAATAATTGTAAACTTTAATGGCAAACATCTGAATAAAATTTAGTCTTTGTATTGAGAGATGTTGTATTGGAAGTGTTCCGAAGATCTGTCTTTCAACTTATATTTTCTTTTGTATTTCTAAAAGAAATTAATCGGATTATATAATGCAGGTATATATTACAGGTTACAGGTTTCTCAGAGTTGACGTAGTTTTTTCTACTACACTATTCCACGTTTTTTAATTATTTTCAATAGTCGGTATTTCTGTATTTACATATTATTTCCATGGGCATTAGAAATTTGCGAAGTTAATTATATTTATTCAAATTTTTAAGACTAAAAAATGTCAATATATAGTTTCAGTATAAGTAATAACTCCTTATACAAATTTCATAATCTTTTCTCATTATTGGTTTGTTAAAGTTGGGAACATCTAGCGTCGAATCGCTAGAAATTTTGTAGATTTTAATGGGAGGACAGCACTTGAGCTATTATTATAGTATGTAAAAAATAGGGCTTCGAATTTTGTAGAAATTAATTTTGTAACTTTCCCTAAATTGCTTCCTTCTTATTTTCTTTAGTAGCACTCAATTTTATAAAAGCAACGGTTTTCAAAATCCCTTCGATTCAACATCTAATCCCCAAGATATAGGGGGCTTACTTTTGATTAAAAATTTCAACAACTAATACTACTGGGTGTTTCTGTTGCGAACTCTATTTTAATTTTGCATTCAAAATTATCGGAACTACTTAAACTGTTAATAAACTTTAATTCAATTTTACATTCCGAACGATTTGGAGTAAAACTGAATTCTTTTATTAATTTGAATTCATTCTTCGGAATTAATTCTTATTATTTTTTTTCTTCCGATGTGACGAAATTATTGATTTACGTTGAAATTTAGCTCCATTACCGTTTGAGACCCCTGAATTTTAATACTTTATATTAAAACTTTTCGGCAAACTACATAATAATTTGGTAAAAACTAAAAAGTTCGAACAAATTAAAAAAAAAACTTTGTTAGCACTTAGATACCAAACTAAAATAACGAAATTTGTATTTTTTGGTTGCTAAGCAACTTGAAGTTATTTCAAAATGATCTTGTTTCTTAAAGGTGTACATTTTTCGATACATTTTGTATTATTTTGTAATTTGATTTAAAATTTTACTTTTCTTAAATGAACAATATATGCACATGTCTGTACGTTTATATGTGTATGTATACAAAAGTATGTGAAGTGACGTAAGGAAAATTTATATTTTATTTATATGGATTTTTTTTTTTGTATTTTACTTTTGAATTTCTTTGAATTTCTATTTAATATTTAATTTAATTTTATTTCCTTTTTGTAATTTTTTTTTGTTGTTTCGGTCTCTTTTCTTCCTGTATTGAATTTTAGTATTAGAAAAGGAAAACAAGAACAAAAAACTGAGAAAAAAAATAAACAAAATTAATTCGTTTTGAGGTTAATATAAAAATAAAAAAACAAAACAAAATATTCTATAGGAAATAAATCTATTGATATTTTGGGGTTTTTCTTTTGTTGCTATTTTCATTTTTGTTGTTGTTGTTGCTTTTGTTGTTATTGTGATTTTGAAGGATATTATAAAAGTAAATATATTGGGTGTTATAATATTATAAGTTAAAGTAATGTTTGAAAAAAAAAACACACAAAAAAACAAAATAAATAAATAAGTTAAATAAAATTGAATTTCTTTAAAGATTTGGTTTTTTTTTTTATATTTGAAAATGGGTAAAATTTAAGGTTTTCCACATGTGGTGAAATTGAAATATTTTTTTAAAGATTTTAAGTTTTATTTTTATAATAAAATCGTCTTAAGGGTATTTAATTTTGTTTTTATTATAAACAAAAGTCGATAGCCTTTTACATTAACCATATAATTGAAATCGGATTATACCCTCTTAAGGAAGTTTAGGTAAAAAAAAAGATTTCTTTATAATAAATTAATTGACTTGTGTAGTTTTTAATGTTAATTTTAAAGATATTATGTTTTGGATATTTGCTAAAAGTTTTTTGTGAAACTGATGATGCATCTCTTAAAATAATACTAGGAAGGAGGAAAGTATACAATTAAGTAATAATGGTCTTAATTCGTTGTTGACTTATCACTTTCCCATTTAATGAAGATTCAAAAGAAGTTTCAAGAGTTTCTGATTTTTATATAATTTAAATAATCTGACCGATAGCTCAGGGTTAAATTGGCGGCTGTTCTATCGAGGAGTCTGGGATTCAAATCCTGGTCATATCATATCTAATAAAAGAATATAATTCATAATTAATATCGTAATAGTTTATACCATAATATAAAAAAAATTTAACTGCCACACCTGAAAAAGAAAGGCAGATTCACTAACTTACCACATTGAAGGTGGTAGGGGACTATACATAAATAAATAAATAAACAAATTATATATAAATATAAATTATCTGTTATTATTGGATTTTGTACTAGACTTTCAAACAGAAACATAATCTATTATGTAAAGATGCTTACGTATTTGTTTTGGATCTGCTTCCGCAAAGTGGTCTCAAGCTATTAAGATGACTTCATCACATAACGGTACTTTATATCTCTGAGTTTCTGAATATTAATGTCTTTCGTGGCCGAAAAGTGCATTACAAAATTTTCTTAGCATTTTGTAGTTTTTTATTAAAACCGTTATATTTTTGGTCTGTGACAGGGTACCGGAACCAATTACCAAAATACAGCCATAATACTATCTTTAATATACATAATATTTCATCCTTATAGGTGTTACCATTTCTTGGATGGCGACATCATAACTTTTATAAATCTCTGGCTACTTAAAAGCGGAATTCACAATTATGACAAGCCGATTTATTTATTTATTTATATACAAGGACCTAAGACATACAATGTGATAATTTAGAATTAGTAAAATACGGCTGGGTGGGACAGTTGTTGAGTTCCGACCTTTCACGCGGAAAAGCCCAGGATCGAATTCTAGCGAAAGTGAAAAAACTTTTCTGGTTTTCGACTCAACTCAGCTACCATTCGCCATTGGGTTCAAATTAACGGCATAATCAATAATTAATAATTATATAATATCTTTAATAAAAAATACATTAATATAACAATATAAACAAATGCAAAATATAAACAAATAATTTAATTGAATAATATAACTCACAGATATAGAATACCATGTAACTCTGTGTAAAATAATACAATATAAACAAAAATAGAATTGTATCTATTGAAAGTCTAAGACGCTTCTACGTGTTATAAGGCCTAGTACTAACTCATGTTTAAATTGTATGTGAAATTCAATAAGACCAATTCTAATAACACGAATATAATATGACTCCCTGTTCCAACATGCACCTATATTATTGAACATTTAGCGCTTAAAAAAAAATATAGAATGAGTCTTTACTTTTTCGGTTTGACAGGTACAAAGTTTGGCATTTGTTAATCAATTCCAGTCAGACTTTTGTTAGAAAAATTTTCAGTGGTTGGAACTATTAAAATTCTTTTTAAAGTAATTTTGGACATTAAAACAATAACCTCTTAAATTTTTAACACTTATGTTTTATTATTGACTATTGTACAACTTAATAAAAACTTTATTAATTAATCGTATATAAATATAATCGTATAAAATTATTAAAATTAAAAAAAAAAAAATGATTTAATATACGTATATTATTTGTTGTTTAATAAAACCCTATCACACTTTAATTTATTACTGTTTTTTTTAAATTAAAAAAAATTCACACGAGTTAATAAATAAGTTATCAATCTATAATTCTTTTGGCAGATAATAATTAATTTAACACTTTTTAAAAGATTTATTAACACAATTAAACATGTATTTAAGCTTTTAAGTATTATTTGACAATGGTATTAAATACATGGTTTAAAAAGTGATTGATTACTGTATAAATTATATACATAGAAGAATGTGTTGTTATTATCAGAAAATGTTATTATCATAACAGAATTAATTTAAAGAATTTTATTATCTGTGTTTTATTATGTTGAAAAAGTTATGTTTTACCATACCTTGATCTTAAGTTAATGAACTTAGGAAAAACTTCAATCAAATTATTTTTCAAATTAATCGGTATATTTCTGAAAGCTGTACTGTGTCTTTGAAATTTGTTTCATTAGAACCATAATGGATCTATGTTATTAGGTATACGAACGTAATTTAATGCTCAGTTGAAATTTCAAACAAAACTGAAACTTTTTAATAATTTCAGACCAGCTTCTTTTAAAACAATAAAAGTGGCCATCAACTGTACATTGGCTATAGATCATATACAACTGAATGATTAGCGCAATTAAATGTTGCTAGATTTGAAAATAAGTACATTTCAAAAAGCTATACTTTTTTTCAAGTTATTCCACATTGAGGAAGTCCAAGTGGTTAAAATCATTTCTCGTTCATTTAAATACTGTGACAAATAATAGATTCTGAAAAACAGATATCTGGTTTGGAACGCGACTCAGCTATCGTTCGCCATTATGTTTAAATTAACGACATAACAAAATATAAAATATAAATATAAACCAATAATTTAATTTAGTAATATAATTCACAGATAAAGAAATACCTTATAAGACAATATAAAATTATTACAAATAGAATTGCATCTACTTTAAATCCAAGACTATCGCAAGTTTAAATTGTAAGTGAAATTCATTAAGATTAATTCTAATAATAAGAATATAATATGTTGCCCGTATTATGACATGAACCCATGGTTCAGACAGGTTTTTTAGCCTGTCAGTTGAACAGTCAAAAATCAGAAAAAAATAAAAAAACCAATTTTTAAAAATGTAAAATTTTACACGTCTATTATTATCCAAAACTTTTGTAAATTTTATATTAAAGGTCCATTACCGCAACCACCAAAAATTATTATGTTAAAATTTATCCCCTATTAAAAATATCCTATAGTTTTCAAAAATAATTAAATCGCTATACCATTAGTGTGGTTTTTATTTTAATTTAATTATTTTTAAAAAACATAAAAATCACTTCATTAATTAATTTTCTCTTTGTTTACTGTTAGAAAAATATTTTTTTTTTTTTTTAAAACCAGTTAATTAAAAATTTGTTATTTAAAATTAAATTAAAAAAAATCAAAAAAAAAAAAAATGCAAATCAGATAAATATTATAAAAATATAAATCGCAGGTTAATTAAAACACATGCATAAATTATTCAAAAAAAAAAAAACCAAAAATTAGATATGACATTAATTAATAACTGTAAATATATATAAAATAATCATCAATTATAAATAAATTTCCATATAATTAAATTTATTTAATTCTTCTTTTATTCTTCTTTTTTTTATATTCTTTTATTATTGTCACTCATCTTCTTTTTCTCTGTCTCTTTCCCTCTCCATCAATCTATCATTTTGATATTATTGAATTGATTTTTTTTTATTTTTGATATTCAGACGATTAATTAATTTTCCATAAAATCAGAAAGAGAAGAAAGAGAGAAAAAAAAAAATGCAAAAACATATAAAAACACATGTTTTAATTCATGTTTATTTATTTATTCATATATTGCTATCTCATTCCTTATGTCATTTTTAGTTTTTCCCCATTTCTCTCTCTTTCGTATACAATTTTATTTACTACAAATATATTATATATATATATATATATATATTTATAATTTAATTGGCGTGATTATTTCAATTATATATGTATACAATAAAAATAATAAATCTGTCAAAATGTCGCCTTACGCAATATATTTTATATTGAACGGATGACTGAAATATAAATGAAAAAAAATGAATTATTAGCTGATGGTGGTGAAGTTGAAAAAGGAAGAGAAAAAAAAAACGATGAATGGTTGTCAATTATTATGTTTATGTTCAATAATAACAAGAGTGTCTATACAATTTGTTATGCACACACAAACAATAACTCAATAAAATAAATAAATATGGAATAGTTTTACATGAATAAAAGGCAATTCAATACACGAAACTAAAATTTCGATTTTGGAATGGAAAAAGAATGGATATGTTTAAATGTATGTAATCTTTTAGTACGTTGAATCGATTGGTATGTTAATGGATTAGGGTTTGGTTATTTGGCATAGAATCACAAATAAAAAATCTTAAATTTTACAAAAATCCCTACGTCAGAAAGGGTTTGAGTATTGGTTTCAAAATATGTTCACCTAAGACACAAAAAGACTGTTGTCAGATGAAGCAATCTCAGATACCATTATAATCTTTGGCATTTTACTCATTGGACTTCTGGAACAACTAATAAGTAGCTATACGCTACATTTCTAAAGATAACGGAACTTCCTGTAAAGCAAAGTTCGTGTTAGGTTATTTCATAAATTCTACTTAAGTATATGTGTAGCAGAATAGAGATATAGAGCTTTATATGTTTAAACACGAGAACATGAAGAAAGTTTCCCAATGTCATTTTCGTCCTTAAAGGACAGTATGCATTCGATTTAGCATTCGATAACGTTCTCTACGCGATATTTTAGGAATCGCTAAATGTTTTCTTAAAAATCTAAAGTCTGTATGACAGCTCTGTTAGTTTTATGATAAAAAGTCCTAAATATCTAAAAATTATCTAACTGTAAATTTCTTTAATTATTTTGTAGGTAATTGCTTTGACCAGAAATTTTATTAAGAATATCACCAGTGTAATATCTTAATTAAGTAAACTATCAAAAAATGTGTGATAATTTTTGAAACCACCCCATACTTTCTTAACACGAATTAAAAATAAAAACATATACAATACATAATTAATCGGATTGATATAATTAGATAAATTATGCATGAAATGATAGAATTAATTACTGACACCCCATCTTTATTTTTCATTTATAGGATTAATTTCAAAATTGAATATTCAATTTGTTCGTTTTAGTTGTAGTGCGTTTTATTATACTCGTATATAGCTATTCAAAAAATCACCTGTTGCGATCATTCAATAAATAATATAAGGAAATTTTGGATTTTGGTTTTAAAAATATTATTATTTTATATATATATAATATGTATATATGTGTTGTATACAATATAAATAAAATTGAAAATAAGAAATATTTCAAATCGATTTTCATGGTGCGTCTCATCGTATTTCAATTAGCTTCAAAAAAAAAAAAAAGTCAGTCATCCAGACATCGTAGCACGCTATATCAATATTACGTGGCATGTATTAAAATGTCTATTCATCTTCTTAAATTTTTGTTGTTGTTGTTGTTATTTGCATTTTCATTTTTGTTGTTTTTCTGTTTTCTTCGGGTTTTATTAGTAATGTATGGAGTGACCATATTTATTAAATTTGAAATTCTGTACAAATAAGTTTATATGGGAACTACTTTAATTTGAGAATAAATTATAATACATATTTATAAAACTGGTCATGGAAACTCATTTATTGTGAGAACTGCTAGAATATGGAACATGCCTCCATCCAATGTGTTCCCCTCTGAGAGAAATATACCATTATACCATTTTGCAATGTTTTAAAAAGAATTTAAATATATTCGTTTCTAACCTAACTCCTTAGAAGGAAAAAAACATAGGATAAATAGAGATATCTATTCTCATAGCTATGTATAAAGGAATTTGTTACAAGAAAAAAAAGGTGTAACAAAAAAAAAAGTTTATTACAAGTTATTAATAATCATAAGTTAAGAAATATTTAATTAATTTAAAAAAAATATTAAATTTTTATTTAAAATTAGAACAAAAGACGTTTATAAATTAAACTTACAATGAAATTTGAAAGTACTTAGTTTTTAGCAAAAAAATTTTAGTAAAACAGTTTAGAACGTAATTTGGTCACTTAAGCAATGAAATATTTTACTAATATTATACCACAGATTTTAAAACAGTCAACGAAGTGTTAGACAACTTCTTCTAGCTCAATACAGATTGGCAACTGAATATCTATTCTGATAAAAAAGATTTATGAGACTGTCCTGACCATATTCAGATTGAAGGGATAACGTTAATCGATTTAAATCTTAACTAGTATTTTCGTAGCTATTAAGAACCATCTATAAAATAGTTTCAGAACATTCAGTATGCAATTTTAAATCGTAGTATATAAATTAAGAGAAATTATTTAAAACTTTTAAATCTATATTAAAGACAAAAAAAAATTATATCTGCTTTCAAGTATTTCAATTACATATTTGCTTAATTCAAAACTGTACAGAATTCGAGAATAGGGCACAAATAGAAATTAATTTTTTTAATATTATTTAAAAGAAAAAATAATTTCATCCTAAAATTATGCAAAAAATGTTACAAAAGACAACAAATTAATATTGCATTGTAATTCATTTTAAATTAAGATACCAATTCAAATAGTTTTAAGATACAAATTTAGAAGAGGTCTAAAATATGTAAAATAAATTAGAACCAACCGACAATAGCCCTGTCAGCCGAGAGCTTTACCATTATTTCGTAATTCAGTGTAATACGTAATATTCAAATAAATAAATAAATAGTAATTCTGTTCTAAGCAATGCTTTTAAATTTAAGTCCCTGACTCTCCACAATTTAGTTTCAAATCTCTGACTTTCCAGAATTTAGTTTTAAATAAATTATAAAATTCGTACTGCATGCACACAGTTGAAAGAGCTGTAATCAATTTAATTTACAAGATATATGGTAACTTTATAATGGAATTAAATGTGGCACCCCTTTGTGAAAAATTATTGTTGTTATTGTTGTTTTTATTATTGTTTTTTTTTCTCCCTCTCTCTTTGTCAGAATATTTTTTAGCATTCTGTTAGTCATTATAATATTGTTTTGTTGTGTAACAGAGAGACTATGAGAGTGTCATCGAATTTATTTACTATGTTTAGAAAAGGAACACACATGTATACACATACAATACATAAATAATAATATTCTTCACGACATATTGTAAGCGATCCATTGATAAAATTATATTATTATTTTTTTTTATTTTATTTATTTTTAAGATTTATTTACGAGCATAATTTTTACGCAATCAAGTGAAAGATTGTCTCTAGCCGTTTGTACTGAGGAAAAAAAATATATAAAACATGGGTTTGATGAAGAAAATGTGTCTATTGGAAAATTTATGTTCACAAATTGTTGTTGTTGTGTTTTTTTTATTTATTTATTTATTTATATTTTATTTATTTTATTTTAACATTTTGTGGGAAAAAATTGTGGTTTATGTATTATTGTAGTTGTTGTTGTTTTTTGTTCTTTATTGTAAAAGTGAGATGTACGTGGAAATAAAATTGAAAAGATTGTATAATAGGTGAGTCTGAGTGTAGGGATTTATTTTGCTCTTCTCCTGGTAGGTGGTGAACTTAGCAGCTCTGTTCATAAAATTTATAATTCAAATATTTGTATATATACAAATAATACAAATATATATATAACATACAAAATATATAAGTATAGTACAAGATTATATTCATGATCTGAGTAAAATTTATGGTTTTTAGGAATTTTATAGAGTAATGAATACAAATTGACTCCATATTCAATCTCTCTCTGCCTTTTCTTCGTGTTCCGGAATTCTGTAGATAATTTGTTTGATTAGATTGGTTTTTTTTTGTTTGTGGTTTGAGCTTTTGCTTATTATATCGTTTGTTTGTATATTTATATATATATGTATGTATATCCATAATAAAAGTGATGATTTCTGTGAATTCATATAAGATGAAAGTAATAATTGAATATAATAAAAGGTATAACTAGAAGTATATGAACCATTTATTATCGATTAATAGTCAATTTTATTGTAATTGACTTAAATAATTTGCCAAATAAATTTAATTGTTATACCAATTACCTTTCTACTGAAAGTTTTGGAGGAAGTGGAAGTGGAAGAAGAAAATAAATTTTCATTAAATTAGCGTAAAATATTAGGTTAATGATATTTGATTTGTAATCAATTTTTCACTTCATTAAAATTGTTAAATTAAAGTGAGGTCGTCAAATTAAGTGTGGTTTTTTCGGTAAATGATTTACGTTTAATTACACATTACAGATAAATCAATAAAATACAATTTATATATGTATTTGTATAAACAAAACTCAACAAAAGGTAATTAATTAAAAGTTTTATTAAAATTAATATTTAAAGTGTTGGCAATTGAATATAAAAGTAAATTTTTCGTTTGACAAAAAAAATTCTGAATTTACAAGATAAATATTTAATTAATTGTATTGTATAATAGATTGCCCACTTTACATTTCAAGTGCTTGGGTTTGAATCCCTGTAATATGAAATTTTCCTAATACAAATCACCTGTGAGTTATAAGAAGCAATCAAAAATTTCATTTTCTATTATTTTATTCATTTCTCTTTGATAAAATTCAATATTTTAATAAAGTGATTTTCCACATCGTTCTAAATGATATTTTCTTTTGCCTTGGTGAAATTTCAGAGCGTTATGTCGGGCGTTTTTAGCAGCATGGTTCCGATGTATGGACACCTTAAAATTTTGGGTTTAGCCAAATTACAAATATAGACACTGGTAATTTTATTATTTTATTAGAATATTTTGTATATTTTCCGATCGATGGCATATGGTGGTTAGGACGTCGACCTTTCTATCGAAAGATGTCGCACTTGAACCCAGCATGGATCATATCTGATAAAAAAATATAATTTATAAATTATATCAACAATAGTTTATATCATAATATAAAATTTCTACCTGCCCCACCTGAAAAGCATAGGCGGAAACACTTACCTATCTTATCACACTGTAGGTGGTTGGGAACTGTTAATAAATAAATAAATAATTTTGTTTATATTTTTAACAGCGAAAGCCTTAAACACACAAATATCGACAACGGCTGAAATCAATTTTACAAAATTTAGAATCTTTTAGTTGATGAACCACTTAGTTCTACCGCAACTAAAGCAATGGTCACTTACCATATCATAACTAATGGTTCACCAGTAAATTCATGAATTCACGAAATGACGATTGACCCACGGGAAATGTTAGGCCGTGAAAAAAAGATTTAAATTATGAAAGCTCAACATATTTGTAAACCTTCTAAAAGTAATTTATCTTCACTACTTCACATGGTTCTAAAGTCAATTAAAGAATCCCGCTCATATGGAGATAATCGTCGACTTAACTTCCCAGTACCGTCTCAAACCAATACCCAGCTTGGTTTTGCAATTTCAAAATACTAAGCTTTCAGATTCAGATATTTTCTATAAATAACTTATTACTCCAGATAATAAAATATTAAAATTTATTTATAACATTTGAGATTTTGAAACAAACTTCGAATTAGAAGAAAAATTAGAAGGCGAAACTAAGTTTATCTTTTAAAGATTAAAATATGTTAATTTAACACATAAAAGGAATGTGTAACTATTCTAAAACATTTGTCCTATATTTTACATACCAAATTAAATTGTCCTTTATGATAAAAATTAATTTAAAAAGAAATTATGAAAAAATGGAAAATAAAATTTACATAATATAATAATTTTTTTAAAACATAATAATTATAACCTTCCATATTAAAAGTTTTTTTGCCTTCTGAATTCATGTCCTTTTTTTTAAATTTTATTAATTTTACTTTGTACTTTATGTATATATGTATTTAAAAAAAAATGGAATAAATAATTTAAAAAAGGACGAAACTGTATTATTTAATTAACTGCCCGTTTCATTATTGTTTTATTTGCTAACCAATGTGTACTTTTATTATTATAAAATATTTTTTTTTTATTTTTATTTTTGATTTTTGTTTTTTTTTTGTATTTTTGTTTTTGGGAAATGCATGAAAATAGAAAAACTGAAAAAAAAAAAAATGTGAAAAACTAAGAAAAACTTTTTCAAAAAAATTCTCATAATTTTAATTAATTGCAACTTGAACATTTTGTCACTTAAAAGTAAAATATTAAAAACAAAGGAAAAGGAAAAATTTTAATTTATTTTGTAGATGTAAAATTTTACCGTTAGATGGATAATCTGTTATGTAAAAATATAATTTTTAAATTGATTTGAAGATTTTTTTCAGAAATATTGGTAATGGAATGAAATATTCGTTCGTTAACCTATTGCGGCAAGTGTATAAAAATAATGGTCTTTAATTGAATAATGGACCTTTTACAAACCGAACAAGCTCTTAAGAACAATCTAGTGTTGGATCAAAAAAAAGCGTTTTAAGCACATTTACAAAAATTTTCAAAATATGTGATTGTTAGTTTTACTCTGTCCGTCCGTATGTTTACAAAAACTTTTACACCGTTTGAAATAGAGAAAAGAAATTTTATATACAAGTAGGTACTGTAAAAAAAATAATTTCATGACAGAAATTTTTTCTTTAGTCCCACCCGTTACAGAGCTGTAGCACTCAAAGTCGGTAAGAACCCTATATTCATATTATTTTAACAAGAGTTCTCTTGTTTATATTTTCAACATGAAAAAGTTAAAAGCCGGCTGTTTTTATAACCTTTATAAATATTTAAAAGACAAACGTTTAGGGTTGCCATACGTTACTAAAATTTACCACTAAGCTAAATTCAAATTTTGCAAAATTTTTGGCCCCACATATATTTTAAACGATTCAATCTAAAGTTTTAATTTTGGCGCAAGTTAGATCCTAAGTACGAATCGGTTAACAAAATTTGTTTGTTTCGCCCTCTGTTTAGGAGCTATAAATGCTTGAAAATTTAAATTTTGCTATTTTTAAAAACCTGTAACTTGATTATCTGTGTAATTTTTTTTTAGTAATATATAAAATTCAAAGCTGCAATATTATATTTCAACATGTGACGAAGGTTTTTCTTTAATTTTTAAAGAGAACTAAGCAGCTACAGCCCCCGCAAATTCAAAAAAGCCCTATATTTAAATTGATATAACCAGAGTTTTATGGGTTTTATGATTAATCTTAAAACGGTATAAAAAAGCTGCTTTTATAAGCCCTGAAAATATATTATTGAAACTCTTATTTTTAAAACACCTATTTTGTGAAGGTAATAAAAGCTGATATGTGTAACTATCTCCTAAATATTGAAACATTTATTTTCCCAAATTGAAATTCGACATATTTTTTTCAGTATTTTGTTTTTCGATCTTTTGTTTCCCAGACTTTCAACATACACATTCAGTTCGATATTTTATTTTACTAAATTTTTTTTGACAGTTTCTTTCAGTATTTTTTTTCGAAATAAAGACGGGTTCCCTTTTGACAGTGATGTTGATCGTAAATTACAAATAGGGAATTTGCTAACAATTTTTGAAATTTATTTTCATATTTTCACAATGTCAGTTGAATCAAGTATTACTTTCTGTTAACAGTGATTTATCGACTTAATCTTTGGTTTTTAATTAATTTAGCGTAAATTTATTTAAAATTATTTAAACAATTTCCCTAATCTATTGACTATTTGTTCTCTTTCTGGAAGTCGTTTATTTTTAAGTTTGCCTGTAGCATTATTATACCCGTATGACTATATAGTCCAAGGGTATAATAAATTTGCCATTACGTTTGTGACGCAGAGAAGGAGGGGGGGTAGATATAGACTCAAGTGTATGGATCGGATCAGAATCGAAAAATAAATCGATTTAGCTATGTATGTCCGTCCGTCCGTCTGTCCGTCTGTCCGTCTGTCCGTCCGTCCGTCCGTCATCACGATAACTCAAAAAGTAAAGGAGCTAGGATTATGAAATTTTCACAAATTCGTTTTTATGCAAAAAACGGAATCGAGTTTTAAATTCAGCCATTTTGGTCCACGGGTTCGAGTACCTGCCATACAACTTCTAATTTTATATGAGCATTACTCTATACCTATGGAAGCTGCGTGTCTGAAATTTTGCCAAAAGTAGTTTAGTATAATGGCCAAAGTTACTGCAAAATTTGGTTGGTCTACTGCAGAGGGTTCGAGTAGCTGACATACAACTCCTTCTTTTATATGAGCTTTACACTACACCAAATGAAGCTGGGTGTCTGAAATTTTGCCAAAAATAGTTTAGTGTAATGGCCAAAGTTACTGCAAAATTTGGTTGGTCTACTGCAAAGGGTTCGAGTAGCTGCCATACAACTCCTTCTTTTATATGAGCATTACTCTACACCTAATAAAGCTGAATGTTTGAAATTTTGCCAAAAGTAATTAACCGGATGATAGAATGTATATGTTACGGTCATACGGGTATCCCAGAGTTGACACAGTCTACTCTACTACACTCTTCCTCGTTTTATGTCTAATTTATCTTTTTGATCTAAACTTTTATTAAAAAAAATTTTGTAAAACATATTTTCAATAATAATTATTACAGAAAGTCTGTCACAACTCAGAGGTTTTTCAATTTAAATTTTATTTAATGGAAAATCAACAAGGTCATTATTGGGCTATCATACAACAGCTTTTAATTTAATTTTTAACATTTTATTTCAAAGAAAAAAGTTTGTCCTAAAAAAACAGGGACTTGGCACTCTTAATTACCGTCTACTACAATTCCACAGAAGTACAATTATAAAAAAAAAATTCAATTTCTTATTAATATATTTTGAAAATTTCTTAAAAAATTCACTTTGATTGTAATTTGTATAATTCTTTAATGAGAAAATAAGAATGGTGAATAAGGTGAATAATGATATTCGTTTTAATTTAATTTTCTTTTTAATTTTTTTCCTTTTTACCGTATACCGTTATAATTTAACAAAATAATATTATTTATTTTAGATTTTATTGTAAGTTTTTGTAAGTTTTCTTTGCTTTTCTTTTGATTATCTAAATGGATTTTCATTACAAGATTTAATTATTTACAAATGAAAATGAAATTACTTTATAATGAAATTATTTGAAGAAAAAGGAAAATTTATTCAAAATTACTTTTAAAAAATATAAAAAAAAAAAATTTATTGTTTAATTAAAATGGATGCAAAAAAAAAAACCATTTTAGTTTTTTTTGAAGTAGTTGATCAAAGACTGAAATAAATGTAACTGTATAATTAATTGTAATATGGATCTATAGTTTTAGGTAGAATGGAGGGTGGTTTAATTTGGTTTTAAGTAATATAACTGCGCTTCTTACAGGGTGTTTTTTATAAGTTAACCATTCAATTTAAATTAATTTAAAATATATTGTCAAATCAATTAAGTTAAAGTTTAGAAGAAGTTTGAGTTTGAGTGATACCAAATTACTTATTTATTTACTAAGTATTTCCAAGCGCATACAATGCCCCTTTGCACATTGATGGGCCCTCTCCTTTCGGACACCATGGGGATTTGTAAAGAGAAATTTCTTTTTAATAATTAAAAATTGACTGAGACTCGAAGCAGGGCCACCTCGGTTATTTGGCTTATTCGCTCAATCATTACACAACCGAGATCCTAGATACCAAATTAATATAAATTTTACGTATTATATCCGTATTTATAGAAATTATACTTCAATACAATGTTCACTCAAATTTTAACTCAATTTATCACTCAAATCCAATGTAGAGACGGTGTCGAAGTTTGAACGAACTCTTTAAACGATTAGTTGTGCACGATTTAAACTGTTTAAAATTCGGGTAAATTTACAAAAAAAATCCAAGGAAACAATCGGATCAACAAGGTAGTTAACTTTTGAGTCATAATTGAGTTTGTTGAACTTTGAGTGATATTTGAGTGCATTGGGTATTCAGAATCATATAGTTTCGTTTAAGTTAATTTCTCAACATAATAGGTATAGCGGAAATTGTTTTTTTAAATTTGAAATTAGAGTGATTTAAATATAAAATACTAGCAGATTTACCCGGCGTTGCCCGGAAGCTTGAAAATTGTAAAAAAGCAAGTTTCAGCCAATTTTTTGAGATACTACTTTGCCTATAAATGCCACAAAAAAATATTTGTGGAGTTCCGTTAACCCATCGTGGCCCAACAGCTTTTTATAGGTTTTTTCGTTGCTTTGCTATATATTAGAAATGATTTAACAGATTAACTTCAAATTTCGTATATGTGTTCTTCTTTGAAAATGAAGTTCAATTTACTAACAGACTTGAAAGTTGTTAACCCCTGCCGACGATTGTTCAAAAAAAAATTTGTGAGTAAATTACGTCCAATTTTTGAAAGTAGGTACAACTTCTTTGAATTAGGGGAATACTTAAAAAAAAGGTTTGTCGAGTTCTTTTAATCGATTGCGAAACAAAAACTTTAAAAAACAGTTTGCAAAACAATTTGAACGATTATCTCTAATTTTTCTATACATGCTGCTTCTTGACAATTTGGTGCTCCTTGACGATATAGTTGAGGATGGTAGGTTTCCGGTGAACAATGTTAACTGAATTAAAATGACTATAGGTCAAAAGGGGATTTTCTTGAATTGCCAACGCTTGAATAAAATATAGTCGATGGTTTAGAAAAGGTTTAAAAATTCGCTTTTCAACTTATATTTTGTTTAGTACTCACCTGAAAGTTGTAATACGCTCTTCCTCGTTTTTTTATGATTTTATGAGAGAAATGTAGGCTTATTTTTTGGAAAAACTGTTTTAAAATACTATGTATTTAAGCATTATATATAACAAATTGAATTTTGAAGAAAACTGAAAATTTCATTGAATCTTTGTTCAAAACGCACAAACAGGTCAAAACCAAATTAACCCTGTGGGTTTTAATTAAAATGCTGGTACAAAATTTTCAATAAAATACTTTTAATCGTATAAGAAAATAAAATATATAGAAAACTTCATATCATCGTCGTGGAAAATGGGTTAATCGAACTTAACTAAAACTTTTTGCAGCCTCTCTTTTAGACTACAAAATCAACCTGTAAAATTGGACACAAATCGAAAACACAAAATTTTTTGAAAGTCCGCCAGGCCGAAATGGGTTAATTTATTCCAACCAAATTTATACAACTAAATGCGGTTGCTAAGAGGAACATTTGTGCAAAATTTCAAGTCAATCGGTCAAACAGTTTTGACTCGACATCAAAAACATTGAAAAAGCTTCTTTGCACTCTCGTGCCCAAACGGGTTAACCGAACTCAACAAAAATTTGTCCCAGACTTTATTTTCGACTGCGAAACCACCTTGTAAAATTGGACACAAATCGGAAACACAAAATTTTTTGGAAGCCCGCCAGGCCGAAATGGGTTAAATTATTCCAACCAAATTTATGCAACTAATTGCGGTTGCTAAGAGGAACATTTGTGCAAAATTTCAAGTCAATCGGTCAAACTGTTTCGGCTCGACATCAAAAACATTGAAAAAGCTTCATTGGGCCCTCGTGCCCAAACGGGTTAACCGAACCCAACAAAAATTTGTGCCAGCCTCTCTTTTTGACTGCAAAACCACCCTGTAAAATTGGACACAAATCGGAAACACAAAATTTTTTGGAAGCCCGCCGGGCCGAAAGGGGTTAATTTATTCCAACCAGTTTTATACCATTAATTCCGTGTAATAAGAAGAACATTCGTGCAAAATTTCAAGTGAATCGGTCAAACCGTTTCAACTCGACATCAAAAAAACGAAAAAGCTTAAAACGGCTCTGGAGCCGCAACCTGCTGACTTATAAAAATGCGACATAGCCTATGTCACCCCCCGGACTCGCAAAATTTTTCCTCTAAAATTTGGTGTCAATCGGACCAGTGGTTTTCACGTGAATCCTGGACAAACAAACAAACAAACAAACAAACAAATAAACAAACAAATTTTCTTCTTTATATATTAAGAATATCAATTTAAAGTAATTCCAATTTAATTAAGTCAAAAAAATTAAGTTTAAGGGAAGTTTGAGTGGTTTGATTTTTAAAATAAATTTTATATAATACATTATGTCCATATTTATTGAAATTATGACACTTTAATTCAGGGATTAAGAAACTAAGTTTTTAACTTAATCCATCACTGAACTCAATTTAGAGCCCGTTCAGAAGTTTAATTAGACTCGCTGAACGAACCGTTGAGTACGTTTTAAATTATACTCAATTCTGGTAAATTAAAAAAAAATATCTTAGGTATCAAGAGTCGGATTAACATGTCAATTCAATTTTGAGTTATAGTTAAGTTCGTTGAACTTTGAGTGATATTTGTGTGCGCTTAAAATTAGGTCCGCTTAATCTATGAGTTCATATGTACATCAGTCTAGAATGTGCTTAATTATAACTTAAAATTGTTGTCAAATATATCCGCTCATTTACAAATCTGCTAAGCTAATACAAAAAATTATATGACTTATAAAATTAATTAATATAAATCTTAAATATAAATCTAAAAGATTTAAAAGTTTTCTAGTGTCTGCAAATTGACAAATATTTTATTCACACTTTTTTTTTTAGCTATAAAACTATAGGTAAAATGGTATAGTAGATTGTTAAATAAAAAGAGCTAAAAATTATATTAACAGTTATAATAAAAGAATTTATATTGTATAACATTATTTCCTTTTTCCGGTTTAATTTTAATGCAATTTTATTTTCCAAATTTCCATTTTTTATTTTTTATCTGCGGTAAAAATATGTCAAATTTGTCCACTTAAGAGATTAAAATACTGCATTTGTATTTTTTTAGAAAAGGCTTTTATCTTGGAAAATTAAATTATTGGGAAAAATAATTTTAATATTTAAATGGATTTCAAAAAAACAGTTTTGAATATTGTAAAACTATCTAGTATTTGAAATCAATTTCAATAATTTTTTTGACCAACCGCTTAATGAAATAAAATAAGCGATTGGTATTGTTTTCGCATTAAAAATTGGACCCTAAGATTTTTGCATTACTTCGATGTAGAGAAACCTATAAAACGTGTTTTATTTATGATGGCCATCTGTGAGTTTGGTCTGTGTGTCTGTCTGTGTACAAGTGTACAGCTTAAACGACTGAGCGGAATGTTTTTAAATTTCATATCTAAGATTTTGATGCTAATATCTTGGATTGATTAGGTTTTGGAGAAAATCAGGTAACCTTAAGAGGTACTTCTCTAAGGAAATTGCTTTGAAAAAAAATAATACGTTTTCAATTCGTAGTAGAAAATCTTTGAAAAATATTTTACATTATGTTTTTCGTGAAAGAGCAGTTGGTTCTGTGGTGAACACGGAATATTTTTTTTTGTAAGTACAACTGATGAAATGTATAAAAAGTGGAAAAAAAACGAATCTTTTAAAAGCTAATTGAAATTTTCGTAAATTTATTAATGTGAATGGTTTCACAAATAAAGGTACATCTATTTGAAAAAAAAATGTGTCGGATTTTCCATTGTGGGAAGAGAATATTATACTTGGTAAAATGCATTATAATGTTAAAGTCTATTTTAGAGTAGAACCATTTTTATTATTCTAAATGTAAATTAATTTTATTGTGAAGTATAATTCGTAGAATAAAATCAGATTTTTCATTATTATTTAACTTTATTCAAGGGTCGGCGATTTCATGTCGATGTCCAAAGTGTCAACTGCTAAAATGTTGATTTCATAATGCTAATTTAGGCAAAATGTTGAATTCATTTCAAATAAAGTGGATTACCGTCCCCAAACCCATACTGAACAAATTATTAAAATCTAAATTTTGTTTACAACTCTAATGCAGTTCTCGTTATTATTATAGTCAAAATTTAGAAAATTGATATGAGCTCCGAGTACCCTCTGTTGAACTTGTTGTACCCTGCATTCAGAAAGTAGTTCATTATGTTGTACTGACCCTGTAGTCACACATTTTGTTTTTATTCGTTTTCCACTATTTTCAGAAGTATAGGGAACTCACCTAGTCTATTTAGATTAGGATTTAGTTTTTTTAATCGCTATATTCACTAAGCCGTTGATTACTTGGCTGTAGCTATTGTATAAAAGCATGAATACACAAGTAGGTGATTTTTTGCGCCATCTATTATCTTACACAGTTGTTTACATATTTTTATTAAATCTTATTTTATATTACGATATAAGCTATAACAATTTTATTAATACAATTTTACGATATTGTTTTATTAAATATGATCTGACTGGGGTTTGAATCCAAGACCTTTCATATGAAAGGCGGTGTCTTTATAGCTACATTATTGGTCAGATTCAGGTCCACAATGAACATTAAGATTTGGTAGCTTTTTTAAAATCTTTTATAGACATGAGAACTTAGTCTCATTATCGACAAATCTGAGTACCTGGATATGAATCTTCCAAATCCATACAAAATTAAAATTTTAGCATTAAATATATTTTATAAATATATCTTTGATAATATCAATATTGAATTCGAAGAGACAGTTATAAACCCGTCATATATGCAGTATTACAGCAAATAAAATATTTTCATTTCATACTTATAACTCACATATTATGCAGGAAATAAAAACTTAAATCAATAAATAGTATGTTTTTGTAACTAAAAATTTTTTTCATAGCATGCAGTTAAATATTGAAGTGTTCTTAAAATCCTTTAACAAACCCTATGTATTATGAACGGATTTATAATTATTTTATTTCCCATACAGAAACACATTTTAGTAAGACCTCTGATGTATATCGAATTTTTAACCCAAGTGCTCCTAACATCGTATATCGAATTTTTAACCCAAGTGGTCCTAACATCGGTGCAGACCAAACTTGTTATTTTTAGACATAAGAGACAAATCAGACTTTTTAGAGAAGATTTCAAAAATGCTCAGAAGTTTTTCAGATAGTACACGCGTGCAAAAATTGAAACAAAAGAATTCTTGGAAAACTTATAAAATATTATTAAGTAATATTTACAGAAGTTAAAATTAATTTCAACATTAAAACCGACTTCACTTTTCAGTTTAAAATTTTTTTTAAATACACCTCCGTTAATTTTATACACCTGTGCGTTAATTCATATAAAAATACGCCTATTTTAATGGGAATATGCACTATTTATATTTAATTCCAAACGTACATTTATTTTATGATTTTTAATGGAAAAAAATGTAAGCCTCTTGGATTTATCTTTTAAAATATTTTTTTTTATTTAATTAATTTATGATTTAATATTTTTTTAATTCTTTGTTTCATAAAAGTGAAGATATGATTTTTTTTTTTTTTTGACGTGATTAATATGGATTAAAAAACTTTTACTAAAATCCCTGACACTTAAAACAAAAAAAAACTTTACTACAAAATGGATTTTTCGAGAATTCAATTAAATATTTGGGGAAATAAAATGACGACTCTTAATAACTTATTAAGTATTTTTATAAATAAACTTTAATTGAAAAATTTTTTTTAAGATTATGGAAATACAAATAAAAGAGCATTATTTTTTAAGTAAAAGGCTTAAAATAAAACATATTAAATAAATATCTGAATAGTAGAAGTCAAGACCTATAATAAATGATCCTAAGAACCGTATAAATATAAACAACATACGATCAGAAAGGAAAGTGGAAATATTTATTAACTTACTTATAATTATTAGTAAGAAAATCTTAAAGTTCGTACATAAGTTCCTATTAGCTAAAGAAATATTAGTCGAATATGAGTGGCCGATAAATGAAGTCAGCAACGAATCTTAAATCAACTTAAAAAGTCAACTAAAATAATATTAATGTGGTGTTAACAATTTTAATTAACTTCAAATAAAACTGAAGAATTAAACTTATCACGAAAATGGGAATTTCAGACCTCTTTTTAGTCATGCTTCTTTTCTAGTAATTCAAGAAGCCTATCCATCTTGTTAAATTATGGATTATAAGCTTGTCTTGTTATCATGTCCTGTTTATTTTACTTATTTTCTTCAGTATTTTTTTCAGCTTTTTCTGGGTTTGCCTTTTTTCAGGGTTTTCCCTTTAGGGATCCAGTCTAGAACTTCCCATATCAATTGATTTAAGTCTTTTATTTATGAGGAGTGAGGACCTATTTTTACAATCATATTTTTGTTTCAATAGGAACTTCATTACACATGCTCTAGATAGTCCTTTAGAAGTTTGTTAGTGTTAGACGCAGTTAATTTCTTTATAGCAGACCTGATTTGACACTCCTCTGCTTAGTGTTTCTTCAAATCTGGCTAGATTTTGATTTGTTCTCAATTCATAAGACACTATTTTAGATTAGATTAGAGACTTGGTATTCTGTCTGATACTTTATAAATGTAAAGCAACCTTTTCTTATATCAAGATTCAAAATTGGAGTTCGCGACGTAGGTGACAATAGGTATATATTATATATATAATATATATATGTGTATAAAATAAAACCAGATGTTCCTTCTTCATAAAAAATACTTCAGCAACAGGCATACTTGAAAAGTAAAGTAGATAACAAAAATTCTTCCACATTGCAGCTGCACGATAACTCAAAAACTAAAAGAGCTAGAGTTCTGAAACTTTCACAAAGTAATTTTTAGACAATTTGTAGGTTCCCTATTGTTTTTGGTTAAAATCGGACAAAGGCTGCCATACAAATTTTTTTAAATTATATGAATATTTTCAAAATTAATAACTAAATAGAAACTAAATAGAAAAACAAACAAAATGTAGTTAAATTATTAATCGCTTCATGGTGTATAGTTAGGACGTGCGACTAAAAGTCAAAACTTCTCGGTTCGAATCTAGGATGGGGTAAAATTTTTTTTTTTTTAAATTCATCTTTTTTTACCTATTGTCTTTATACCCGTATGACTATATAGTCCAAGGGTATAATAAATTTGCCATTACGTTTGTGACGCAGAGAAGGAGGGGGGGTAGATATAGACTCAAGTGTATGGATCGGATCAGAATCGAAAGATAAATCGATTTAGCTATGTATGTCCGTCCGTCTGTCCGTCCGTCTGTCCGTCCGTCCGTCTGTCCGTCCGTCCGTCCGTCCGTCCGTCCGTCTGTCCGTCCGTCCGTCCGTCCGTCCGTGATCACGATAACTCAAAAAGTAAAGGAGCTAGGATTATGAAATTTTCACAAATTCGTTTTTATGCAAAAAACGGAATCGAGTTTGAAATTCAGCCATTTTGGTCCACGGGTTCGAGTACCTGCCATACAACTTCTAATTTTATATGAGCATTACTCTATACCTATGGAAGCTGCGTGTCTGAAATTTTGCCAAAAGTAGTTTAGTATAATGGCCAAAGTTACTGCAAAATTTGGTTGGTCTACTGCAGAGGGTTCGAGTAGCTGCCATACAACTCCTTCTTTTATATGAGCTTTACACTACACCTGATGAAGCTGGGTGTCTGAAATTTTGCAAAAAATAATTTCGTGTAATGGCCAAAGTTACTGCAAAATTTAGTTGGTCTACTGCTGAGGGTTCGAGTAGCTGCCATACAACTCCTTCTTTTATATGAGCATTACTCTACACCTAATAAAGCTGAATGTTTGAAATTTTGTCAAAAGTAATTAACCGGATGATATAATGTATATGTTACGGTCATACGGGTATCCCAGAGTTGACACAGTCTACTCTGCTACACTCTTCCTCGTTTTAATTAAAATTAAATATGTATTTATTTTATGTATGAGAAATTTTATTTCATAGAAAGTTTTACAGGAAACTCTCATTTATATTAAAAATTATTGATTTTTTTAATATTTATATTTTTTTTTTGAATTCATCTTTTTTTTTATTAATTTTATAAAAAAATATAGAAATTAAATTAAAAAATCAAATATTTTAATTTTTCTGTCAAACAGTTCAGTTGCAATATATAAAATTCTTATTTATTTAATACATAATAGTGGGTACGCACGGGTATCTAAAAGTTGACAAGGGCAACTATAATCTTCCTCGTTTTCCATTCAAATTTATTTTAAAGCTTAAATTTTGCAATAAAACATAAAAAATACCACATTAAAGTGATAAAAACTAAAAATTATACATTTAATAAAAAATAAAATAAAATAAAAATTAAATAAATAAGATCACAACAATTTTGTTGTTTTTTTTTTAAAGAAAACTACTTCAATTTTTCTAAAGATTCATTACTTTCTTTAGGAAAAATATAATTAGAAAAATAAAAAAAAAATAAAAAATAAAATAAAATTTTACTATTAAGTTACCATCTATACAAAATTCTCATACAAAAAAGAGAAAAGAACAAATTTCTTTTTAAGTCTCTTTCTATTACAAAATCTTTGCTATTTTCTATTTTTTTGTATTTAATGAAAAAAAAAAATATAAAAAAAAAACCCTAAATAACGGTAAATAATACGAATATAAATTGACGACGACGACGAATGAAGTTCATATTCTCGGATATGGAGAGGTTTATTTGAGTAATATTGGATTGTTACCATACCATTCCATTCCCAACGTCACAACAAATATAATAAATAAATATAAAATTAAATGAGGGTTTGAGATATATATATATACATATATATATATATATATATGCTTGTTATCCTTGTTTATCCTTTAAGTATAAAATTTCTTATTTTTTTTCTAAAATTATACATACATATATAAGTATATATACTATATGAATACATATAATGCATCTTACAGAATGGGAATGAGGGATGGGCACATACCTTTACTTTAAATATATACTCGTATCTAAAGATATTTTGAAGGTGCTCGCAATTTTTTTTTATTTTTACTTTTGTTTGTTTTTGTACAGTTATTTTAACGTAATGAACCAAACGTATTTCAATACGGCGCTTTTCATTTTAATTACATCAACTTAAAAATAAAAAAAAAAAAAACAACAACAACAACAAAAAATTAATACAAGAAAACTCAGGTGTATTTTTAATGAATCCCATAACCATTCTCATCAGATTGGTTTTTTGTTCTTGGATTTTAATTTTTTTATTTAACGTTTTTGTTTTTTTTTTTTAATTTTTTTCAAAAATGATTTTGTTTCATCACCCTTGAATAGGGTTTTGAGTAAGATAAAAAAAATAAAAAATAGTTATGGTGGATAAATTCGGATTCAAATCTGTTTTTTTTTTTTGTTTACATACGTAAGGGCTAGAAATTTTTTACGATTTTTAAAGTTTTGGTTAATCTTAGTTTTAAATTTAGAGGTAGAAATTTTGCGTTGAAATAAAAACTTTATAAAATATTTTTAAGTATGAATATATTTTAAATACATTTTAAAGGATGCATGCTTAAAAGGATTAATCTCACAGGGTTTTGGCAGATAACGTAATAGATGGCTGTCTTTTTTACAGCAAATAAATTAAGTTATCAAAATAAACCGTTATACAAAGTAAATAAAAATTTATCTCACTGATAGGAAGCATATTTTAATTAAGATTTCTCAAAAAGTTTGGTATTTTTTTTTTGGGAACTGCTTCCTGATCCAATGGTACGATTTGGCAAATCTGCGAATTTAACCTTACTTTTAGCAACATAATTATTCATACCAAATTTTGTCGAAGTCGGTTGAAATTTAACCCAGTTGTCCTGTATAACAGACCCACACACATAAATTCTTTAGATTTACGCGTTTCCGACAAAATAAAGCAACTTGTGTTGGCACAGAACAAATGTTTTTTTTTCAGCGAGGAAATCAACGTAACATTTTCTGTTATAATATTGATACTGAAGAAAAGCTAAAGTTGGTAAGAAAATTTATTAGTAAATAATCAGATAATTAATGTTGCGGAAACTTCATACAACTGAAGGTATCGATGACATTTGTTGACTGTCATATACAATGGACAACATACATGCTAAACTAGAATATCTCCTCATACTGACACTAAATATTTCGCATGACAGCTGTGTATAACAACGCGTTATCAAATGAGACGAATGCACAAATTCAACATCGCGTCGCTTATCTACAATTAAATTTTACTTAAACATTGTCTCTAGCTACCTAAACATTTTCATTCTACTTCATTTTCTCTATTGAGACGAATACCAACTTCAATATCCATACTATAGAGTAAAGTTATCTCTACTTTAAGTTTTAATATTCATATATATTTCACATACAAAACTTTAATTTGTTTGATCGAATATAAAACCAAGCGACACTATCATTAGGCGAACATTCTTTTTAAAGAAATTTATAGAAACACGAGCATTAGGTAATCATATTAAAAGTACAAACAGAAGCACCAACTTTAAGACAAGAATATCCTAGTTTTATTTTTAAAACTAAATAACAAAATCATGTGATGTATAGGAATTTAAATAAACTCAAACAATATTTGAAAGTGTCAACTAATTTTTATCAAAAACCTAGTTATAACTCTGCAAATTAGTAAGAACTTTCAAAATCCTGATTTATTTTGACAGCCATATTAAATACGAAAAGTCTAGTTAAACACCACGCATGAACCTGGTTTCTTTGAAAAACCTGGTTCTAGTTCATAGTGGGAACATAGTATAAGCCACATAGTATGCAAATATATATATATAAAATTCTATAAATAAGAAAAATATAAAAAACATAAAAAAATGTCAAATCGCCTATCTACAATGACGTTTACGTTTCGTTCTCATTTCGCTTTCAATACGTAGTCAACAAAGGAGTGTGTACAATGAAATGTACATAAAAGCATATTTTTATATTCAATAGTTTAAAGTTTATTGTATAGCTATTTTGAATAATGGTTTGATATTATTTAACCTTAAATAGAAAAAAAATTAATAATTTTACTTATTTTTTATTCTTATAATTTATTTTTTTAATTTTCAATAAAAAATATTTTTCAAAGTTCAATGATGAATACGTAGAGCAAGCGAAAAAGTTAAAAGTTATACAACTTTTTAATGGTTGTCAAATCGCTGCGTGAAGGTTGCGTCTACTTTAATATGATTTAATACATTTAACTTAGTTTGACAGATAACTACGTGTAGAGAGCGAAACGAGAGCGCTCATTGTAGATAGGCTATAATGCTACTTGAAAATAAATAAAAATTTAAACAGGATTACCCACTTTAAGAAAACGTACAACACAAAATAATAAACTTTAGTTGTATAGTGAATTTTTATTAAATTTTGTCTCAAGCTTAAAGAAATGAAGTAATTTTAAAAATATAAAAAAAAAACAACAACAACTATAACAAAAAACTGTAAAGGAGAACAAAAACAATTCAAGATAAAGGTATATTATATATAATATAAGTGAGCGGCAAAATGATAAATTTGGTTTCCGGTATGTTATAATAATAAAAAGTAACAAGTGTGCTCTTTTCTTTTTACTCTTTTTTTTTATTTTTTTTTATAAAAAGTGTAATGACATATACACATACACAAATATAGATACACTATAAAAAATAAAAAAGGTAAAGAGTAAAAATATGTACGATATTAATATATTTATGCATATTTACACTTGTATTAAAACATACACAAACATAATATACATATTTATAAATAATGTTAATATAAAAATTTTATAAGGATATATATTGTATTTTAATCAGGGTAAAGGATTCACTGAAAGGACAAAGAACAACACAAAAAAAATAAAAAAATATATAAAAATTCTTAAGTATATGCATATACAACACAATGTATGTACGTTTGTTAAAGAAAATTAAAAAAAAATAAAATGATAAAAAGGAGAAAGAAAGGATTCTGTTAACACGATGTTATTTTTTCTTTTGATTTGTTCTTCTTTATTTTGCTTATTATATTGCCTCATTAAAATAACTAAAGCTTTATAATATTGTCATGTATTTTGGTATAATGTTATGTTTGTATATAATATATACATGGTGATTTCGAATTAATTTTTTTAAACGAAGAATGGCGGAAAACATCGTAAGTTACCTAGAATTAATACCCCTAATTATAAAAATCATATGAACTTTCGATAAATATTCGATATATTTAAATATGATATACAAAATCATAACCATAACTGTAGTAGTCATACGCATAGTCAAACACTCATACGCATAAAATGTCAAATATTAACATTTGCTTATTAATAATTTATGAATTTCCATGTTTATGTTTAATTCCGAAATTTTTAAATTCTTTTTAATTTTAGTATTAGCAACTTTTAATTTTTTTTTCAATTTAATTTGTTTGTATGTATGACATAATATGATATATATACTTCGTTTCATAAGTCTATAACTTGACTCAATTTCTTAATGATAACGAATGATGGTTATGACTATTAAAGTTAGTTATATGAAATATCATACAATCGTACAAAATTATATGATATCATATGACATCATATGACTATTATAGTTAGGGGTAATGAATGTACGGAGTTCAAGTAGTGTCCGACTTTTAACAACTAAAATATCATATGGGCTGTGTTGGAGTATAAAAAACGAAAGATCTACCTCATTTAAAATAAACCTTAAATACTAAGTTACCGTTCGGATTTTCAGAATTAAAATTAGAAAAGGAAGAAATTTAGAATATAAATTAGAAATAATGAATTAAATTGATTATTGGGAAAAAGTTTAAGGAATATTGTAAAAATGGATATTACAAAAGGTTTTCTTAAACTTTTTTAGATCGCACATATACAGGGTGTGCGGGACTCAAGTACGCGCACTACACTCAGTTATTGGGGGCATTAAAACAAACAAAAAATTGTACTGGAGGGGGGGGGGGGTCTATTGTGGACCCTTTTCGAGATATGGGGGATTAAAAATTTAAGGAAACTTTTCATAAAAAAATCAATAACTTTTGAACAGCTTACTGTAGAGAGATAAAAAAAAATCCATTTTGTAGAGTAAGTTGTCAGCTTTATGTACTAATGATCCCCATATACCCAACAGTTAGAAAGATATGAAGGTTCAAAATGATTTAAAATTTCTTATAAAATATTAATGAAAAAATAAATAGATAAAAAAACATTTCATAATTTTTCTGTTTGAACCGATTGAAAATAACACACTTTTCTATTCTTCATATCAAAAATGGTTAGAGATAGAGAAAAACTTATTATGTACTAATTATAGGGCTTGAAAAGCTGTTTTGAAATATGCTATAAAAAGTACCCCAAATACAGTGTGCTTCAAAAGAAAATAGAGTTTGAAACATAATTTTTTCATTTTAAATCATTTTGAACCTTCATAACTTTGCAACTGTTGTGTATATGGGATCATTATTCCATAAAAATTAAAGCTGACAACTTACTCTACAAAATGGATTTTTATCTCTCTACAGTAAGCTGTTCAAAAGTTATTGATTTTTTTATAAAAAGTCTCCTTAAATCTTTAATCCTTCATATCTCGAACAGGGTCCACAATAGACCCCCCCTCCAGTACAATTTTTTGTTTGTTTTAATGCCCCCAATCACTGAGGATACTGCGCGTACTTGAGTCCCGGACACCCTGTATATTTGAGAACATGTTAATTTGTTACTTATTCCACAGCCGCAAATTTTGTAATTCATCTGTATATCTAAGGATGAGTATCAGTTTCAATCTTTGTTTTATGATGAAAATCTTTGCATTCTTTTTAAAATTTGCATCCCCGATTACCTGAGGTACTCCTGTATAAATCTACTTTTCTATCTTTAAGAGATAGTCTTTTACAAAGAAGCTGCATTTTTATATACTTGACTTTGTTATTTTTGAATTACAAGTGAATGTTATTCAGATACAACACAAAATCTTTTCAGTCTCTCTGGTATAAAAAAAAGTTAATCTCTTCAGATGAGATAACTATGACTGAGTCAATACTTCAGAAACAGAAAGTGTAAAAAAAAAGTGAGACATCTTTTTATTGTAGTGTTTTTATTGTTTTAAACTCCCAAAATATTCACTGAAGTTTTTAAAATTTCTCTTAAGCACCCTGTACGATTTATACTTAAACCCTGTATACTATATTGATGTATTTATATTACATATATTGAGTACTAAAATAATAGTAGCTTTGTGGTTGTTTTCAGTACACTGTTCAACTCTACAGTGTGATGTAAAAATTTCATTTTCAAAGTTAAAATTTTTTTTTTCTTTATAAATAATTACAATTTTATTTTTATTTTTTTTGTTATTTTTTTTTTTTTTAATTCCTTTAATTTTTTGGTTGATAGGTAACTTCTTCTTATTAGTATATAAAGAAATAAAGAACACCTCAACATTTTAATGTGAGTGAAATGTAGAGACGAGGGTATTAGTGGAGAGGGACAAAAAGTTTGGGAAATTTAAAAAATGTATTATGTCGCGTATTTCCAACACATCCAATATCCATTTTGAGTATTTTGAGCTCCCTGGAACTTTTCAAATCTCTTTACCTTATACTTATCTATAGATATTTTTCATTAAGGTATTTAAATATCAAATGTATCTGTCAACTTACAAGCGTATCCACAGAAATAATATTTATATATATATATATATAATATATATATACATACGTATTTACATAATAAACAGAAAATATTTTAAAAAGGAAAGACACCAAAATAATCGTGAAAATTAAGAGATTTTAATTACTTTTAATGCTTTTGTTTACATTTTTTTTTTGTTTTTGTTTTATTGATAGTGTTATCAAACTATGTATGCATGTATAAGTACATATATATTTATATACATATATATTCAATATATGTAAAAATTAAGGCTGTAGATTTGTGGTTTGGGAATAAAAATGTATAATACAATGTATCTAAAGTTTGTTACTGATTGTGTAATTTTCATTAAAAATTACTGTTAAAATTTGGTTTTTTTTTATATTTGTTGGAATGTGTGTATGTGTGTTTGTTTACTTGTTATTTTTAGTTAATTGTTATTATTTTAAATCAGTAATGTGATATGAAGGTTATATTGGATATAAAACATTGTATCTATATATGTGTGAATTAACAGATGTTATTTCAACGTGTATATTATATAAAATACAAGTTTGAACATTTTTTTTTAAAATATTTTTTTGCGCTTATTTTGTTTAAAATTAAAGTTAATTTTGTAAAAAAAATAGTTAATACAGTTATGGCGCCATTTTTATGAATGAATTTAATTACAACGAATGTGGTATGGGTATATTAAAATTGTTAAGCTTAGATGGCAGACTTTGACTCAAGACTTTAATATCTAATTGAAGTTGTAAAATTAGTTAAGAAACTCAAGCTAATTTTTATTATTGTACATTATTTTGCTCAATTATATTGCACTATTAATTAATGCTTTACTTTAGAATTTTGTTTTAAGTGATGAATTGTTCAACTTCATATGTTCGAACAGGGTCGACGTTTTGTAAGCTGAAAATTAGAATTGATTTTCATGAATTCCAAAATTACAACATAATATAGAACTAGACCTTTTAACATTTAGAAACATCTACAGATTTTCAATAGATACAGTTTAATTTGTTATATATCCTATATGTGAATTATAAGGTATTTGATTAAAACGGCATTGATTATTTATTAATTAATTCGGTTAGTAAAACTAGTTTTATTAGTTGAATTAATATTTTTATTTATTATATCATATTATTGGCAAAGCTTGTGATTTTAAAGTCCCAGGACCGATATTAAAAAAAAATACTAAAAATTTAATATAACTGATACTGATACTGACATAATATAAGTACCTGTAAAAATATTGGTACTGGTTCTCAAAAGTATTTTTTCAGTATCTATTACTAATAATATTTCAAAAATATTTAAAAAGTCATGGTTTTTTAATTAAAAGCTTAAAGTTCTAAATAAATACTTAATAAATTCTTTCAATTACCGGATTTTGCTATTTAATACTGGTAAGTACCGGTTGATATTGATAAGTACTTGGTGGTATTAGCAAGTACTGAGTGATAATGATAAGTACTTTTTTATAATTGTAAGTACTGGTAGCTATCCAAAGAAATTTTGCACAATTCGAATGGGTCGATTGAAAACTTTCCGCGGGCCCTCATAAAAACCAATTTACAAAAAAAACGGAATTGTTATATTTAGACAATCCAAATACTAAGTAGCCTAGTTGCGTTGATTTTTTTAGAAATATGGTATAAATCTTTAACGAACATGGAAAATTTTTTTACGATTTCCAGTTAAAAAAACAGATTAAATAAATTTAAAACCACTATTATCTACATATTATCTTTCATGTGGAAGGCCCGGTTCTAATCCTACAGAAAGTGAAAAAACTTTTGGTTTTCGACTTGACTCAGCTACCATTCGGTATTGGGCTCAAATTAATGGCATAATCAATAATTAACAAGTGATGAAAAAAACCAAGGATTTTTAAAAAAGTACATTTTCAAAATTATATTGTGTTAAAAACTCAGTTTATTTTTGGAAATATATACTGTGGGGGATATATTTACTATGGGGGATATATATACTATAGAAATATATACTAATAAGTCACTGCTTACTTGTAAAAATAGTAAATTTTTAATTTTTAAGTCCTAATAGCTCTTCAATGGGAAAATTTCTCAAGAATCTAATCTCACTCACCACCCCCTCCCTCCCTCCATTTTTTTAGGTTCTAGGAATTAAACCAAAATTTGGAATTTTACTTAGAATTTTACTATCTAAGCAATAATGGATAAAACTGAGAGACACTTTCTTCAATTTAAAGAACCGCTTTTGAATTTAAGAAAAATCTTTAACATATGTTATAATATAATGTTGGACCTTTAAATTTTGTATATTAATAGAAAAAAATTTGGACAGGTATTCAAGTTACAGGTGCTTAAAAAAAGCCAAATTTCAATTTTCGACCCCTTACAGCTCTTAAAAGGGGGGCGCAACAAAAAAAATTTCTTAACCGACTCCTACTAATTTCTGAGGATCTACCATCTCCCAAAATTTCAAGTTTCTAGCTTGAGCTGTTCAGAAGTTATGTGGGGCCAAAAATTTTGCAAAAATTGAGTTTTGGATAACGGTAAATTTTAGTACCGATGGCAACCCAATGAATAAGTTTTTTAACAGTTTGTAAAGCTTATAAAAGCAGCTATCTTTCGACGTTTTCAGATTGAAAAAATACCTCATAGAACTTTTGTTATAACGTTTTAAATAAAGGGTTTCTTCCAAATTTGAGGGGCTGTAGCTTCGTAATGGGTGGGGCTACAGAAAAAAGTTCTTCCATGAAATTATTTTTTTTGCAATACCTACCCGTAGTTAAAATTTCTTCTCTCTATTTCAAACGGTGTAAAACTTTGTGTAAACATACGGACAGACAGACAGACAGACAAAGTTTAAAATTAAGAAAAACCTTTGACACTGGTTGAAACTTTCGTTTTGGAGCTTTCAATTTTGTATATAAATAAAAAAAAATATTGACAGGTGTTCAAGCTATAAGTGTTTAAAAGCTAAATTTATAGCAAAATTTAAGGTTTTGGACCCCTTACAGCTCCTAAACAGGGGGCGTAACAAAAAAAAATGTTTAACTGACTCCTACTTATTTCTAAGGATCTAGCTTCTCCTAAAATTTCAAGTTTCTAGATTGAGCCGTTCAGAAGTTATGAAGAGCCAAAAATTTTGCAAAACTTAGTATTAGATAACGGTAAATTCTGATACCGAATGGTAACCCTATACATTTGGCTTTTAAAAGTACGTAAAGCTTATAAAATCAGCTGTCTTTTACCGTTTTCAGGTTGAAAATATACCTTATAGAACTCTTGTTATAACTATTTAAATATAGGGCTTTTTCCGAATTTGAGGGGCTGTAGCTCCGTAACGGGAGGGGTAATAGAAAAAAGTTTTAACATTAAATTATTTTTATTGCATTACCTATCCGTTGCTGATATTTTTTTGTCAATCGTACGTAAAAAGGGACGGACGGACGGACAGAGTGAAACTATATAGGTACATTTTTACAAAATTTTTTGAAAATGTACTAAAAATTATATATCTTGAATAAAAAATACATTAATATAACAATATGAACAAATGCAAAATATTTAATTGAATAATATAACTCGCAGATATAGAGTACCATATAACTCAAATACAAAATATTACAACATAAACAAAGAATAGAATTGTAACTATTGAAAATTTAAGACGTTTCTACATGTTATAAGGCCTACTATCTCATGTTTAAATTGTATGTTGAATTCAATAAGACCAATTCTAATCGAATATAATATGATCATAATGTTCCAATATGTACCTATGGTATAAACAGGCTTATTAGTCTAACAGTGAACAAAAAAAAAAAAAAACACAATTTTGACAATGTATTTTAATAAGTTTAATAAATCTTTAAAAACAACCATATATTTTGATTAGTCAAAGACCTTTGTTTAAAATAACACTTTATTTACGTTTACCACAACTGTAAACCATATGATTTCTAGATAAATAATAGGAAATTGTGGTTATGTTTTAAAATATCAAAAATGTCTTTAAAATAAATTGATATGAACAATTTTTTATTGTATTTTATTTTCTATTTTTATTTTATGATGGTTTTAATGAAAATTATACGATAAAAGCTATAAAATATATAAGGTAATCATATAAAGTTTTTCGGTTTTTGTTTTTTTTTTGTTTTTATTTTTTTTTTTAATTTAAATTTGAGGTTAAAGTTTATTTGCAAATTAAAATATAGTCAAATTTATTGATTTTTGATTTTTCATTTAAATGAAAACTTTATAGAATTTTAAAAACTGTCAAATATAAACTGACAAATATTAAATATAATATTTTATTTAATTAATTTTTATTTGATATTTTTTGGGAATTGATTTAAAACGACAAGTACTTTGGTTAGTTTAACATAAAAATATTTAAATGTGTCGTAATAAACTTTAATTTCAAAGCAGCTTTAGTTAGAAAATATTAGTTAAATTTTTTAACAAATTTATAAACAAATTCTCATTACTTCCATTTAAGGTAGGTAAGTAACGGGTGACCATCATTAAATACCTCATTTAGCACCAAGCTATGCTATTTTGAATCCATTTTCTTAGTTTTGTATCGAATGTATGCATTGACCTTATTAAGTTGTGCAATCGAGCTCGAGGAGTACAGTTATCAAATCAGCTCTTTCAAATTTTGTAATTGAAAGTTCGCAAGGGTTGTGTTTAAACTGCTTGTTGATTGAGAAAAGTTTGACTTTAGTTGGGACGGAACATTTGCAAATTTGCATACAACTTCTGCAGGATAATTATTTTTAAAATGAGGTGTCCCACTCTATCTAACCCTTCCTTTTACGGTTTAATTAAATTGACACTTCTTGAGAAAAAAATTACTAAATTTTTAACTACAGGTAGAGTCATTTAAAAATTTATTTTTATAATTTATTAACAAAATTCGTTAGACGGGTTCTTCTACTAGTGGGAAAAAAAATTCTTGAAATTTTCAAATTAAGTTTGAGTTTTGGAGAATAAGCTTGTATTTTTGATATTTTATTTTTCTTCACCCTCTAATTTTATTAATAAATTTACAATTCTTAGAAAATTTTGTGATATAGAAGTCCTATCAGTCCCTGAAAGCGTTATTTTACAGTTAATACTTATTTTTGCGAATTCGAAATTTTGGAATAATGTGTTCTTCGAAGCTGTATAACAATATTATAAATATCATAATATAATTCGAAATGAAAATGTAAACCATTTATAGAGAAGAGAGTAAATTAAATACATAATTTACAAATTCAAAGTCTTGTTATAAGAGAAGGATTCATTATTTTATTTTAATAATGGCTTTACAAGTTATTCTTTATTATAATATGGTTGAAAATATTCCAAATTAATGAATAATTTTAAATTTAATTGATTACCAACTCGAATTTTCAATTATATATAGAATATAATTTAAAAAAAATTATTTTACTAAATTTCGTATTACACCAAGACCTTAATGTTTTGGAAAAGTCAAATATCTCCGAAAACTAAAGAATATCTTAAATTCGGATAAAGAATGGTAATTCGAAAATTCGACTTGTTTTAGAATAATGTTTGGTATAAAAGCAGGCTAAGACTGGATAAAATGTATCTGAAAGGTTTCTTTACTTATAGATATCCATATTTTAAATAATGACTTTGTCCATGAATTTCCTAATAAGTTACAATTCACGTAAACCCTATATTTTATCGGCACTATTTGATTTAGTGAAGCTTAAAACCTGATGCACTGTCTTAAAACCATTACCTATGAATATCCCTTCTACTTCGAAATGGTAATCAAAATATTTAAATGTAAGATTCTTAACAAACTTCTCAAATTATCTTTACAAATAAAATTTAATCCGAGAATCCTTACAACTTTTGAGGACCATTTTTGAACTGACAAATGTAACTATTCAAAAATAGTATGTATCAGTTCTACAAAAATTAAATTTCATACAATTAATTGTTACACTTCATTATTTTAAAATAATAATATTTAAATAATCGATACATACTCTAATCTTTAATAAAATTTAAAATATCTTACGTAATAATTTTAAATACTTTTACTTTCAGATAAAATTTAATCTCCGTATTGTTTAAATGCTAACAAATTAATAAATCTAGAAATCTTTTATAAATTTAATATTTTTCCATTATTAAATATTTAATTAAAAGATTCATAATATCAATTCATTAATCTTATATTATATATTTATTAATAAATTTTATATTAATCTTTTGTTTTTTCATTATTTCTATAATAAAAAAACAAACTTTGACATCCCAAATTTATTTTTCATAAGTTATCGATTTTCAAGCATCATCCAAAAATAAATTCATTGGAAATATATATATATATGTATATATACATAATATGAACCCATAATATTATATACAATTAGGTAAAAAAAAATCCATGTAATACATATGAAACAATATTACAAGGAAATGGATCCTTTATCATAAAAAAAAATTATTATTTACTATTTATTTATTTATTAATTTACTGTTATTCAGTGTATCTTTCATTTTGTTTTTTTTCTATACTTTTTAATGATTTAGACAAAAAAAACAAAAACAAACAACAAATATATATATACAATCAGAAATACATAGAAACAAAATTTTACCAAAACAAAATTGTTTAATAATTCAAAATATACCTGTCGTCCTTGGAAGGTTTTTGTTTTAATTTTTTGGTTTTCTATTCCTTTTTTTTCTAAAATATCTTATATAATTTTAATAATATTTTTTTTATTTTGTTTTTATTTTTTTTTTTTTCAAATTCTCTTTTCATATCAAGAATAAATAAATTTCAATTTTAATCTTAAGATTCATTGTTCTAACGGTTTTTTTTTAATAAAATACAAAAAATACAAACAATTTTCTTCTAATACATGTATAAAATAGAATCCTGCCCTTCATAAGATAAAAAAGACAGCCTAATACAAAAAAAAAATAAAACAATTTATAAAAAAAAATTTATTCCTTTTTTTCCTAAATATACGTTTGTATTTGTGTTCATATTATATGTGTTTATAAATGTATTGTATGTTTTTTTGTAAAATCGTAAAAAAAGCAACAACAAATCATTTTTACACAAAAATTTTCATTTTCGAAAAATTTTCTTAAATAAAAAACAAAATTATATTCAAAATAAAAAAAAACCGTAAAATTTACGTAAATTTTCTTAAAAATTAGAGTAAAAAAAAATTACAATCCGAACCTAACAGTACCATCCGATCCGAAAGATTTAAAGTAACTGATATAAAATTTAGTGTGATTCGTATATGAAAAATGTACACAATAAAAGGTATAAAATTTTTATATTTCTTTTTTGTTGTTATTGTTGTTATTATTTAATTTTTTCGTACAATTATTTTCGTCCTTTATCCTTTTTCATATTATACAATTTTTTTAAACTTCGGGAAAATTTTGCTGAAAATCAACAATCACTTGACAACATATCCTGTGTTAGATAGGGAATTTTTTTTCTTTCATTTTCGCACAAATAACATTTATTTTCGAAATGCGCCTGTTCTTATTCTGTTAACAAATTATTTTATTAAAAAAAAAAATATACAAAACTGTTATAAAACCAAAATGATTTTAATTTTTTAAATAAAAAAAAAAGAAAATCATTATATAACAGAATACTGTTATCTAGTTGAGAGAACAGAGTCTTCACTGTGTTATATAATAATTAGACTAAAAGAATAGAAGATGAGAAAAATATTAAAAGAGGAGAAAAAATGAGAAAATTTCTGTTAAATATATGATAGCTTTATACTGTTAAGTGTTAACTGTAGAGTATAATATTTGCTTTATATTGAAAAAAATTAAATGTTAATTGTTAAGTACACTATGGTGTGGTGAGTTTTATTTATTAGAAAAAAAAATATAATATTTTAACAGTTTAAATGATTGTTACAGAGCTTCTCAATCTTTTATTATTTTGTATATTATTACTTTTTCTGTGTTGGTGGTTTGTTTTTAAATGAAATGCTATGGTGTTTAAATGAAATTTAAATATAAACTTTTTTGTTGCATTTATTCTGTTATATTTTTTTTTTGTTTTTTTGTTTTTTTTTTTTTTTTTAACTCAGTTAAAAATTCTTTATGATTAATTACAAACAATTTGACTTTTGAAAGTTTTTCTTGATTATAAACTGGTGTAATTTGGTATTTTTTATTTTTTTTTTTTAATCAAGTTGTTATTTTGAAGGGAATATAACTACTTTTGTTTTTTAAATGATGCAAATAGTTTAAAAAAAGTTTTTTATTTTCGTTTTGGTTTATTACTGGCTATTTTGAGGGTTTTCTTTTTATCTATGTAAGACTGTTAGTTTATCTGTGGTTTCTTTAAAATGAAAATGGTGTAAATGCAAAAATTAGTGTTTTAAAATATTTTGAAATTTAAATTATTGTTTTTGAATGTGAGAAAGATGCGTTTGAAGTTAAATGGGTATTGGAATGGGGAGATGTGTGAGGGGGCTTAAAATATTTTTGAATTACAGTCAAAGGAATAAATATTTCATAATATGAATATGAAAAAAAAAAGAATAATAGAATAAGAAAGTGTAAATGAACTATGTATATAATTTAAATGATTAATTATTCAACTTAATTATCATTTTTAAAAATGTTTTTGTTTTTTTTTTTGTTTTTTACATAAAAAAATAATTTATTTAAGAAGTTATTTTCGATAATGATTTAAATTTATTGAGATTTAATTACTGTAATTTATATAATTGGTTGTTAATTGCTTAGATTGAAAATATTTAGAAATATATTTTTTCAAGGTTTCTTTTTGTATTAAAAAATGGGTCTTTAGGAATACAATTAATTTTCAAAGGAATGTAATAAGATAATTTTTAAAGGTGATATTCGTTTAAATAAATAATAAAATAATAAAAGTTATACAAAAGGCAAGATCTTAATTATTAAATAAAATTACTTTGAGCTCATTTCTTAACAGATTGATTAAGTCTGATGATGCAATATATTCATAAAAAGGGTTTTTACTCTTAGAAAATAAGATTGTTAATGGATTATAAAAGAATTGAAAAAGAAAAGCAATACAACACCTGTTTAAAAAAATCTGAAAAAAATTGAAGTAAATGAGAATGTCATAAAAGAATTTTTATTTAAAAAACAAAGAAATAAAAAACTGGTTCATAACACAATAATTCTAGCAGGATTTGTTTAGCGAATTTTAAAAAAATTTGATAATATGATATATAATATCTACTAGAAGTAAAAACAATGAAATTTTATTTACAAATAAGTACTGCAAAAATCTAGTTTTGTGGAGCTCCGTTTTTCTGTAGTCAAACCCGTTACGAACGTATAGTGCCTCATTTCGAAAAAAAACTGTTATTAAATTGTTATGCAATATTATATCTTACATTTCGAACTTTAAGCGAGGCTTTCCTTTTTAAGTTTTTTAATAATAAAATTTAGTACATAGTGTTGCCATATAATATTTTCAATAAGGGTTATTGAAAAATATTTTTTGTCAAATTTGTGAAATTGTGATTTTTTGAAACGATTGTCATCAGAAACTTGATTGAACTACATAGATCTTGAAATATTGATTGAACCTAGATTTTGGGAAAAAATATGGGTCATTTAAAAAAGCGTATTTAATAATATTCTAAAAGTTTCAAATTTTAATGCCTTACAAACTTCTATTTCTGGAATCTGAAAATTTTGAATCAGAATAATGATGAGACACAGGAAAAAGATTGGGATCTTCCACTTTTCAAAAGATACTCTAGAACTTAAATATGAAAATATGTTTTTTACGGTTGGCAACCTCTGATGCCACTTTTAATGAAATTGGAACTCCTTTTAATAATAGAAAGTGTTGGTCATTACTCCTTTAAATAATAGAATCTTATTATGTAACATTGTTTAATTTTGGAAATATAGGCGTTTTTAAAATCAATTGGTATTATTTATTTTTAAATATAACTGTACCTCAATATATATTTTTTCGTCGAATCTGGTAACTCATTGAAGATTGTTAAACAATGATATATATACAGCTGTTTTTTGTAAATCTGCTTATGACAATGATAAACAGAAGCTAGACTAATTTCTGGCATTATAAAGTGTGAATGTAAATATTTAAATTTAATATATGGTTTTATGTTTAATTAACTTACTGACTTATTCAAAAACTAAACTTCTATGTACATCTGTTTTCCAATATTTTCAGGCTTAATACAATTATTTGAATTTAATTGTTTGCTTTAAAAATACTTTATTAGTAATAAGTAATTGGTTTAACAAGTTTTAAATATCATTAACAATTTGACAAAAAATAGTTCTAAATAAATATTTATTAAACACTAGTTTATATTTAAAAACGATTTAAATTAAGAATTAAAAAAAAAACTCATAGATAGAAAATAAATAAATTTTTTAAAAATTTAATAAAGGTTTTAAATATAAACAATATAAACTTAATAATAAATAATCAAATAAAAGAAGAAATAGGGTAAAGTATGCGTCAATTCTGGTGCGCATAATGAATTTAAAAGTTGAACGGAAGTTTGTCGGGCGGTTTTTATCAGATCAGTCATATTTTGAAGTAGTTTTTGACATTTGATTTGATAACCTTTATCGAAATCCCAAATGTATAAACAAAACATGTTTACGTGACAACTCACACACAAGATTTGCTAGAAGTTTTCGATTTAAAACTTAAATTCTTTTGACAAATGGTGACCTGAATTAAGGCCCTACGAAATAAGTCTCCCGGAGAATTACTTCCCGTTTAATGAGATATAATGCTCTGGGGTCTTATTTCTCATAGTAATTGAGTAATTCTTTTGAGTTGAACTATGACTTCTATGAGAAATAAAGCCTCCGAGTCTTCTTTCATTTTCATATTAAAAGAGATATAAAACCCTGGGCTTTATTTCCCATGCTTTGGGGACTTTATTCTTCAATTACTTTAAGGAAAAAAACCTTAGGGCGTTATTTCTAATTAAATTCGAAATAATAACATCGGAAACTTTATTTCTTAGGGTCCTAGTTGAGGTCACGTTATCAAATGCTCATTTATATTGACCCCTGATTTATGGTTATATAAAAATATTAAAAGTTGCATAACTTCTTATATAAGTTGCATAACTATTCGAACGACTTGCGTCAGGCAAGCAAGACTTTATAAATACTTTAGATATATAATAACTTAACTATTCGCAAAATCAACCAAAAAACTTAACCTCATTATTAATTACTTTTTATCTCAAATTAAAAGAGAAGAAGGTGTACGCCAGATATTCGAAGCAGTGAATAAAACTTGTTTAAAATAAATATATAGTAATGACGGCTCCTTATATATCGTCTCCTTTCTAGCGTCAAAACAGCAATAATTAGTTTTGCATTCATCATTCACTTTCAAAGCTTCATTTGCACACGCATAAACCCACATTAAATTTTTGAAAATTTTTTCAAAATTTTCTCAAAAAAATTCCAAATTAAAACCTTAATTCTGAAAGGTTAATGATTAAATATTTAAAAAATATAAATTTCCAATAATTTTCTTTTCAACAAATTTTTAAATTTTTCTTAATAAAAACCAAAAAAAATGAAAATTCATTTTCATTTCAAAATCAAATTATTAAATTTTCAATAAAATATTTATAGATATCAAAAAACATAAAAAAAAAACAAGTCTCTTATGATAAATCAATAGAACTTCTGAACTGGGACATTTTTTTGATGTATATTGACATTGATACTTTAAATGTTAATTTTCAGTACATACATAAATCTATAGATACAATAATATAAAATTTAATAAAGAATATCTATAGATTAAATTATCATTATAACTTTTAGTTTTTATATGATATGAATTGGAAAATATATATACATACATATATATGTACATATATAAAATTATACATAATAATATGATATTTCATTTCTGTACTTATAAATAAATTCCGATTGCGACTATTGGGAGTATCGAGTATTAATAATAAATATATATGTATGTATAACATGTTGTAACTTTGTACTATAATTTTCTGTGAAATATGAATGAATTTTTTAATACAATTAAAGAAATAAAAACAAAAAAAAAAAAATAAAATTAAAAAAATTGAATTTTATAAATCAAAATTGAATTTATAACTGAAGAGGAAATCAAAAATTAAAGAGACAGTAAATGTTCATTTTAAATTTTATTTTGAAAAATTTTAGGTAAAAACTTTCAAAATGACACAAAAATAACAAATAAATCAATAAAAAATTATTAAAATTAATTTTAAGTTTATATTTAATAAAATATTAAAGAAATCATTGACATTTTCTGTTAGAGTACTCGTATGTATAATTTGATTAAAAATTATGGAGAAAGACATTTAATGTATATTTACTTTAAATAATTTTCTAATTTTTTTTATTAATTTCTATTATAGTTTAATATTAATTTAAAGGAATTGTAACATCTGTAAAGTTATTGATTAAGTAGTTTTTTTTTTTTTTAAATTGAAATTTAATTAAATTTGAAAGTTAAACATAACATTATGAGACTAAATTTTTTATTTATTATAAATGAGTTTTTCTATTTTTGAACTTTCGAGGTCAATTTTTAATTTGTTAAGAAATAAATAGTTATAAGTTTTGTATTTAATTATTTCAGAAGAATTTAATTTGATAATTTTCAGTCTTCCTTTGGAAGATATTAAATTAACAAGTGATGATAAAAAACCGAGGGTTTTTAAAAAAGCACATTTTCATATTAAGTATTTTATCGAAATATAATGTTCAAGCTTCAATATTAACGTTTAATTAAGGAAATATATACGTTGGTGACTAAGTTACTGCTTACTGCTTAAACATAAATTTTTTATTTGAAAGTTCTAATAGCCCTTCAATGGGGAAGGTTACCAAATTTCTCAAGGACCTAACTTCATCTAACCTCCCCCCCCCTTCCCTCTTAATTTTTGTAGGTTCTAGGAATTTAACAAAAATTTAGAATTTTACTTAGAATTTTTTTATCTAAGCAAAAATGGGTAAAACTAAGAACACTTTCTTCAATTTAAGAAACCGCTTATAAATTTAAGAAAAACCTATAACATATATTAAAATATAATGCTTGACCTTCAAATTTTGTATATTAATAAAAAAAAAATTAGACAGGTATTCAAGTTACAGGTGCTTAAAAATAGCAAAATTTCAATTTTCGAGCCCTTATAGCTTCTAAACAGGGGGCTTGACAAAAAAATTTTGTTAACCGACTCCTACTAACTTTCGAGGATCTAAGTTCTCCCAAAATTTCAAGCCCCTATCTTAAACCGTTTAAGAGATATGTGGGACCAAAAATTTTGCAAAAATTGAGTTTTATATAATGCTAAATTTTAGTACCGTATGGCAACCCTATAAATCTGATCGACGTATTTTTGTTAAGTCTATAAGAGCAGCTCTCTTATACCGTTTTTCGATTGAAAATAAACCTAACAGAATTCATGTTATATAGTTTTAAATATAGGGCTTTTTTGGAATTTGCAGGGGCTGTAACTTCGTAACCCTTCAAAGTTAAGAAAATCCTGTGACACATGTTGAAATATAATTATAGATCTTTGAATTTTGTATATCACTAAAAAAAAATTTGTACAGGTATTCAAGTTACAGGTGTTTAAAAATAGCAAAATTTCAATTTTCGAGCCCTAATTGCTCCTAAATAGGGGGCTTGACAAAAAAATTTTGTTAACCGACTCATACTTATTTCTAAGTATCTCACTTCTCCCAAAACTTCAAGACCCTAGATTGAACCGTTCAGAAGATATGTGTGGTCAAAAATTTTGCAAAAATTGAGTTTTGTGTAATGTTAAATTTTAGTACCGTATGGCAACCCTAAATATTTGAGTTTCAAAAATTTATAAAGTTTATGAAACCAGCTATCGTTTGCCTTTTTCAGATTGAAAATACACTTAATAGAACACTTGTTATAAATATTTAAATATAGGGCTTTTTCCAACTTCAGGGGGTTGCAGCTCCGAAACGGGTGGGGCTACAGAAAAAAATTCTTCTACGAAATTATTTTTTTTTTCAAAAACTACTCATGGTTAAATTTTCTTTACTCTATTTCAAAGGGTGTAAAAGTTTTTGTAAACATACGGACAGACAGACGGACAGACAGACGGACGGACGGACGGACGGACGGACAGAGTGAAACTATATAGGCACATTTTTACAAAATTTTTTGAAAATGTGCTAAAAATGGGGAAGATTATAGTTGTAAGCTATCTCATACATAATTGAAACGTATTACCTAATGTGAACTCATTAATATGATTAACTTTTAATTTTTTAATCCTAGTTAAAAGTCAGATCTGTACTGTATAAATATCAAAAAAGGTTTGCGCCAATTACATTCTAGTTCCAGTATTCAATTACTGGATTATTTCCAATGGTAGGTACACTTAGCTTTGGTAAGAGCAATTTCAATTTTAAGAAATGGGCTTTGCTATTTTAATATATTAACATATTTTTAATATCAACTGGCAGCTGAAAGCCTGAAAAGAATTTGACAGAGAATTTATTATGTTATTAATTTGAAGTTTTAGGTGGCTCCGAAGGTATAAGTGGTTTTGAAAGTTTGTGATTTTAGGTAAAGACAAGATAATAAATTGAATTACACAAAACGGATTATAAACTCTAGGAACCTAGTGTTTGTTTGATATTTTAAGAATGAATTACTAAAATCATTAAACTTGAATTATATATCTTTGAATATAATTGATGTAATTAGAAACAATCATTTATTTTCCCCCTAGCCACTCCCCTTAAGGGCCCTAAGACTTTCCACAAAGCCTTTCCACCTACTCCTATTGTGCGCAATGTCTTTCGATTGTGGTTATGTCTCTTCATTTGTATTTTTTTCTATTGTTCTGTGACATGTATATTTAGGTTTTCCAAGTCTTCTACTTAAGCTAAATATATTCACCCTTAATATACTGTATAACAAAAAAATAATAATAATAAAAAGTTAAAAAGTTATTAAACATTCAAACCATATGGGTCACCACCCTGAATAACATGCAGAAACGTCTTAGATATTTTATATTTTTCATAACTTTTCGTAATTTTTGATCGTTGTTCTGTTGTGTACTGTTCTATTTCCAATTCCCAAAGTTTTCTTCATAAAACTATAAATAAATTTAAAAAGTTATTAAACATTCAAACCATATCGGTCGTTTTGCGTCACCTTGTATATCTTCAATTGTAATTTATCTTCCTGTTGTAGATGTCCCCTCTCATGATCATTACTGTGTCAAAATTGAACAAGATGGCTAATGTCATCACCATATTCCAAATATTTAATTTTCTCTGTGAAGTGCCAATTTATACCTCCAGATCAATTATTATTACTTTTAGTCATGATTTCGTCAAAATGTTATGTTGAACAGAAGATAATGGAAAACCTTGTTTTACTCCATTCTTAATTGGTAAAGAATCAGTAAGATACTTTATGGGAACGAATTCATACGAAGTTGTACAATATGAAGTTGTTCTGGATCTGCTGGTTGTATTAGTGAATTAAATTATTAAATTTAATTATATTTTGCGTTGGTTTTATATAGTATTTCTTCGTTGAACTTATTTTCAATTTCTTCGTTGAATTCAGAGATAAAGGTTAGCAAAATATTGTACTCACTTTTCAATAACCACAAAGTCTTCTGTCACTTCATAAATCGAATCAAGTGCTCGTGTCCTGTAAAAATTATAAATTGATCTTATATAGTGATAAATTTTAAACTTTTAATTGCATTATTGTATTACATTTATTACGTCATTGAAAACTAAATTTCCCTAAAAAATGAGAAATCATTTATTGATCAATATTCAACTAAACTTTCTAATATACATATTATAATTAAAAATTTCTTAATATATAAAACTGAGTAAATATGTATGTGACTATAATGTATCAACAAAAATTTTCTCAAAATAACTTTTTTTTCATATTTTGCTTTTCTCAAATAATTTTCATAATAAAATCACTGTTAAGACATCAATTAAAATATTATACAATCCTTGTATAGATACTGTATAGATACTTCAGATAAAATCTATGCCTATATAATGTGCAATCATAGAAGGAAGTGGTGCATCATGTAAACAAATTATATACAGATTAAATTATCAAAAACTAAATTTTCAAGAATTTGTTTTTCACCCCATTTTTTGTTTTTGTTGTTTTTATTATTATTTTCATGTAAAATTACATTAAAATTTTATTAAATTTTCATTCCATCTTTGAAAGATTGTAGAAAATCTTCAGATACCTCAATATTGTATATCTTGTTCTGTATACAATTCTGTATATACATTAATATTGTATACGCATATGATATTGTAATATGAAAAATATTTTTTTATTTGTATTTATCTTGTTTTGTATGTATATTAAAAACTAATATATCTATCTGATAGATATATTGTATGTATAAGTTCATTTTCTCGTCAAATATCAATTATTATATCTTGGATGCAGACTAATTGAGATTAAGATATTTTATAAATACACATGTACATTTAAATGAATTACAAATAAATTTTATTTTTTATTTTTGAAGTAATGACTAGATTTGTGGTTTTATTATATTTTGTTTTTTAATATAATATGTATACAGTAAATAATTGAATCAGCTGTGAAGCTGTACGAGTTGCCGTGTTGCCGTTTGTATGTTATTTGTGAGTTTTTAAATTAAGCTTTCGATAGTAACGTCTATGTAATCCAAGCTTATTGTTCCGAAGTTAATGCTTTTAAGGTATTCAGACGTATGCATAAAGCTGAGAGTGAACTCTAAACTCACTTTTAAGCAAAAACTAAGCTTAAACTCGTAGTTTTTGGGGGATAAGGGGGGATTACAATTCAACCGCAGTTTAATACATTCAGTAGATTATCTATAAGCTAAGTTTATTATGAATGAGATATTTTAACTTTTTTCAGCTTAAATAGGGTCAAGGAAGATATCTATGTTCTTAGGTTAATCTTTCTTTTGTAAATTAAAATCTCGAAAATCAAAATCTTGTAAATCATAATCTAATTTTTTTTGAAATCTAGAAAATCAAAATCTCGAATATGAAAATTTTTTTTTTGTGTTAAGTTTTTTTTTTGTATCAGGGGCTATCAATTTCTGTAAAAGACGTACCTGATTTTGAAATGTTAAAAAAACAAGACTTTTGCAACAAAATGATTTCGAAAAAATTAGATTTTGATTTACGACATTTTAAAAATCAAGATATCGTACCGGCTCCTTAAGTATCTTAAAAATGACAAATAAAACCCTCCTAGAAGACTCCCTTTCTAATATTTATTTCCTTTTAACTGCCACACACTCAACGTACGTTAAGTTGAAAGCAGCCCAAAGCTATATTTGCCATACGAAAAAAGCTAAATAATTTGATAGTAGGAAAGCACAATAAACACACAGACAATTTTAATTTTAGTTTCAGAAATCAAAAACTCAAATAAACTTAAAAGTAATTTTCAAGTAATACTACAAAATATACACGAGTGTAAATAAACACTAGAATATATTACTTCATTTACCAATTAAGGGTTTTTCAGATAATATTATGGTGATGTGATGATGGAGTATCATGTTTATGATATCAATGATCTTATTTATAAATGTATATATACATACTATATAATACAAACATATATATTACTATATATATAAATACATATCTGAATACAGATAAGAAGCTTTTTTGTATAATCATAAATATGGATTTAGGATTTGTTAGTATAGGGTGGCGCAAAACGGCCGACATGGTTTGAATGTTTAATAACTTTTTAAATTTATTTATACTTTTTATTTTTATTTCAGAATTTTGTGAAGAAAATTTGGGGAATTGGAAATGGAACAGTACACAACAGAAAAGCGATCAAAAATTACGAAAAGTTATGGAAAATGTAATGGAAAAAGCACGAATATGCGAAGCCGAAAATAGTCACCACTTGCAGGATATAATTTTTCTACTTAAGCCAAAAATATTCCCTATTAATATATATATAATTTTGTATAGCAAAAAAATAATAATAATAATTAACACATTAAATAAAAAAGTTATTAAACATTCAAACCACACCAGTCGTTTTGCGCCACCCTGTAGAAAACATTTTTTTATTGTACGTTATAATGGTTATGAAAATAAACACAAGAAAATCAAAGAAATTATTTTTTTATACTATAAGATTTAATTACATGGTATCATAAGGCTGGAAAATTGTTTGTATAATTTCCAAGAAAATAGAAAAAAAGAGGAAATCTTTTAAAAGAAAAAAAATTACTTATTTTTTTTGTTGTCTGGACGAAATCTGTTAGGCTTTTAAAGGTTTATAATATTAAAATAAAATCTGAACTGTATAGTATGAGTTTTGAGTAGATTCTATAATATAAGATTCCATAAAATTGATGAAACTTCTACAAAATATATTAATTATAATTCATAGAACGGATAATTATAATATACATATATTGTGCTTAATTATAAGATATTATTAATTTTTAAGATGAGTTTTTTTTTTTACTTTATTTTATTACTCAAAGTAATACACAATCTTTTTCTAATTAAGTACAGATTTTCTTATTTAATTTAATTCAATTATACTTTGATATTTATCAGACATTTTTATAATAATTTAATATTAATTATTTTTAATTAATTAATACTAAAATGAAATTATTCAACTATATAATATCAATTAAGTTGTATACCATAATAGATAGGTAAGTTCAAATTTTATTAAGATGTCATTTAACTTAAAAATGTATTTATGTGTGTGTGTATGTAAAACTTATATATAATTAAAATGAATCGAAGATGACAAAATTTAGAATGAAATTAAGGCATGTGAAGTTAATGTAAAATTAAATGAATAATTTGAACATAAGTGTATTAATACCCTCCAACTTTGAATGGAGTTTTGAAAAAAAAACTTAATTAAATTTAAAATAAAATCTAATAAAGTATTAAATCAATCTTTGGTTTTGGAATATTTTGTTAGATTAGTTGGATTAAATGAAAAGCAATTAATACAATTATTATTATTAATATATTTGTCTAGAATGAGGTGTAACAAACGCATTCAATTAAATGTGTTTTGTTGGATGTGTTCAATTATAAAAAAATAAAATATTAATGTTTTGTTGGATGTGTTTTATTTTAGAAAATAAAATATCCAAAATTATCATAAGCAGGCCAAAAAATATTTTATTTATTTTTAATAAAAAAAAAAAATTTTTGATGAAATAAAATTTATTTATTAGTATATGAATAAATTCATTTCAGCTTTAAAAATCACAGATGACTTTCTGGAAATTTTAATTAAATAGTAAAACATTTTGTAAAAAAAAATTAAGAAGACTGTGCTTCACATGAATATTTGTGTAGAAAGTCTTAATTATTCGCTTTGATGCATTGCTTGCTCAAGCAATGTGTCAAATTAATTTCAAAGTTTCCCATATCTCGCTCTTAACTCTCCCTCATCTATCTCCCATCCCTTCATGTTTCCTTCATAATCTTTTAAATATTTTACAATTTAAAAAAAGTTAAAAATGGAAGAAAATGGTGTTAAGTTTGGACTTTGGGCAAGTGGTTTCGGGTATACAATACCTGAGCTCAATGCACCATAGAAGCCAAACAAAATAAATTGTTTTTAAAGTAAATTAGGTATGTATATTGAAAAAATTCCAAATAAAATTTATAATTTGAATTTGATAATGCAAAATTTAATTTAAATTTCAACATTTATTTAATACAATTTTACGTACATATAAATTATGATACATTATTGAGCATGTTAAGTTAAGATGTACATTATAGAATGTTAGCAACAAACAAGGATTTCGATTTGAATCTAAACAAAGGAAACAATATATAATGTATAGCAACATTTTTTAAAAATTTATATACAAAACATTAATAGATGGAGAAATAGATCATTATTGAAACAGAATAAACTTATAAAAAAATTTAAAAACTTTTACTAATTTATTTAATTTAAGCACGTACGCACTTAAATAAAAAAAAAATTAATTAAAATTAAAAAAAAATTAGACCAAGAAGAGATTTGAACTAACGACCCCAACATTTTATAAAATACGAAACATAAAAAAAGTAGACTAACTAACTTATTTTATATAACTAAGTTTTTAAGATACTTCAAGAAATTATATGAGTCATTTCTTTATTTTCTGTGCATCTATTACTAAAATCGAAGCATAATATGCGTTATACAAAATGTAACGGTTGCAATTTTATTTGAGATACTTTTAACATAATGTACATAATGAAATTAGAAATAGTTCTTAATTAGAAAAAGTTCTTCTTTCAATTGACCTTCCGTCATTCTGTGACGGGCCAAAAGCTAGTATTTTAATAATTGTTAAATAAAATTGTGAGATTAAATTTTAATTTAATAAAATAATTAGTATATTGTTTGGTAAAATCGTAACAAACTTTGTAATAGGTGGTCTACCAATTGTAAATAAAATATAAACAAATTCGCCTAAATATATGCAATTATTTTAAATGAATTTAAAAAAAAGGATGGAAATTCTAATGACATTTGATTTATAAATAATAGCTGTGTTCTTTTCATTCGGTTCAAGATCTGCATTTTATGATATTCAAAAGAATGTTTTTTTGTATGATCTAAGGTTTATGATCTAGATAATTTAAAATTTAGATAAAATAAAATTTGTTTGTAATATAGTTTGAATCATTGCGCCTCAGTAGTGTAGTGGGTAAGCATTTGGATTATTAACCGAGGGGGTCACAGTTCGATTACCAGTGATGTCTTACAATAAAAATAAAAAAAAATTATTGCAAAATAATTATTCTTTACAAATCCCCATGGTGACCAAATATATAGAGTAAAATATTAAGCATATCATATAAAAAAAATGAATAATATTACTTTTAAAATAATATTGTTGACTCACATTCGAAAAGAAAAGGTACGGTCAATTTGCAAAGGCATTGTATGCACTTGGAAATACTTAAAAAATAAATAGCTTATATCATGGTTTAAAATGTGATTTAAAAAAAATTACGAAAAATTAATAATATTTTTTTTATTTGTTTATTTATTTTATGAATTTTGAAAAATTTCATTTATTAAATCAAAAAGTAATACCTCTACCCATATTTAAAATAAAAAAAAAATTCAAAGGCGCAACTTGTAACAAATAGCATCAGATACTAAATATTTGAGACCTTAATAAAAACCAGATAAATTTATCTCAGCTTAGAGTTGTTATTGTATTTTCATATTAAACTGCTGATCTGGAACTTAAATCGGATGAAAAGAACCCAGCTATTATATAAAACAATAGAATTTTGAATAAAATAATATGTAATTAATGAAATAAAGGAGCCCTTTCTTAATACAGCAAAATTATTTTTTGTAAATTAGAGCTTTTTATCGAAACTATTACGAACATTTTAAACTCTTATTTTTATACACAAAACATCCGTAATTAAAATTCCCTTCCTAATATTCTCTCACAGAATAATTTGGCAATGCAGCCTAATCTTCTTGCAAACTACGATAAGTTTTTCGAAAATAATGTTGAGCATTGTATACGATGAACTTAAGGAATTTGAAGTAAAACCGTAAGTAGATTAATGATCGCGACATATTGAAACAATTTGTGAAAGTATTCTTTAGCTTAAATTTAGGTTAAAACGAAATGAATGACTGACAATGAAATAAAATCCTTGAACATAAATTTCAAAACCTAATTAAAAGAAAAAACAAAAACTTGAAAATTAACTTAAATTACATTTAAATGTTCATTAGGGGAAGTGTTTAAAAATCATAAACGTAAAAATTTCCCAAAATTTAATTCTATTTTCCTAGAAATTAAATAAATTCTTTAAATAACAAAAGCATATACAAAAATAATTAAAGAATTAAAAAAAAAAAAATATAAAAAAAAAAAACATAACCATCAAAATTTTATTATACCTTAAAACAATTTTTTTTTTTTTATTTTAATTTATTTTTATTTCTTTGTTAATATTTTTTCATTATCATTTTTAATTCTCTCCTTTTCGTGTAAAAATTTCCTTTAAAATGTCTATCTCTTTTTTTTTTAAATATAAAAATTCAAGAAAAAACACGTAAACAAATCTTTTGTTCTGTTAAAAAAAAAAAATAACAACAACAACAACAACAACTAAAAATAAAATCACTGCCAAACCTTAAATTCTCTTGTAAAACTTGAACTCTCATTTATTACTTTTCATTATAATTTTACATATCTGTATACAAATATAAATTATTGTATACATAATAGGAGGCAAACACTTAGTATTATACAACAAAAAAAAATGTTATCTTATTCAAAATACATATTAACTTTGTTAAATTTTTTTTTGACTTAATTTTTTTTGTTTTGTTTTTTTTGTGTTGTTTTTTTTTTAAAGGTAAAAAAAAGAATGGTATTGTTTGGTGAAATTTATTTTATCTCTTTCATATCCTTTACAAAAACAAAAAAAAATACAAAAAAAAACCAAAACCATCCCAACACCAAAAAAAAAAAATTAAATAAAAATTCTATGCACTCACTCATAAATATGTCAATGAACATATTCGCATAAACGTTTACTTTAAAAAAAATATATTATATATATATATACAAAATTAGTCTACAACCTCGGCTGACATTTATGATATTATTTTGTTGTTGTTTTTTTTTTTTTAATATTTATCATTAGTTTAAATTTTAACACAAAAAAAGAATTGAAATTTATTATTTACTGAAAAAGAAAGGGCAATCTAGTTTGATTTTTAAGCAAACTTTGTCTTTCCTAAGTATATTTAATAAAATAAAATAAAATAAAAAACAATATTTTTTTCAATATATACTTTTGTTAAAGTAGTACTAGCCCCCTAAAATGTAGAAAATAAAAAATTAAAGGTAGATCTTGGGAATTTGTTACTGTGTTAATATAAAAGTAAATTGCTGGTATAAGAAACAGTTATTTTAATGTTTGAAAACTTTTAAGCTTAAAATGTTCATAAAAAAAAATTGATCGTAGATCTTTTGCATTTAAAAGTGTTTTAGTATAAAAGTAAATTGCTGAAATGGGAGACAGTTTTGTTAGTCTTAGCCCGGCAGTTTACTTTTATATTAAACACTTTTAAATGCAAAAGATCTACCATCAATTTCATATAAATGTATCACTAACTGACAGAATGAAAAATAAAGCCATAGACACAGGCAAGTTCATATAAAAGTATATAAAAAATTACATTTTTTAACTTATAATTATAGTCTTTTCAAATGAGCTTGGCTCAGTTTTTCAGTGAATTTTCAAATTAAATTATTTATTTTTTAATCAGCTCCGTTTCTTGGGATCCAATAGTTGAATCAATATATTTGAAAAACATATTCAACGATTTTAAAGTATAACTAAATACAGAAATAAAAATTAAAAAAGTTAAGAGTCGAACTGCTCTAAAAAATAGCATACAAAAATTTAGGTGTCACTTTTTAGGACTCTTTTGTTTCCTTATAACTTCCTTTTAGAGAATTAGAACATGTCAGTTCGATTTCTGCGTCCCAAGATGCGGAAGCGTTTATAAAAAAAAGGCCAAATTATTTAGACATTTCACATCTCCAATATATATATAGGTGTTAACAAAAATGCGAATTTTCTGCTTTTGGCAGACCTTTAAAGCTACTAGACTTAAGGCTTGAAAAAACTTCTAATAAGACTCACAATTATTTGGAAGGATCTAACTGCTGCCAAAATTTTAACTCTCTAGCTTAAACCGTTTTAAAAATTATGAAAAAGTCAAATTCCGCATAACAGTAAATTAAAGTTCCCGATCATGTAATTTATTTTATAAAGACTCTAATAACAGCTTTATTTTGGAGTTTTCAGATTAAAAAAAGGCTATTCTAAGGTTTAACTAGTATCCGCTTAGGACCAAATAACTAAATATAAAAGATAGCTGGTGTTGCCAGCTTTCAAAAAATATATAGCTTTAATGGCGCATATTATCCTTTAAGGACGAAAAGGACATTTAAAAGTATCCTTGTTATTTTAGTCTATTTTACAAAAAACGGTATATCTAGCGATCTGTTCAATATATATATATTCCATCAAAGCTATTAATTAAGATGACGGTCTGGAGAATATTTAAACGTTTATTTGATGACGATAGGTGTTGCCGTTTTGGAGATATTGCAATTTCAAGTAAAAATTTAAAACAAAAAAAAAAAAAATTTTGAACTTTCAAAAAAACCATTATAACTATAAAATTTTAAAAAGCACCCTGTATTTTTTATTACACTGTTAGAAAGGTCTTTTGACACTCTTTCAAACGGTTTATAATAAGTATGGTATATGTTGACAAATAGCCCCACCAGAGAACATGAATGAAAAACTGACACAACAATTCTATTAAAAAATACATTTTCATACTTTATTTCTCATAAATTTATTTTGCCAAAAAATATTTCCATAGCTTTAGCGAGCAAGAATTTTAGAGTTTGTTACAAAATCAGGATTATACGCTTTTTCCAGAATATTTATACATATGTATACGTGAGATTCTGAATTAGGAGGGATTTTAGAGTTGGATTTAAAAGCAGGGTTTCAATAATTTGTTTAGCGGGGGTTTGGGGGCACAGCCCCCACTATTTTTAAATTTTTATTTGTTGAAATATGCATGTAAAAAATAATTAGGATAGATTTTATAGTTAGCTACAATTACAGGATTATACGCTTTTTCCAGAATATTTATATATTTGTATACGTGAGATTCTGAATTAGGAGAGATTTTAGAGTTGGATTTAAAATCAGGGTTTCAATAATTTGTTTAGCGGGGGTTTGGGGGCGGCAGCCCCCACTATTTTTAAATTTTTATTTGTTGAAATATGCATGTAAAAAATAATTAGGATAGATTTTATAGTTAGCTACAATTACAGGATTATACGCTTTTCCCAGAATATTTATATATTTGTGTACGTGAGATTCTGAATTAGGAGGGATTTTAGAGTTGGATTCAAAATCATGGTTTCAATAATTTGTTTAGCGGGGGTTTTTTAATTTTCTATTTAGCGGGGGTTAACTATTTTTTAATTTTTATTTGTTGAAATATGCATGTAAAAAATTAATGTTTTTAAAAAATAGTTTGTCATTAAATTTTGATTTTTGGAATTTTTTTTTTGGAATTTTTTTATACCTGGAAACATATAACATATTAAAATTTTTTTTTTCAAAAATAAAATTATTTAATTCATTTAAAAAGTACGGCTGAAAAAATTGTAAAACATATCAACATTTTTTTATACAGAAAAAATTACAAAACAAAAAATTTTTTATTTCATAAATGCTTATATCTTCTAAACGCTTTAATATAGACATACCTTATGTATGCCCAAATTATAGCAAAAAATAAGAGCTTTCCAACGAAGTAAAAATATTTAGATGGTTTCTTTGCAAAATTTTGAAAAATATGAGTTTTAGAGAAAGGATGTTAAAAATTTTTTTTTTTGCAAAAATTTTCAACTTTGAACTACAATATCTCCAAAACGGCAGCACCTATCGTCATCAAATAAACGGTAAAATATTCTCCAGACCGTCATCTTAATTATTAGCCTGAACTGAATACATATATATTCAACAGATTGCTAGTTATAACGGTTTTTGTAAAATAGACTAAAATAACAAGGATACTTTTAAATGTCCTTTTCGTCCTTAAAGGATAATATGCGCCATTAAAGCTATATATTTTTTGGAAGCTGGCAACACCAGCTATCTTTTATATTTAGTCATTTGGTCCTACGCGGATACTAGTTAAACCTTAGAATCCCCTAAAAAAATATACCTTATAAATACCTGAGAAATTTTATTATAACAATTTAAATATAGGGCTTTTTTGTACATTTAGGGATATAATTTTTAAAAATTTTTTTACAGTGCTCTAAAAACATAGTGGATTGCCCATTAACAAGAAGTATAACACATAGAAATATTAGAACAATACTGTATCAATTTATAAAACACCTTTATTATGATTACATGAACCATATTCAGAACAGGTTACTAAAAGAATTCCAAAACCATATTCTATAAATAAAATTATTACAAAAACAACAAAATTTTCGAAAAAAAAACCAAAAAATGGATAAACGTTTTTTATTTCCATTCATAGAAACAAAATATACTTTTCATTCTTTCTGCCTCATTTTTACCTATACATTCTGTCTTTTTTCATCTTATTTCCTTAATGATTCTTAATTTTTTGTTCTTGTTTTTTTGTTTGTTTTTTTAAACAAATTGAAATATTATTTCACATAATTAAAGTATCAAATTTAAATAACTTGAAAATAAAGTAGGATTAAAGTCCTTGTTGTTTTATAATAAACGAGTTTGTGCCTGTTAACACTGATAATTACTGAGTAATTAAGACTTGTTGAAACTTCTTCCAGTAAAGAATTTCAAAAAAAAGTTCTTTTCTTATTTTTCTCTTTGTTTTTATTTTGTTGTTGTTATTGTTGTTAAATACCAACAACAGAACAGAGCTTTTCATATCATCCCTCCATTTCATATATAGAAAATATGTTATTTTTATTAGTGATGAGAAAGGAAAAGAGAGCGGAGCTGAATAATTTTGTGAAATTTTTGGAAATAAGATAAGTTATGAATATCGTTACTGTTAGGTTGAAAGAAAGTATGGTATTTTATATATGGATATGTATGTGTATATGTATATGTTTAAATTAAATTTAAAATAAGTGTTCTCGTGAGATTTTTATATTTTTATTTTTACTTATGGCTTTAATTTTAAAGATTTAATATATTTACATACTAATTATAAATAAATAAATATAAACAGATGTGTGTATATGCGTATATGTATATTTAATTATAATAATTAGACAAAAAAAAAAAATAATAATAATAATATTATGCACATAGTTATATATCTCTGTATATGTATATGTATGAATATATTTAAAAATTTTAAATATTATGTTAAAAAATTCATTTAGAATTAAAAAAAGTTTATTTTTAAAATAAATTTTATATTTTTATATTATTATTTAAAAATATAAAATAATCTTCTATATTCTTTTTTCTCATTCTTTAATATTATTTCTCTTTCTTTCATTTTGTTTTAAAATTTAAAGACAAAATCTTATTATTTTCCACACATTGTGTATGTGTATGTAGGTATGTTTACAAAAAGGGGGTAAAATAAAACAGAAGGAATCTCTTATATTAATTCTATACTTAGGTATGTTACCTAAATGAGAAAAAATTGTTTATTTAAATTATTAGAAAAGAAAACTTAAAAAAAAAATTATATCCTTCTCTTTCTTTTTTAAGGATTTTTTTATTGTATATATATACTTTTATGAAAAAGTAAAAATAATGTTGGAAAATCTGCTAATGAAAATAGTTTAAAAGTTTTCTATTTATATAATATGTTTTTTATTTATTTTTTTTTAAATATGCCACTTTAGCAAATTGTTGGGTAAGTGATTTATTTCTTATATATATATATATTATACATATATTATGTATATGTATGTGCATATATTTGACTTATATATGAATATATATAATATATCTTACTATTTATATAAATTTATGCAGTTATGACTAAAACATGATGTGCTAAATTTATTTTTTAACAAATGTTCATTACGGAATTGAATTATTTTTAAACTTCGGAACATGTACCTGAGAGCAGTTTCTGTTTCTACCACATATTTTGTAAAAAATGTTTCATAATTGAATTGTTCCACTTCAAAGAATTTTTCATATGTGGAATATGAACGGATTCATAGGTCAATTTACTAAAACCAGAAATAATGTTAAATTTTCACTTAATTCACGAAGCGCTGTGCTTCGAGATTCCTTATACCTTCTGTGCTAATTTTCTATGCACTCTAAGTTAATTTGCTGAGGTTTAGCTAAGTCATATTACAAAAACTTTTAAAAAGTCGAATAGGCCTATTAATTAGTTGGTATATAGTAGTGTAAAGTTGAATAAGAACACAGGTACTTTCGGTGAAACTTCCGGAAAGGGGTTGTGAGCTATCAAGATGACGTCATCACATAACGGTACTAAATATCTCAAAGTTTCCGAATATATATACCATTAGTGGCGATGGCGTCATCTAGTGGTCGAAAAATGCATTACAAAAATTTCCTAAGATTTTGTAGCATTTTAATTAAAATGCTATATTTTTCCTGTAAGACCATAAACTAGAACCAACATCATATAATATTGTAGGACATGATATTGCCTTTCATATAAATCTGGTTTCATCTGAATCGGTGCTACCGTTTTTAAGATATTGCAATTTAAAGTGAAAATTTAAAAAAAAAAAAAAAAAAAAATCAAACTTTCAAAAAAACTACTATAACTGTGAAATTTTCAAAAACACCCTGTATTATTATTATACCATTAGAAAGGTCTCTTTCCAACGGTATATAATAAGTATGGCATATGTTGACAAATAGCCCCACCAGAGAACATAAATGCAAAAATGACACAACAATTTTATTAAAAAATACATTTTCATACTTTATTTGTCATAAATTTATTTTGCCTTTTTGGCAAATTTAAAAATGTAAGAATGCATTTTAGGTTTGGATACAATATTGAGTTTGGTTCTGGCAATTTGTTTTGAGGGATTTTGGAGGTGACAACCTCAAAGTTTTAAAATTTTTTTTATTTAAATTTGTATGTAAAAATATAATTAGAAAGGCCCTTAGGCTACAAAATCAGAATTATGCGCTTTTTCCAGAATATTTAAAAACATATATACACACAAGAACCTGAATCAGGAGGGATTTTAGAGTTGAATTCTAAATCAGGATTACCGCTTTTTCCAGAATATTTATATTGGTTCCAGTTTATTGTCTTACAGGAAAAATATAACATTTTAATAAAAATGCTACAAAATCTTAGGAACATTTTGTAATGCATTTTTCGACCACTAGATGGCGCCATTGGCACTAATGGTATATATATTCGGAAACTTTGAGATATTTAGTACCGTTATGTGATGACGTCATCTTGATAGCTCACAACCCCTTTCCGGAAGTTTTGCCGTACTTTCTTTGTCATAAATCAACACATTTAAGTTGAAAATTTTATAGAGTATGCTACTAATTTTTTCAATAGAATTCTAAAACATAGAAATAAGTGTTTGATCCTAATATATTTTATTTATTTTTCAATAGTTTTAATCCATGATATTGACTTAAAGTAGCCAGCGTTAACTCATTTTGATTTTGAATTAATTTTAGTTAAAATTCATAATTCCTAATTCAAATTCTGAACTTCAAACCCTCTTATCAAAATAATAATTAAGTTGAAGGAGTTCTATTACTTTTTCATATTATACTCCATTCAAATTAAAGCTTCAATTAGAGCTTGGAGGCTAAAATATGATAAAGTATGATTTTAATGAGCGATTGATTGAACTATGAGCCTTAACAGAGAATTAGCTTATCTTGTGTTCTTCAGACCAAAGCCATTTGAATGTTGAATTTATTATAAATCTTATAAAATAAGTAACTGCAGAACTTAGTGAACTGTATGAGTTCCAAATGTGCATAAATTTTCAAACACTAAAATAGTTTTTAACTTTAAAAATTTACTTGTATCCACAATAGAAATATAAAATATTTGCATTACTCATAATATTTTGTTCTCAACTGTTTTCTATTAGTGTGAAAATGAGGGAGAAAAATTAATAATTATCTTTTTTCCTTTTCCAAGTGCATTTTGCAAAAAATAAATATGAAAAAAAAAAACATATTTGAAAAAGTGTTATATTTTTAACCTGATTTTGATTTTTGGAAGAGGTTTATCTAGGACCTGTGAGTTTTTTTTATTTTTTAGGGATAAATAGAATGAAATTTTTGTTTATTTAAAAAAAAATAAAAACGTAAAACTAGGTCGAAATCTGATGAGTGTATTTTTTCATCATTATAATCCAAAGTTTTATATAAATAAAATAAAAAAAAACAAAATGTTTTGAATATTTGAGTAAAACAGTTTAAAAAACTTAAAAACTTAAAGGTGAAATTGTTTGGAGTTTAATTCAGGAAATATTTTCTCAGAAAATCTCTAAAGTTTATTTTAATAGAAAGTTTTATTTTTAATTCTACGAATATTTAACATGGTTAAGACTAATTAAAAAAAAAAAAACTAAATATTTAAAGTAATAATTGTTGGAAGTAAGTTTCTGTACGATTAAACTAATTTATTATTTCCTGGCTCTAAGATTATCCATACTAGTTTTTACCCCCGTTCAAAATTTGAGTAAATCTAGAATTAAGCTAGGCTGCATAGATCGTTTATGATGTTTCAATCTTCTGAATGTTTGAAAGTTTATATATAGTAGTTAACTTTAATGGCCAAGGTCTGAATAAAATATAGTCGGTGTAGTTGAAGACGTTCAAAGAGCTACCTTTCAATTTATATTTTCTTTTGTTCATAACTGAAAGCTTATTTAAAATTTTTGTCAAAAGTAATTAACCGGAAGTTATAATGTTTATATTACTGCCATACGGTTATCCTAGAGTTGACACAGTCTACTTTTCTACACTCTTCCTCGTTTTTCCTTTATTCTGTATCTTCTATACTAAGGTCCTCATTAAAATATTCAATAAGCCTTGCAAATCTCATCGATCATATTTTAACATATTCTTATAACATAAGAGAACGTATTTTATTGTATAATAATAATGGATTTAAAAATTAATAGATTTAATTTTTAATCATGTTGTCTTTTACTTCCTCCCCATTTGAAAACACTCTAATTAGACACCTTGTATATTATGTTTTGTTATATTATATCATAACTGGTTTAATATTAGCTCAAATTGAAACTTTTTCTTTTTAGCACATTTTCAAAAAATTTTGTAAAAATGTGCCGATTCACTCTGTTCGTTCGTCTGTCCGTCCGTATGTTTACAAAAAATTTTACACTGTTTGAAATAGAGTAAAGAAATTTTAATCACGGGTAGGTAGTGCAAAAAAAATAATTTAGTAGAAGTTTTTTCTGTAGCCCCACCCGTTACGGAGCTACAGCCTCCGGAAGTTGGAAAAATCCCCATTTTTAAGTTGCTATAACCAGAGTTCTGTTAGGTGTATTTTCAATCTGAAAACGGCAAAAGGTAGCTGATTTTATAGACTTACTAAATTTTTAAAAGGCAAATGTAAAAATAATAGATAAAATACTCAGTAAGAACTCCATATAATTTTGAAAATGTGCTTTTTAAAAACACTTGGTTTTTTTCATCACAGGTTTAATATATGCCTTTAATTAATATTTGCAAATTGTGTAATTATTGTTTAAATTCCATATTTCTTTATTTAAAATTAATTTTTATAAATATACATCTAAGCCTATTTTTCTAGGATTCCTGTAGCGATTATTTGCCCAACACAAGAGAAAAGGATGCACGGCGTTCAATGAGTAAAAACGTTACAAAATTATAAAAAAAACGAGGAAGATTATTGTTGCCCTTGTCAACTTTTAGATACCCGTGCGTACATTATTATGTTTTAAATAAATAAGAATTTCATATATTGCAATTGAACTGTTTGACAGAAAATTCAAAATATTTGTTTTTTTTATATTTAGTTCCAAAAAATGAATAAAAAAAAATATTAATTTAAAAAAAAAAAAAAATGAATTTAAAAAAAAATATGCTCTGAACGAGATTCGAACCCACGCTTTTCAATTAAAAGGTCGATGTCCTAACCATAAGCCATCGATTTTTTGTTCATCTCAATTTTTTTTTAAAATTATTATAGTTGCTATGGTATCAATTGTTTGTTTTAAATAACTGTTTTGAATTTTTTTAAAAATGTATTAAAAAAAAGTGAATAATTTATAATTGAGAGTTTTAAGATGAATTTAAAAAAAAAAAAAATGTAGCCTCAGCCTGGTTTCGAACCGAAACGTTTTGACTACTAGTGGCATGTCCTAACCACTACACCATAGAACAATTAATAATCTCCCTACACAACGAGTTTTAATTTATCTTAATTTTTTTTTTTAAATAATTGTAGTTGCCATGGTATCAATTGTTTGTTTTAAATAACAGTTTTGATTTTTTTTATAAAAATTTTAAAAAAAATAATAATTTTTAATATAAATGAGAGTTTTCTGTCAAATTTTCTATAAAATAAAATTTTTCATACATAAAATAAATACATATATTTTATTAAAAAGAAAATAGATATAAAAAATGAATTAAAAAAAAAAAAAATTTCCCTAGCCTGGATTCGAATCGAAACATTTTTGCTACAAGTCTCATGTCCTAACCACTACACCATGAATCGATTAATAATTTAACTACATTTTGTTTGTTTTTATATTTGGTTTCTATTTAGTTATTAATTTTGAAAATATTCATATAATTTCGAAAAATTTGTATGGCAGCTATCCGAAGCCTTTGTCCGATTTTAACCAAAAACAAATGGGAACCTACAAATTGTCTAAAAATTACTTTGTGAAAGTTTCAGAACTCTAGCTCTTATAGTTTTTGAGTTATCGTGCTGACGGACGGACGGACACACGTAGCTAGATCGATTCACTTTACGATGCTGATTCGATACGTACCCTTGACACTATATCTAGCTCGTCTATTTCGATGCGTTACAAACGGAGGAGTAATTTTAATATACCCGATGTTCATATATGTATGCACGGGTATAAATAGAAATAGAATAGCTCTAACAAATCTTCAAAATTAAATACTATAATTTAATAATAAAAATACTGGTGTACCACATCTATAAAATAAAAGGAGCGTCCTTCAAACCAAATTTAAATTATAAATAAAAAAAAATAAAAAATAAATATTTTCCAAAACTTTTTTATAATATTATCAAAATATAACAATTGACTTTTAATTGACATGTTTCCTCACTAAAATAATACATAATTAAAAATATAAAATTAAATATGTCAATAAATTTGATTAAAAAACCATGTATATTTCATCTCCAAGCATAATAATCCTTTTATAAACTATAAAAAAAATTTTGTTTTGAAAAATCACATAAATTTGCTTCCCTAGATAGATTATTTAATTTCAAATTTAAATAAACACAACATATTGTTTCGTCAATTTAATTTACCAAATTATCAGTCCGAATTTGAAACAAATTATAAAATATTGTTATTTGATTAATTTTAACAGGCAATATTAAAAATAAAGTAAATTTAAAAAAAAAAAAATATAAAATATTAAAAATATCTATTTAAAATTTAATTATTCAAAAAAAAAAAAAATTAATTTATAATTATATATCTTTAATTACTAACAATGATAATTCTCAATTGAGTTTATTTTTATGTAAAAATCATAATATTTTTGAATTTTTTTTTTTAATTAAACCACAAACTAAAAATTAATTTCATATAATTTATTTATTTCAATTTTTTTTTTTATTTTATAATTATAATAATGTAAAACACCATAATTTTAAAAACCTAATCAAAAATAAATCAAATATTATTTGAAAATTATAACTGAATTTAATACGCCTCATTTAGAATAGTAGTTAATTTTTTGGTCATTATGGAAATCATTGTAAAAATAAAACAAAATTAAATTATTTGGAAAATTCAATGAATTTAATTTATTTACAACCTTTTTATATAATATAATAATAAATTTGGTAGCAATCCCACAAATTTGAATAGTAAAAATTAAAAATATGTACTTATTACATTAGACTTGTATGTATTTGAGCTGCCCTTTTAAAAATCAAATCAAATTTCAATTTTTAATAATATAATTAAATTGAAAATATATTATATTAAATGACGTACATAATAATTAAATTATTATTTTATAAATAAATTTTTGATTTTAAGTTACAGTTTGGAATAAAATTATGGGTTTACACAATTATTATCAATGTCCTCCTAAAGAATAAGAAGAGTTTGTGATAACTGATTCATAAGAGTGATTAATTGTGTTTTGCTAAATATGTACTGGATTAAGCTAGAATCGACAGACTTCACCCTATACAGGAGAGCAGTTTGCTAATATCAAGACGAACTAAACTATAGCAATATTCAATTCGTGTATAAATTTAACATATGACTGCAAATTATGATTGCTCACTAATTCAATTAAAAATAAATTACAAGTTTTCATAAATCAATATCTCAGCATAATATTCCGTATTTTCTAGCTGAATACAATGAGAAATGTATACTTGTTGGTCCTAACAAACGAAGAATTTGTAGTGAAGCGAATCACCTGAAGGAAATGTAGGTGGATTACAGTTAAAACTACGGTAAAATGAGGAATTCATTACAAAAAGGATGCTAACATACAATCCTGGTCAAGAGGTAGACTTAGACCAACACGTAGAAGAATAACGCTGAATGAATTAAGTAGACACGAAATATTCTGTAATGTGATAGTATAAAAAACTGTGAATAGAAATAGAGGGAAACTGCAAATGGTAGCCCTATGTTTCCAAGTGGAGTAACAGGGGAACAAAAGAAAAAAAAATATTTTATCAAAAGAAATTAGAGTACCACTGTTAAAAAGTGGGAAAATTTAATCTAGTTTTATAAAAATTCAAGTTTTGAAAAACCAGTTTATAAAAAATGTATTTCTTAATTAGGTTTTTTTTAAATCTAGTTTTTTAAAGTCCAAGTTGTTTTTGTCCGGTTTGTTAAAAAAACGCTAATTTATATAACAGTTTTTTAAAACCCCAGGATGGAATTTCAGTAAACCACAAAGAAAATGGTTTTCGAAAATCGATAGCCATAAAGCTAGATTATCGTTAACCATTCGAGCGCTTTAAGAAAACTATAATGACTTGAACTCTCAATTATTTGATCAAAGGCATAGTGGTAAAGACACCGCTTTTCATTTGGAAAGTTTCGGGTTTTCAAAGGTAAAATTATTTAATATCGTAATATAAGATAAGATTTAATAAAAATAGTGCGAATAATTAACATTTCTGTGTATTCATAATTTTGTATTTACAATAGCCACCAGTCACATAATCAACGGCTTAGTGAATATAACGATTAAAGAACCTGAATGCCTGAATAAACTTGGTGAATGCACTATACTCCTTAAAAGAGTGAAAAGGGGTGAAAAAAAAAGTTTAATTTAATATTTGGTTTTTTTTTAACTTATTCGTAGTTTAAAATAAAATTTCATATAATATAATGGATAACTTTTATTCAATAAAATTTTACTAAATTTTTTCATCTAGATCTTAGCAATTTTTCTATAAACTGTACAATTTAAAATCTTCCTACTCTATTATATTTTTATATGTTTGTAAATATATATGCATAAGAATATATATATATATTTATCAAGTAATAATCATACATATAATAACTATTTATTATATTGATCTAAAACAATTCATTCAATTAACAAAGTTATTTTGAAACTAATAAAAAAATGATCATAAAATAAAATGATACAATTATTAAAAGTGACAACAACCCTACAAATAAAAATAAAAAATTCAACTGCAATCAAAATAATCATTTAGATGATGTCCTTTTATTACAAATTTTTTTTACATAATATGTATGTATGTATATATATATTTTATTGTTATTATACATATAATATATACATGTATGATGAATTAATTAACGAAAAACTCAATTAAAGGTGGAATACAAAAATTGGCAAATAAAAGTTATTTTGAATTTTTATTATTTTTATTTTTATATATGTATATTTAATCATTTGTATGTATGTATACATATGACAATAATTGTATATAAAATTTAGTAAGCATAATATGTTTTACAAATGTGCCCAATATCAAACTTTTAGAATTAGTCAATAAAATGATTCTTATTATTTGAAATAAAAATAACAAATTTAGAAGAATATAAACAAAATAAATACAGATTTGGTCTTTTTTTTTTTTAAGAGGGGGGATGTTTATTCCAATTAAAAATGACCCATTTTAGTATTTATGAAAATATGTGCTAGTTGGTAAAAGTGAAAATGTATCTGATTTTTGTTTTAAAGAACTCCAAAAGGATACTATTAATTAATCCATCCATAATCCATAAATCCTAGGCCTGGTTGAAACTTAAAAAAATCAAAGTGTATAAAATAGAGCTATTCGTCTTATAATTTATACCAGTGTTACCTTAACGCTCACTCCATTCAGCCATCGTCGTACAGTTGGTTCACTGACCTTGTTTTATAGATATCTTGTTCTAAAGATTAACAAATTACGCCTACACTCAAAATTATCTAACGGAAAACAAGGAGGGCAGAAGATGCTCATCCTTACACAGCTGAGCTAACTTGATGGCGTAACACGGCTTATGAAAATTCGTTTGTCATGCGCTCATTACGTTTATGGAACCATATTCCACAAAATATGTTCCCCAAAGTTTATAATGTATGTATGAACAATTTAGAAAAGTTTAAGAAAATTTACATCTTCTTCTAAATATCCTATCCAATTTTCCCTATCCCCCATAATCCAGAATTCTAAAAAAACTTCTTTCATAATCCCAAAATAATTTCATATCCCCATCAGTGAGCCCAAACTGTTCATTTATATCACAGGTTCCCTCCTAAAGTTTGGTTCAAAAAGGGTGTGGTTTGGCTGTGTTAAAGACGCACACTAACCAAAGAAACGTCACACACTGCATAAAAAAGAGGTCGTACAGTTTCAATGGGTTCAGAATTAGACCAACAGTGTTTCAGTTAAAAATATTCTTATTTTCGTATAAATATCGATAATGTAAGATGAGTTCCAGTGCTCTATTTCATAAAAATTTACAGTCCGGCAATTTACAGAAGAAAAGTTATCAAATCTTCAACTTAATCAAGTACAATTCAACTTAAAAGTACAAAAAAATAACATTAAAAGAACTGAAGTTGTTAATGTTAAAATAGTTCTGGCCTCTCATTGAAATAATTCATTATAAAAAGGTCTAGTGCTTAACTAGTTGCCAAATCCAAAATCTTGAATTTATAAAAATCCTATTCTCTTAACTCAAAGTTTTATATTTAAATCTAAACAACATTTTTTCTTTAAAAAACATATATATAAAATACAATTTAATAAAGATGCTTTGAACAAGCTTATCCGACCATAATAGTGAAGAGCCTTTCAAACTTAATTTTTTGAATGTAATTTGATTGCTTTCAAATTATTCGTAATATGGACATATTGCTCACAACCAACAACTAAAAACATTTTATATTGCTATGTGTGTCCTTTTTTTTATAATCTGCCGTGTATACAATAAAAGGTTTTTATCCTGAAATTTAGACAATATATATATATACCTGTTTAAATATTGAAATTAAACAAGGATCAGATGAACAAAAAATAACATCAGTTTTTCCCTTTGTATTTAAACATAACAGGAAAAAAATAAAATAAAAATGTACCATAGAAAAGAGATGATATGAAAAACAGAGTATTAATGGTCATTTTTATGAAGAGAGAAAAAACCAAAACTGTCTACATTCTATTTATTTTATATTATTACACTGGGATGCAAAATAACATAGGTGTGAAAAAAAATAAATACATTTAATTTTATTCTGTAGAATGATTGAATTAAGTTCTAACTAACTTTCGTCTTTTAAAAGGGCGGTTTTAGGAGCGGCTCAATATCGCGAGATTTAAAATATTGTAAGTTAAAATTTGATATTTTTCTAAAATCTCGAAATTCAAAATCTTTTTGTTGCAAAAATGTCGTAAAATCTGTTTTTTTTTAAAGAATGAAATAAATGTGTCAAATTGATATAATATTTTTATTTTTTTAGTTTTGTGATGCTTAATCTAACTTCAATAATTAAATTAGCAGGGGTGCGTGCATGTGAGATCTTGATACGAAAAATTTATTACATCTTGCTTATTTTTTTAAACATATAATGCAAATGTGCAATATAAAGCACCCGCAGTTGTTCACGATATTTTATATTTATATAATTTGCGAGAATTTTAATTAGGAGGGATTTTAGGGATAAATAGTAATTCACCCATTCAAAATCAAGGAGTTGCAAGAGTTCAAAAACCAAGATATTGTACCCAACAAGTAGTTTTAGGGTGATATTTAATATTTAATCTAACTGATACAGGGTGGTAGTTAATATTGAATGTGTTGATTTCTTGGTTTAATTAAAAAAAAAAATGATTCGTTAACTGCATTTTAATCTGACATTTTTAAAACTAACAGAATATTTCTCACATTGGACTAAACCGATTATGACAGAAACTAACTCTTTATTATAAGTAAAATGATTCACAATATTTAAAATTCACTGTATGATAATATTGTTGATGTTCACTTTACGTACTAAACTACAAACATCACGCCGTTAATTTCCCGAACAATTAGAAAACTTCAAACGTCAAAAGAAAAAAATTAAGGAAATTCTTAAAAATTAGCATTGTGTCAATTATTATGCTGACTAGTGTGGATTATAGAATTTTTTATATTGTTGAAGGATTTTTTCTTTCACTGGATGTTGTATAATCCATGATCTAACAATGTACATACATAAATACATATATATATATATATGGATATATGGATATATATATACAATTAAATAAAATTGTTAAGGTTTTTTGTTTTTTTTTGTATACAAGGTGGGAATTCCCCATTAAAGTAGAATAAAAAAAAAAAAGAAGAAAAATAAAAAGTTAAAAAATGAAAAGGACAGAGTATAAAAAATATGTGAATATTGTTCTGATGGTGAATAAAATGCCATAATGTGAATTGCTATTGTTCAGATTTTAGATCCTTAATTGGATGAGCAAGATTGTTTTGGTGATTTTTTTTCTTCCTTTTCTTTTTTTTATTTCTTTTGTTTTATATTTTTTTTTTTATTTTGTATTTTTTTCTTAAATGGTTCATGTTATACGTTTTTTGGGGTTTTAAGGTTTCTTTTTATCCAGATGAATGTTATCTAAGGTTTTTTCGGTATGTAAAACTTAAATGTATTATACTTGTATATATGTAATACAAAACAAAATAAAAAAGCTGTTGAAAGTGATGTTTAAGTATTTGACCTTGTCATACATTGTTGTAGAATTTTTTTGTGTTGAAAATCAAAAAAATCGTCCTAAATGAATTTAAGAGTAAATATTAAATATTTAAAATCTTTTTGTGATTTTGAATAAGGTGTAGAGTAAATAAAAATATTTATGAATTATTTTTTTGTAATTTAATTAACTAACTAAATTAAACGTTCATTTTCTAGAGTTTTAATACTTACAATTAAATTTTTAAAAAAATAGCGTAACTCTTAAGATTGGAGTTCGCAGTTTTGAGTCAAATTTAAAATTCCTTAGTCTTCTAGGCTAAAAAGTGTTTAAAATAATTTATTAGGAACAAAGCCAGCCATTTTGAATCTTTTTATCTACAATTATTCTTAGACAACCGCCATATCCTATTACTTCTCTCTGTGTTACCTGCTAATTGCTGATTTTGCCGAAAAGGATACCTACGCGAGAATAGCAGTAAAAATTTGTCTTTTGTTAGAATAGATATTTGACTAACTCTGTCAATGGATCCGAAATTTGAAATTGTAATTATAAAGGAATAAAAGCTATTATGTATATACATGTTTTATTTGAACGGAATGTATTTCAGAGCCCTTATAAATGAGGATAAGCAATATTCTGAATTTTAGTATATTAAAAAGTTAGATTCAAAATTAAGGTATTCCCTTTTTTGTTTATGAATGTTAATACAAGTATATGGAGCACTTAAATGAAATATATAGTATTGTAATAACTACCTATTTTGTAATATCATAAAAGATGATATCAAGATACGTTAATTTAACAAATTCGTCTTAATTGCGGGAATTCCGGTCATCCATGTTTCCACTGATAAAATAATTGCTGCGATTCCCGTCAGGATTTCTATGGATTTGCATGTATAGAAAATTTGAGTGATTTTTAAGTCGGCTTGCCAAAAATTAAGTAATTTTTTCAGTCGGCTTGCTAAAAATTAAGGGTTTTTTTTAGTTGACTTGCCAAAAATTAAGTGAAGGCGAATGTGTTAAAACTCTCTGAGAGACTCATTATTCGAAAAAAAAGCCAAAATTCAACTTCTCAAAATTCCTCCTAAATAAAATTCCCTGTTTAGTTTTTTCTTAGGACAATGCAGGTTTTAAAAATTCGTATTTAAAAAAGTAGATTAAAAAATTCAAGTTTACGTTCAGCTTCTAGAAATGTATTGTCGGTTTGAAACTTCATCTTATAAAATGCGTATATGAAAACAATTCCACTTGAAATCAACTGTACATTGTATTATTTAATTGAAAAAATTTGTATAAATTTTAAAAAAACCAACTAATTATCATTTTAATTTAGTTTTCAAATCAAAATATCATCTGCTAATGAAGTATTATACGTGTATTTAACAAAATTTGAAAAAAATCTGAAAACTCATCAGATAAAATTTAAAAAATTTCAATTAAATATAAAAAAGACAACGTGAATGTGCAGTTATACAAATAATATGATTTTACAGTATTTTTATTTCCAAGGACATTTTATGACTAAATTCAATGTTCATTATATTCAATGCTCTATTAAACTATACAACAATTCATACAATTCATTTTATAAATATTAACAAAGAATCTAAATATTTAATTAAAATTTACGTAACATGCATTTATATGTATAGATGTGTAGTAAAAATTGAACTCTATTTTATTATTATAACCTTTAAATATTCATTTCAATTAATATTTTTACAAATGTATACGCGCAGAGTACCTTGACAAATAATTATTAGTTTTTTTTAAATAGTATATAAAAGATTAAAATTAATTCAGTTTTTGGGTTCAGAAAATATATAACAAGAATATCCAGTTTTGATTAGTATTTTGGATTTGGAATATTTTAAAATTCTAATAAATCGATAATTTAAAAAATTATGTGTGAAGTTGGTGGTGGAAATTTGACAAAATATGACACAGAGTTTAAGAAATGAAATCCCAATTCTCACTTTATGGATGCATTCCTTTAAATTTTGTTCATTACTTAAAACTGAGTTTCTAGATTTACTCCGCACATTTCTGACCTCCAATACACCTTAAAAAATCTTTCACGAGACGTTCTGTAAAGGGTTTTAAGAAAGTCGGGTGTAGTTATTCGGAAATTAGTTTTCTTCTTTTTCACTTTTATGACGCTACAGTCCGTTGTTGAACATTGGCCTCCTTAACCCTTCTCTTCCATGTCACTCAATCTTAGACAGCAGTTTTATAATTTCCTTTTGGGCAAGAGCATTAGTACAGCATCTGACTCGACGGCATCAAACCATCGCTTTCTCGGCTTCCCTACTGGTCTTTTTTTTATCTATTTTACCATCCAATACCTTCTTTGGAATGCGGGGATCAGACATACTTTGTTTGTGACCAGCCCACCTAAGGCGTTGTAGCTTCATGTAAATTAGTTTTAAAGAATCATATACCAAATAAAAGAGCAGGTAATTTTTGTTGAATCTTTCTAAAATCTTGGGATGGCATGAGTGATATTAATTTTAAAATATTTAAAATATTGTAAAATCTCGAACTCCTTATATTAATCGTAAATTTTATCAGATTGAAATGAAAATATTTTAAATTTTGCAGATTAAACTTCTTAGCATAAACAGACACGTTCTTCCGCAACAAAATTTTTTTTTGTAATACCTCTTCGGGATTAAAATATTGTTCCTCAATCAAGATGAGGAATGTTTTATATACAGGCCGCATCTTCGAACAGACAGATAGAATGGAATTAATACTCACATTTTTTCACAATCTAAAATGAACTTAAATTATATTTGTATTTCACATAAAATTAATAATTACATTTGAAATAACTGAATCATAATAAATTTAATTTTACCCTAATTTTAAACTTGCATCCGGGCTTTATTTCATTTGATTGTTAATTCCAAAATCAATTCAATAAATATTTTTTAATCAATATTTCAAAATATTATTTATATTATGAAAATTTTAATTTAAATAATTTTTTTTGTAAATATGCTTATATTTATTTTTTTAAAGTAAGATTTCATTTAGTTGTCATATTTTTTTATCTATTTAATATATTAAAAACAAATAAAAATATCAAGTATATTAAATTGATTATTGAATATTGACATTATGACGTATATGATTAATATCAATTTTATAACTGTAACGAAATATGTAAACTTTTTGACAGGTATATTGATTAAATTTTTTTAATTTATAATTAAAAGTTGACCTTTTTTCCGGTTATGAAGCTAAAATTATTAAATTTAAATCATTATTAAAAAAATATTTTAGAGGAGATCACAAAATTATGATATAAATTTAAATAAAATAATTTTTAGATGATTTTCCAATGCTTGCGTCGACGCTGGCTTCACTTTGTTATTTAAATAATATAAAAATAAGGTATGACAGCTGACAGTTATAACATTTTCAAATTAAATTAAACCTTTTGCAAAATATTAAACATTCCCTTCTAAAGAAAACGTAAAAAAAAAACAAATGGAGCTTGCCTTTATCGTTAAGGTTTGTCCTAAATTTACTGTATGTGTACTGCGAGAGATTCGAATAGCTTGCATACAAACTTTTCCTTTGTATACACTCAGCTCAAAATCTAATAAACTTTGGTATTTGCAACTTTGTTAAAAGTAGTTAATAGTTTTGTGGGTAACGTATCTATTCACAAAATTGGTTTCACCTAGTGCAGCAGGTTTGAAAACAGCCATAAAACCTTCTTTTACTTGAAATGCTAAACTTCGAGTTCATATAAGTGTATCTAAAAATTCGACAAAAGATGTTAACACAATTTTCCCATGTTCATATTATGTTCGTGCATGTTTTGAAATTTCAAACTCCTTATCAAATGTTAAAAAGAGGCAAAACTGTTAGCAAGCGACACACCATTTTATTTAAAAAGTGACACTTTAATACAAAATCTTTTTGACATATGAAATTTTTATTAAAGTAAAAATCTGATTCATTTATTTTTAAATTTAACATTTCGCCATCTCTGATACAGGGCAAATTACTTATTTCAATTAACACATTATTATTTATTTTTTTTTTTAACATTGCACATCAAATTTTCACGATTCAATTTTGACAAATGCACAATTCATGTTCAACATAAAAAAAAACAAAAAAAACATAAAAATTAAATCAACCTTAGATCGAATTTGATTGTAACATGCAAAATACTTTATTGAATCAGAATAAAAAAAAAAAAGAACAAAATAAAACTAAAAATGCAATAAGTAGACATTTTTGGCAGATTATAAAATCAAATTGTATTGAATGCATCATACATAGTAATCTTTCCAAAAAATTCCCAATGTAACATTCATTGTCACCAGTATTTAAATTCATTTTTATTTGAGTGTATAAAAAACATATTTTAATTTTGCATAAAACACAATGTCGGAAGGATATTTTAGAAGTTCTAAGTTCACAAAAGTGCAGTTTAAAAGTATATTTTGATTTTGACATGGAATAGAAGAAAAAAAATTTGACAGTTGTAAAATTTTTCACAGTTACTGTTGGTTTTATAAAATTGCATGAGTTTTTTTAGGGAATATTCTGTAGTTATGACATTTTGGACGACATTTTTTAAAAAATACAAAAATAAAACCAATCATTGTCGTCTAATACGGGAACATCTTACACAAAGAAGTTACAGTAAAGTATGAATTACTGCCCATCGAAGCGAATAGTTTTTTAAATAATTGCCTGACAACTAGTTCCAATTTAAGCATAATTTAAATTAAATAATATTAATGAAAAGCATTGAAAACTTTTTAATCAAGTAGCATTAAAATTATTTAAAATGGCTTCAAATAAAAATTTTTGACAGCAGTTTTAAAAATGTCAAAATATTTATTTTTTTCATTTTGAAATCGCTCTTTAAGAGTAGGACAGGATTCTAAAGCCGTTTTCCGTCAACTTCAAATGCATATATAAGAAAAATATATATATATATTTTAATTTGACGAAAAACGGCTTCAACACCCCACATAAGTTTCGTATGACTCTTTTTTGACGTAAAATAATATACAATTATTTTGGCTGTATAATATATTTGTTTCTTTTTTACTGAAATGTCAATTTGCTTTTTTTTTGAACTGTTAACTTGACTTTATTTAAACCTTATTCTGTTTATTTCTATAGATATATTATTCTTTAGTTTGAGTTTGGCGTATGAAAAAAATATATATATATTATAAGTTCAGGAATATATATTATATATTCATAAGTTCAGGACATATTATGAAAGTTCAGACGTGATGAAAATTTTTAAAATATGATTAGATACAAATTTATTGGCTGTGAAAAAAAAATTTATGCCAAAAAAACAAAACAAAAAGTAGAAAATGAAAAAAGAATAAAATATAGTTTGGAATAAAACAAAAGAAAAACTAAATGGAAATGATTTGTTCTTGATGAATAATATAATATAATATAATGGAAAATAGAATCAAAATGTTAATATACTACTTGAATAAGTATATTTACCAAAATGATAATAAGTTACTTAAATAGATATTGTTTTTATAGTTTTTTAAAATCATTGTCGGGTGGTACAGTGGTTAGAGTATCGACCTAAGTCTGGGTTTAATCCCAGTAAAAGTGAAAAAAAGCTTTACCAGGCTTTCGACTTGACTCAGCTGCCATTCGCCATTGGGTTCAAATTAATGATTTAATCAATAATTAATAATAACAAATACATCTATATAACAATATAAACAAATACAAAATATAAAAAAATAATTTAATTGATTAATATAACTCACAGATATAGAATACCATATAACTCAAACACAAAATTATTACAACATAAAGAAAATAGAACTGTATCTATTGAAAATCAAAGACATTTTTACATGCTAGAAGGCTTAGTGATATCTCATGTAAATTGTAAATGGAATTCATTTGGTTAGTTCTTATAAGAATATAATATTTCCCCCTGTTCCAACATGCACATATACAGTAAGTCTGTTTAGCCTGTAAAAGTAAACGTAAAGGTGGCAGTAAAAAATAAAAAAACTTTGCATTTGGACTTCACTAAACATTTCTAAAAATACCTTCAACTCATAAAACTCTTTACATGCTAAATTGCAGTTATGGTGTGTGAGTTGGCGAGCAAAATTATCTTAACCGTGATAGATTACGTTGCTCTTAAGTTTATTTCTAATATCGAACAATGATCTTGTATTTATGACCTCTAACCAAATCAATAGCTTTACGATAACAGCGCTCTTGATTGTTCTAATCTTTTTTAGAGATCGGCTAAGGGCACTTTGGTAAATAATAGACGAACCAAAATTTCAAGTCTGAAATAATCATATTACAACCATTTAAGAGTAGGGAAGCGGGAACAAGTTTGTTTTAATGCTTCAAAAACTTTAAGTTGTCTATTAATAACTAACCGAAGCGATTTTGCACCTTGTATTTCTATTGCGAATGTAGATATTTAAAACAATCTCCGAGTTCTTAAAAATTTTAGGTATGGATTAGGACCACATATTTTTAGTAGCAAATGATGCCAAGTATGGATTCGGATTCGAAATAAATAAATTCGAGTTGAAAATACTGTGCATCTCCAAATGAACTCTAAATATAATACCTATATTCAATTAAGACATATTTGCTGGTGCACCCAGCACCGCTCTCCAATATCTGAATAAGAAACAAAAAAGAGCTGTTTGAACTCTCAATGAAAATAGCGTCTCAAAAAACTTAACGTCTTTAAGCCAACGCCAAAATGTAAGAGCTTTTTGTCTGTATAGGTGCTGTCTTACAAATGGACGTCTCATTGCTTATCTGCACCCATTATACTGCAGGCAATCAGGTTGGGCGTTTATACCATTATTTTGCCAATTTTTTTTTAAAGAGTTTAATTTTTACATTACCAGAGCTATTGAGGCTTCTTTTGAAAGTTATTCCCTTCTATAGGGAAAAAAAAAATTTTAATAAATATGTCAACGGTTTCTTAGAAAAACACTTAAGAAAAGTGAAGGTTAAGACTTTCGAAAAACAAAAATAAATCATGGTGTAAATCACCATTTTCTTTTGAATTTCAGTGTTTATTAAATGTAACTCAAATAATTTATTGCCATACGTGTTTTATTTGTAATACATGGACATTATGTATGTATGTATAAAATTATATTTTTTTTTATAAAAAATTTATATTTTGGCAATTTCATCACTTTAAAAAACTGTTCAAGTGTATAAAATTAACCAAAAATTATTGTATCTCATATCCAATGTACGAGTATATTTTATATGTAGTACTATGTAGGTATGTGTATGCTCTTACTTGTAAAATGGTTAAATTTATTTAGTTTTTATTCTTATTTTTTTGTCCAGTTTTTTCCTTAATTTTCCAATTTAGATTAATATTAACACACTTACATAAGTATGAATATATATGCATATACCAAAAAAAAAGCTCCAAAAAATAAATAAAACACTTCACTGTAGAGAGAATTTATTTATTTATATTTTTTTTTTCGCAACAATGACTCTTCCTGACATCTATTGTTTTATTGAATAAAAGTTGATGATGGAAAAATAGGGGAGGAGTGAAAAAAATGTAAATACAGAAAAAAATATATGATAGAAAATTGTAATGATGATAGTGATTGAAATGATGTTGGGGTTTTTGTGATGATAATGACAAAAAAGACAATTTTTCGGTGTTGAATTATATTATTTGATATCGCACTGAAAATTTTGTGCTTTTATTGTAGATGGCAGGAGTGTATTGACTGAATAAATGTGCTCATATCTTTCATGATTGTTGGAATTGGTTTTAATAGTGGGTTTTGGATGAATAAAATAAAACGAATTTGGAAATAGATTATATTATAAAAAACGCGTTCAGGGTTTTTGAATAAGATACGAGAGTTCGAAGAACATTTTCATTCACCTGAAGTAAACAGTTTTGGAAATCAAAGAAGTTTATTTAGCAAATCAGTTGTTGAATACCGTGTGTTGATACAATATCTAGTTGAATAACAAGTTTTGTATTACAATGTTGAAAGGTGTTAAAATAATCAATACAACGCTGTCATTTCATTAAAAATAGAAGCTTACGAAATTTCTTCTTAGGGCTAAATTGTAAAAAAGAAGTTAATGTATAAAAGAAGGCATTTTGCATTCTGAGGTGATCAACACTTAACTTTTTGTATATATATATATTCTTTTGGTAATTGGTTTGCAAAAATGAGATTTTGCTTAAAATGCTAGGAATTTATATTTAAATTGTATATGGAATTCATTAAAATCAATTCTAATAACACGAATATAATATGACTCTCTATTCCAACAAGTGTTTATGGTATAGACAGATTTATTAGTCTAACAGTTTAACAGTTAAACCTTAAAAACAACAAAAAATTGTTTAATTGTTTATTAGCTTTAGTTTTGAACTCCAATCCATAAAACATTAATCTTAAGGTTTTTTAGACATTTAAACCAATTTTTTTATCAGCTGTTCTTTAAGATAACCCTTTGACACTTTAAAGAATTTCGTAATACTACTGTGTTTTTATTTCAGATTGGTCACTTTGATTTTGAACAGTATTATTTACATGTTCATTTTTTAAATAACGTTTTAATAAATTTAAACAATTTTTGCACTCTCCTATTGAAAATTAAGGGTCCAATTTCAAAGCTAGTATTCCATTTTTAAAACACCTTAATTTCTTTATGAACTTTATTAATAATCCAATTCTGTCAAACGATATGATTCACAATTTTTTACTTTTATTCATAATAGTTACCATTGTGAATACAATTAAATTATTAAAAAATTTTAATATTGAAGAACTCTAATTAGGTATTTAACTATTTATTTAAATAGCAAATATTTCATTTCTAATACACTTTGACTTTTGTATGAACTTCATTAACATTCGAATTCTGTCAAACATAAACGTCTGTATGAACTTCAAACATCTGTGTAAACAACTGTCTAAACAACTCAGTGAACTGTAAAAACAAACGTCTGTATGAACTTCATTATTAATCGAATTCTGTCAAATGATAAGATTCCCAATCTTTTACTTTTATTCACAATAGTTACTATTGTGAATACAACTAAATACTTTAATAATTTTAATATTGAAAAACTCTAATAAATAAAAACTATACTAAAAGTCATATTCCAGAAGGTTGGGATTTTTTTATGGGGATCATATTAAACAGTCAATGATCACCATATAATGGTCAAAATAATAATAGACAGGACAAATTTGTAATTCATACGTCATACGTTGAATTTTTTTATACTCCAGAAAAACAAAAACTTTACACCAACTAAAATATGTAATAAAAAACATAAAAACAGGTCATTTGTTAGCTATTTGTTGTTTTGAGAGTTAAAATAAATTTTATATAGAATAACATAACATTATATATATATATATATAGAAGGAACAAATATAACATAACCTAACTTTATATATAGAAGCAAGAAAAAAAAAATCGGATAACAAATTGTTATTTGTCTGTCAGAATATGGAATTGTTATGTTCATATTGAAAAAAAAAAAATTAATTGTATGTTGTTTGTATGTACATACATATATATGTATATGTATTTTTTATATAAATAATATACTAAGCGAAAACTTACTAAATAATTGTGAATTTAGATAAAGGAAAAAATAAAAAAAAAAATAAAAAGAAAAACAAAAAAAAAAATGAGACATAAAGATAGTATTAATAGTTCATTTTTTTTATAACTATTTTATAACTATGTTTTTTAGAACCAACTAATTTTTTTTTTTTTTTTATGTGTGTAATAGAACACATTATTATTTATATAGTAATAAAATATAGATGTATTACGAGCAAATAAAGTTATGTAAAAAAAAACCACAATAAAAAAAAATAGAATAAATTTTATTTAGAACAACAACGTTGTTTAATTTGCTGAAGGGAACGCAGCAGTCTTTTGTGTGATTGTTTATCATTTTTTTTTTTCTAGTTTTTTTTTTGTTTTTTTTTCTGTTTTATTGAGTGCATGCACATGTGAATTATTAACAAGTCGTAACAGTTACTTTAAGATATTTATTTTATATAATAATTTAAAATTTAATTTTTTTTATTTAATGACAACGTTTATAACGCATCGCCGAGGCCTCATATAGGTTCATTTGCAATGATTTTTAAAGAAAAATAGAAAGTTGGTTTGAAAAGGATCTGAATATCATTTCATAAAAAAGCCAGACCATATTTTAGTTCAAAGATTATCAAATTAAAATAATGGCCTTCTGTGAGGTCGAGTGGCTAAATTGTCGCGATTGGCTTTAAACAGAATTATTGGTACTATAAAAATATTTGAGATATATGATTAAATGACGGTAAAATCTTTAAAATTAATAGAACAATTTTAATTGTTAAGAATCAAAAATGTATGCAACAGAAGAACATAGTCATCTAACTACCATTTTTTATGAAAAACTAATTTTTTTGATTTCTACTTTCATCTTCTTCATTCGAATCACTAAAGAATAATTCCACTGAACACATTTATCTAAATAACTTTATGGGCTTAGTAAAAACTTAATTTTTACCGCACAGTTCAAAAGTTTTATGTTTGGACAGCAACAGGACTGATCGATCACCTACATACCAAATATCAAATTAATATCTTTATTAATATCGAAAATATTCTTTTAAATTTGGGAAGTGTGTGGAAGGTTCCCAAACCGTTACTTCAGTTCATTCCAAACTTAATATACATAAGGACAAAAAGGAAGAAAACACTACCAGTCAATGTGAAGGCCCGAATTTTAGTAATCACGCCACGGTCTTGCATAAGTTCGCTTGCTCTTGAAGCGATCGTGAGTTTCCAGAATCCAAATATATGATCGATTCTCGCCTATTTTCATCATGGTAGAATCATTATTTTTTGATTTATTGTGGAAACGAACGGATGGGCGGACATTTCTAAATCGAATCAGGAGGAGAGGTTCATGAAACATATTATATATATATATACACTTTTCCATATTTACCTTGCTAATTTTTGTGATTTCTAACATCGTACCAAAGTTATTATATCCCTTTATCTAATTTAGCTGTGGGTTATAAAAAAGGTGCTAAGGTTACTGAGACGACACAGAGTTCCTCCTTTCTTTTAAAGAAGCAAAAGCTCAACATCCCCTTTTTCAATTATATATTGCAATTCATATCTTATAGTTGTTATGCAACACTATATTAATTTATTGTTTTACTTATATTTCATTTGAACACAAAAAAAAAAACAAAACTTTCATTTTATTACCATTTTATTTGTGTTTTGCTTTTGGAAATTAAATAACGGGGAAAATTCATTTATTACTGTTATGATTGTATTTTTATTTCATATTTTTCTTTTTTGTTTTTTTGAGTTTTTCTTATTTAATTTTTTTAGTTCTTTGTGCGAAGATAGTGTTTGGGAAATTGTAACTATGAGAATAAAAATTTGTTAAAAATTTGAAAAAAATAAGAAACTGCTGAAAAAAACAAAAAGTAAAAAAAAGAAAAATATAAAAACAAAAGAATTTTCAGCCTTGATGAAATATCATGCCCTTGGGAAAACATGCTTTCCAAAATTTTCTTATTTTTTTTAATTTTTATATTTAATATTTTATTAATTTTTTCATAAGCCTCTTTAATGTAGGTATGTGTGTAAGTATATATTATATATTTACACACATATTATTATTATATTATATATATATTTATAGGATTATCATTGTTGTTCTTGTTATTATTTGTGATTATCATATTTTAATTTATATAATATATCTATACATGTATACAGCTATTTTAATATATTAAACACAAATATATACAAATATTTTGAGTTCCTTTATTATTTTTTTAACACCATTTACTCACAATTTTATTATTTCATAGGCTCTGCCTGTTTTTTTAAGGGTATTGTACAGCTTGTTTAAGTTTAGAGATAAACGTTTAATTCATAATAGTAAACAATAATTCCCCTTACTATGTGTAGTAATTATTATTTATACACATATACATGTATACATATAATACATAAAGAATTTAAGAATTATTTGCAAATATAAATAAAACAGAAAAACTTATATGTATATATTAGATAAACTAACAGTAAAAGTAGAACAAACGCTAAGTAAATATATTTAATATATATATGTTAAAAATGAAAATTCCTTTGGGAAAAATCATTATTTTTTACAACTTTAATAGCTTTAAAAGTGAATTAAATAACGGTAAAAATGAACAAGATAAATAATTTGATATAATACAATTATAGTATATGAATTTTAATGTTTTTATAATATTAATAACATGTCAATTGAATTTATTTAAAAATAATGATATACCGTTATTTTGTAAAAAAAAAGCTGTGTAAAATTCAAATAGAAGATTTCACTTAAATATTTCACTTTAAAAGTTTTCACTTACAACTTGTGAAATGCTAAGTTTAGAACAATACTTCTGTGTACGGTGTTGAATCATAGACACAGAGAGTAGATCTGTAAAGTAATGATTAAATGTAAATTACTTAAACACTGTGTTTAGTGCCATTACTTGGAAATCATTACTTCCTAAATAACATTAAAAAAATTTAGTAATGATACTTAAAAAAATTTCAAACTTCTATCACTAGTGAAAAGAATTCAATATTAACTTGATAATTCCTAGAAAGTAATTAAATTTGGATTTCAATTACTTTTATAATTATTTTTGAAATTTAATTACTTGTATAATTATTTTTGAAATTTAATTACTTTTGTTATAATTTTTAATAATTTAATAATTTTGTATAATTATTTTTGATAATTAATTACGTGTAAATAATTAAGCAGCAAAAAATACTAAATTATGATAACAATTTAAAGTATTATGGAAAACTCAAGTATTTGGTTTTTTTCAAAAATACTTAAAAAATTTTAATTTTAAGAAATTAATTCAATATTTTTTTAAATACTACAGGGTGGCGCAAAACGACCAATATGGTTTGAATGTTTAACAACTTATTAAATTTATTTATATTTTTATTTCAGAATTTTATTAAGAAAACTTGGGGAATTGGAAATAGAACAGTACACAACAGAACAGCAATCAAAAATTACGAAAAGTTATGAAAAATATAAAAAATCTAAGACGTTTCTACATGTTATTCACAGTGTCGCAAAACGACCGACATGGTTTGAATGTTTAATAACTCTTTAAATTTATTTATATTTTATTTTTATTTCCGAATTTTTAGAAGAAAACTTGGGGATTGGAAATGGCACAGTTTAACAAAAAAATAATAATAATAATTAACCATTAAATAAAAAAGTTATTAAATATTCAAACCATATCGGTCGTTTTGTGCCACTCTGTATTATCAATATTGCTACATTTAATTTAAGCATTTAAAATTTACCGAATTATTTTAAAAATTTGCCTAAAAGTATGCAACACTTTCAAACAATGCAATAAGACTACAAATTACCTCGATTTCTTTTTAATTACAGTTTGCAAACAAATTGATTATCCACAGCTTCAGCTTAAATCTTACTTTATACCATTCCTAAAAATATTTTTACGTAATTTTATAGTCTAGGTAAATCTAATGATGCAAAATTTACTAATTTATTCGTGTTTGTGGTTTCTAATTATAATTATTTTAATCTTGCCAACAAGTCCCTTTAACTTTATTCTGTAATATGTAGTAGTGTTTCTTTTAGTAATCTTAGATCACAATATTGTTATATAATTAGTCAAATCGTTAATACGTTTAAATGTGTTAATTTTGGATTGTATGCAGCTTCTCTAATACAGACAGTAGGTTAATCATCATATTGTAATGCTTTTAATAATATAAACAATAATAAATTTAATATAAAATCAGCAAGGTATATACATAAAACGCTTATTTATATGTAAAACATCTTTTTGTAAAGAAACACGTACTATAGCCAATTTTATTTAAACGGATATCCATTCAGGTACAAAGCACCAGAGATCGTTTCCTTAATTTTTGAGCTATTTAATTTCATACAAAATTTATTTATTTAAATCAAAGTTTCCATATATAAATAATAATGTACACTTTTAATTCAGAATAAAAATTCACAATAATATTCCGTTCAATTCAGTTAAAAAGGTCGTTTAAATTTAAAATTTATTAAAAGATATGCATCATATAAACCAATCATCATACACTTTTGTTTGAATACTTATCATATTGAATTATTGTGGTGATGTTAACAGAATGTAATAAGCCCATATATCTTATTTCCGTTTATCAAAAAATTTCAGATTTTCATATTCAAAAAAAATTGACATAATAATGAATATATAAGTATATAATTGGTAATTTATGTCATATATTTTGATCACATAACATAATACGAGTACCATGAAGTTTTTATACAGAAATTGAATTGAAAAATTCGCTTGTACTCGTACATGTTAAAAGACATACAAAATAACAAATATAAAATCAATATTATCGTTATATATGAATATGTGTATGTATATAAAAAAAAAGTTTTCATTTACGTACGATTTTTGGGTAAATTGATTGACCTATATATAACCTAATTTTCAAAAATTAATTCTGTAATAAAATCCTAGACCATAGTTAGATTGGTCAAATTTTGCAAATCCCATATCGAATACCATAATTATATTTAAGTTAATAAAAATTTAAAATTTCATACTTAAAGTATTTTTTTTTGTTTTTTTAATTTTTCTGCTGTTAAAATAAAGTTTACATGAAAATTTTTCAAAAAAATTATTTTAAAATGATAAAATATATTTTAAATGCATTCTTAGTTTTGGAAATACCGTTTATAATTCGATTTCGAAATGATATTGAAATCTTGATGTTTTGAATTTTAGAGTTCGCAGAAGAAGTTGTATGAAAGCTGGTCGAACCCACTGCAGTAGACCAACCAAATTTCGCAGAAACTTTGCCTATAAAACTTAACTATTTTTGGCAAAATTTTATACACCCAGCTTTATTAGGTATAGAGCAATGCTCTTATAAAAGAAAAATAACTTTTCATTTTTAATTGATCCATATTTATACCCGTGCATACATATATGACATCGGGTATATTAGATTTGCTCCTCCGTTTGTAACGCATCGATCTAGACGAGCTAGATATAGTGTCAAGGGTACGTATCGGCTCAGAATCGAAAAATGAGTCGATCTAGCTATGTGTGTCTGTCCGTCCGTCCGTCCGTCCGTCTGTGTGTCTGCACGATAACTCAAAAACTAAAAGAGCTACAGTTTTGAAATTTTCACAAAATATTTTCCAATCAATTTCTAGGTTCCCTATTTTTTTTGGTTAAGATCGGACCAAAACTTCGGGTAGCTTTTGAACAACTAACTTTTTCAACTCCAACATTTTCATACAAAAATTTTAAATTTTGCTTGCATCTTGAAATTATATGAATTTTGTTTTTTTTTGTTTTTTTTGTTTTTTGTTTTTGTTACAAAAAGTAGATAACGATTTCGAGTTAGAAATTCATATGATTTAAATGATGCGTAGTTTATTTAAGATAAGCAAAAAAGAAGACAAAGATTTTTTTTATGTAAATGGCTTATTGATATTGATAGATTGATAGATTATGAATATGATGATTATTATATGAATATGATCATATGAAGTTGATTTTGCTTAAGTTTAATTGGTGAATTAAAAATTAATTATAAGAGATAGAATTGAAAAATTAGAGCAAGAGTTTTGAAAATCACACAAAACATTTTTTGGACATTTTTGAGGTTCCCTATTCTTTTTGTTTAAGACCAGATCAAGGTTTTGGGGAGCTGCCACACAACTTCTTTGCACCAATATGAATTTCTTAGAAACTGATTATACTACGAGGATGAAAATTACACACTGTTAGTTATATAATGGATCGAGCACTTATATGAAGTTTCAAAATGTTACGGCCCCATTTTCGGGGGGCTGCTATACAACTTCTTTGCACCAATATGAATTTCTTGGAAACTGATAATACTGCGAGGATAAAAATTACACACTGTTAGTTATATAATGAATCGAGCACTTATATGAAGTTTCAAATGTTACGGACCCGTTTTCGGGCAGCTGCCATACAAAGCAATCAATTCGATAACTGTGAATCTAATGAAGCTACGAGGTTAAAATCAAAACTGGGCAGATAAAGTAATAGGACAAGTTAGTTGGCAAAGTTGGACATCACTCGGACCAACTTTTAGAGTGGGCTATTTTTTGTTTTTTTATGGGATAATAAGTTAATCAAAAATTATGGGATACCTAATAAGTTAAATATTTTTTAAACTATTTTACTTTCTTATATTTTTTTTGTAATATTTATAATAGCATAGGGGAAATAAATAACGTTTAGTGGGTATGCACGGGTATCTAAAAGTTGACAAGGGCAACTATAATCTTCCTCGTAATGGCAAATATAGATACCAAAATTCCTTTTTTTACGAAAAAATTTAAGGTGAAGTAAATAAAGTTCCCCAATTTAAAAAAAAAAGCTTTTGTAAAACGATTTTTAAACAAGGGTGTAAAATAAATCTTAATGAAGGCTGAATTTGAAAAACATAATAAGAGTAAACTGCATAAAAAAATTTCATATTTCAGATTAAAATATGAATAGTTTACGAAAAAGTTTTGGGAATATTTTTATAAATTTTGGCAGAAGTTATTTCGATTTATCAACTAAATTGTATTGTCAAATACGTCTAAGCGCTCGGACACACAGACTGCGTGCGAACAAGTAATTTTTCAAAACAAATTTTAAATATATTGGTTTTTCATATAAGTTACCACTTCGAAGATCGACAAGTTGACACAAATTTATATAGTATTTTACTCGCAAAAAAAAAATCGCTCGCAGATCAATAGCTGCCCGCTGTCTACATGTACGACGTCTTAAATGTCTAACATGAATAAAATATATGAAAAATGAGAGATAAATTAACTTCAGTAAAATGCTTACTAGGATAGCTTGTGCACTAAAACATTGAAATCCATCCTATAGTTATACAAAATAGAAATTTAAATAATTTTTACTGTATATTTCTTGATCATTCATTTTTTTTTTTAAATTTTTTTATAACAATTCATAGGATGATGGCCATTTAAACATAAAATCTTTTTTTTTTGTAAAATTATTGTTGTGCGCATTGAATTCAAATTTCGTTATAAAATTTTATATATAGGCATTATATGACAATGACATTCATATACATTATATACATTATAGTATATATTAATTTCACAAAATTTTTTTTAATATGAGTTCATTTGAATTTTTGAACAGAGTTACTTTAGGGTTAACAACAGAAAAATTAAAGTTTTTCCTGTAGTTGTTTACAGAAAAAAGAAAAAAAAATAAAAATTGTAAAAACCAAAATAATACCAATGAAAAACATGAAAAAAAATAGTTTGTTTTTTTTTTTTGTGGTCATTTTATCAAAATACCAATTTCCAGTTTTATTAATTATTATGCACACCCATGCATCTAGGAAAAAGCAATGAAAATTATTTTATCGAGTGGATTTTTCATTTTTGTTTTTTGTCATACTGAAATCATAAAATAATAATTGTTTTCTTTCTGATAATAATTTTAAAATAATTTGTCAGTCAGTCTGTTTTTAATTTTGTGTAGTGGATTTTAATAATTCAGCTGCTGGGATTACGCATAACAAACAATGTATAAAATACAAATTTTAACTTTTTCTACAAAATTAATCAAAACCCTATCATGGAAGATCCGAATTCGGCAATAAATGAAATTGTAAAAGTAGTGAACCAAATGGGGTAGTGATCCGGCTAATAGGTTACGGGTTAAACGCGGTGAGCGATTAAGTGGATGACTTATAAACCTTGGTGTCATAGTTTTTTTATTCAATACAAATATATATTAAAAATTAAAGTTCGTGACACTTCACTTAAAAGAAAATGCCAAACACAAAAATCCCGAAAAAAACATTTCTAAATTAAATTTTGTGGCAGAAAATCCTGAATAATACAAAATACAGAATTTAAATTATTCTTAATTAAAAGTATAAAATTATAAAAAAGGATTTTAGAGTTGGATAAAAACTCAGAATTATGAACTTTTTATAGAATATGTACATGCACACGAAAAATGCCCACACGAAAATTGCCAACAGAAAATTGCCCACAGATAGTATTGCGCACACGATTAATGCCCACACAGAATAATGCCCACAAGGAATAATGCCCACATAGACAAATGCCCACATAGAAAAATGCCCACACGAAAAATTATTTTAAATATAAAAATTAAATTAAAATAAATAGAGACAAAATCAAAAATTATATTCTATCTAGGAGATAATCTATTAGTGATTTAAAATAAAATATTAAATATTCTGGAAAAAGCGGCAATTCTGTTTTATAAATAATTTTTGTGTGGGCATTTTTCTATGTGGGTATTTGTCTATGTGGGCATTATTCCTTGTGGGCATTATTCTGTGTGGGCATTATTCTGTGTGGACATTATTCTGTGTGGGCATTAATCGTGTGCGCAATACTATCTGTGGGCAATTTTCTGTGGGCAATTTTCGTGTGGGCATTTTTCGTGTGGGCAATAATCCGATCACGGTTTTTTCTTGGGATTTTTTTTGGAAACTTTAAATCATTCGGAACTTTTTTTAACATTTTTTATTATTTGACAGAACAATTGTGTCGACACTTACGACAAATCTCAAAAACTATGAATATATTAATTTTAATATATATCTTGTGTAAGATACTATATGGCGCACAAAATTTAATATTTGATTATATGTAATACTATAAACAATAGCTAAACCTGGGTAACCAACGGCTTTGTGAAAATAATGTTCAAATTGCTAAAATGCAGCTAATGACGTGGATCTAAATGATGTAGCCCCGATGACTTGATGAGTGCACTATCCTCCTTTTGAGGCTGGAAAACGATTAAAAATATGATTGGTTAATAGATTTTCTAGCACTATGAAGCTTTTACCTCACTTTCAATACTATAATTGCTGATAGAGAAATCAAAATTTTCAGTAGACATGATAAAGGAAAAGTATATAAAAGTTTGTTGTGGTCCTTAACTTAAACCATTTCTTATAGTATTATAAACGTACTCAATGAATTACTAATACAATTCTCATTAGTGTGCAACTGTAATTTTTTGACAATTTCAATTACGATGTCATTCTTAACTAATGACATTTACAGTTTTATTACATTTTTTTTTAGCATTTTGTTGATTTTTATTGTAATAATCATAAAAACGCATAAACCATTATCATTTATATTTCCGTTTTACGAAACTTCCGTTTTCATTGCAACAAATATGCTTCCGTTTTTTATATGTTGTATAAAAAGTTACAGTATAGGTATTTATTTAAAAAAAAAGAAATCTTACCTACAAAATTTTTTTTTCTAGTTTAAATTTGTTTTATTTTTTTATTTTTGCCGGCAAAAATTTAAATATTTTTTTTTGAAAAAAAAAAAAGAACATGGAAAGATAAACGATAAAAAAACTACTCAACATTTTTATTATCAGAAAATGTTTTATTTTTAAATAAATATTTAAAGTTTATATTATGTTAAAGTTCTAGTAGAATTTTTTTATAGGGTATGTCGTTACGAAAAAATTTATGACAGACGGAAAAACAAGCCGACTACACAAAGCTCGATTGATTTACTTTTTGATTGTGATCGAAGCAATACGCCTATTTCGTTTCCTTTACAGCGTAACAAACGTAATGGGAAATTGAGTGCACTCTTAGAACAACGATCGTACAGGTATTATAAGTAAATAATTACTTAACCCAAAATTGCTTAAGTAAACATTAGACCGTCCTAGATCGTTTGTAAACTTTTTAAATATTGACAGAACATCTTAGAAGAAAATGGAATTTACCGCGCCTAGAAAATCCAAGTATTGGCTGGCCAAGGTTCTTATCTATATTAAAGATATACTCAAGTCCTAACATTTTTTATATTAAACTGTGCCTATAAAATATTAAGGTTTTCGGTCCGCTCTATGAATTTTCCTGATGATACTCTCCTTTGGAAGGTATACAAAAGCTTTGAGTCTTAATGAGTTTAATACTCAATTCTACGTGTGATGCTACAATCAGTAATTTTTGGTAGATTATGATTGACTGGGGTTGTAATCATAAAAATAAAATCAAATGAAAATAATAATAATAAAAATCAGTTTTCTCTTTAAAATAATTACGGTAGAAGTGACATTTAATTTTTTTAAAAACTTCTATGATTACACCAGAGAGGTCGTCGGCGAAATTATGAACTGCATTTGTTATGAACCCCATTAATAGTTTCTGAAATTTATCCAAAATTAATTTACTGAATTATCAACTTTTATGATGTCGAGACTTTTATGATATCTTATAGTTGTTTATAAATTCAAACAACTGATTGTCAAGTGATTAATTATTTTTCATAAATATTTTGAAATTAAAAAAAAATAATGTAGGTTTTAAATAAAACCATTTATTTGACCATATATTTAAATAATTTTAATTGTATTAATATTCAATTCAAACTTACTTCAAAATAAATTATACTTTAAATTGAAATTTAAAATTGCATTTTAAAGAAAGTTTAATTGATTGTGTAAAAATTAAATTTTCATTCGAAATTTGAACCATGCGTTTAATTCTTTGATAAGAAAAATTTTGTTGGTATTTAAAGATATTTGAAGGGAAAAGTAAACTGCCCTGTGATTATATAAATATAATAATGTTTTATCAATAATATCAAAGAGTGAAATAATTGATCTTAAAATATATTAAAAGTTTAACAAAAATGAAAGATTATATCTTTGGATTAAGATTCTCAGAAGAGTTCAGTTAGAGTAATGAAATAGCTAAAAATAAGTTTGTACGTAAACAAATCTAAACCAAACAGAAAAGATCATTCGAAAAAATGATTGGGCTCCCTCCGAGAGTCTAAGATAAATTTTCGAACTTTTTATTTAACAAGTTATTATATTTCAAATTTGGTAAATGCCATATCAATATAATCAATCAATAACAGATAGCGACAAAATGAGTTAAATGCGCGCATGTTTTGAAGAAATTAAGCTAAAGTTTTTCAACATTAAACAAGCACTGCGACTTACACGCTGTTGAATTAATAAGGTTGAAGGAATTGACTTATGAAAATTCGTTTGTTATGTGTACGTATCGAGATTATGGAATCTGTTACTAGGTAATGTGTTTCCTAAAGTTACTAATTCATTTCATATGAGGTTTATGCACTTTCAAATCAATTTGGTCTTTTTTCAAATCAAACAAAATATGAACAAATAATTAAGATTGATAATATAACTCACATATATTGAAATACTTAAATTCCGTGGCTTAAATTTTCAAAATTAAAATGGTTTTTTTAATTAGCCCCGCTTTTTGGAATTCAGTAGTCGGATCAACATGTTTAAAAAAGGTACACACCGATTTTAATTTAATAGGAAAACAGTTAGAAAAATTTAAAAATTCCGACTATTAAGTCTGTCCTAAAAAATAGGCTTTTAAAATTAAGATTCCATTTTTTGAAACTTGTCTCAGCTTTTTTTTTCCTTTAAGAGTCACTAACAGAATTTGAGATTAGGTTTTTCAAATCAAGTTAGTTCGGCTTTTGGAAAAATAGGCGCTTTAATTGTTTAAAGTGCAAAACAAGCACGATAACAGTGTTTTTGGGTGGCAATCGATGCTGTTTATTAATCTGTAAACCTTTATTTAATCCTTGTAAAAAATATACTATTGCTTATATATAGTTATTAGACTGCTTTTTAGAGAAATCGTTCAACATATTCATTGAAAATTATATAAAATATTAATATCGATATCTTTAAATAATATCAAATCCATATTTAAGTCAAAATATTTTTTCAATTCATAAAATTTAAGCAGTAATTGAAAAATTTCCATAAATTCATAGTAATTTTATTACTTTAATTTAAAAACGAGGAAGAGTGTAGTAGAGTAGACTGTGTCAACTCTGGGATACCCGTATGACCGTAACATATACATTCTATCATCCGGTTAATTACTTTTGGCAAAATTTCAAACATTCAGCTTTATTAGGTGTAGAGTAATGCTCATATAAAAGAAGGAGTTGTATGGCAGCTATTCGAACCATCTGCAGTAGACAAACCAAATTTTGCAGTAACTTTGGCCATTATACTAAACTACTTTTGGCAAAATTTCAGACACGCAGCTTCCATAGGTATAGAGTAATGCTCATATAAAATTAGAAGTTGTATGGCAGGTACTCGAACCCGTGGACCAAAATGGCTGGATTTAAATAGCGATTCCGTTTTTTGCATAAAAACGAATTTGTGAAAATTTCATAATCTTAACTCCTTTACTTTTTGAGTTATCGTGATGACGGACGGACGGATATACATAGCTTAATCGATTTATTTTTCGATTCTGATCCGATCCATACACTTGAATCTATATCTACCCCCCCTCCTTCTCTGCGTTACAAACGTAATGGCAAATTTATTATACCCTTGGACTATATAGTCATACGGGTATAATAAAATGGGTAACAAAACCCATATAAAATTACTGAACCATATAAGAGACTTGTGGTTTTTTTATAGAAAATGTTCAATTGACTGTTGAAATTTTACTTAAAGACATGTCATTAATATGTTAATATTGATTGGACATTTCTTTTACTTATTGCAATATGATTGACAAGATTTAACTGAAAAACAAAAGCAAAAAAAACAAAAAAATCTTTTTTTTTGAAAGTTAATTGGGCCAATGAATTGTAATTAATTTTACGATATGAATTTCACTTCAATTAAATTGAGGCAAATGGAAAGACGTATGTTGAAATATAATTTGGGGTTTTTCTTTACAATTTATTGAAAAAATAAAATTTATAAATAAAAATATTATAATTAATTTTTATAAATATAAGTTAATGTTAAATATAATAACAGTTATACATTACCGTTACATATAACCGTTATAAATTTTTATTTAAAAAAAAAATAATAATTATTCTCAAAAGTATTTCAGCATATTGAAAGTATCTACTCATACTTTTTAATAGTATTTAATATAAAACTGTTATGATTGATTTATTTATAATTGCATAGAATTAAGTATTCCAACGGTACTTTTGTTAATACAAATCAAGATAACGGAAAGTTAAAAATGAATATATTTTGTATATTGTTTTTTTTTTTTGGAATTATAACAAGGTGGTGGGAATTATTATTTTTGTGGAGGTTATCAAGGTTAAGTACACTTCTGATCAAAAATTCTTTATTGTTTTTTATTTTGGTTTCGATAACACCTAATTGATAGGCAGGATTTGGTTATAAAGTTCAGCAAGAAGAAATTAGATTGCACTCCGACACAACAAATGTCTAGTAAGATATGATAAAAATAGGTTTCACTTTTTCGAATTCAATAAAACCGATTTAAAAAGGAAATAATTTTTTATATATATGGACGTTTACGAAAATGTAGGATCAATGCTTCCAAATTTAAACAAGAGACAAATGGAAACACATTTAAAAACTAACACATGTAATAACATTTTTTAAAAGAAATACATAAAATGCGATAAGAAATATAGTACATGTTAATAGAGTACTGGATTTGACAGGACTTGGCTATAGAACATGTTAATCTGTATAACTTAAAAACCCAGTTCAGATGGTAGACCGGTGCAGCAATGGTGGCAGAATTTTATGAAAAAGCATACTATTCTTTCATTAAAAAAGCCTTTCTTTCTTTACATAAAATCTTATTAAAATTTAAATAGTAAGAAATTTAAAATTGTTTACTTTTAACCGTAATCGTAACTAAAATTCTTCTGAAATATTATTTTGTTTACAATTGCCCCAAATGTTACTTAATTTCGCGTATTAATCAGCATTTCGCGAAGAAAATGATTCTCCAATTTTTTTTTATATTTTAGTGACGTTTATTATTCTGCACATAAGTCATAATTGACCAAAATCTACTAAAATTGTGTTTACATTTACCTCAGATTATTGACGTGTACCTAAATAGCAATAATATTATATAGAATACAAAGAAAAAAGTTACAAAATACTGGCAATGCAAATTTTTTTTTTTAAGCGACAACTGCATAATATGTTGTCAAAATTTAAATATGATAAAAGTGTTTTCATTTGGACGCATTGACCCTACAACATTTGTATGTATTTATTATGAATAAAATACATCTATATTTTTGATGATCTTAATTCTTAATTTAATTCATAGTATTAGCTTTTATTTAAAAATTTTCAGAGAGGAGCCTTATTGAGGCATTTAAAGGGACTTTTTTATTTTTTAGCCCGATTTAATGCCTTAAATTTGCCAAATTTTTTATTGGATATTTATCCACAGATAACTGCATCTATGTAAATGTAAATGTAAACTTGAACAGTTTTAATATTGAGTCGAAAGTTGTGTTTTCCATAATTTATTTTGCAGGGTATCAACAATGGAAGTATTTTTTACGGATATTGAATTTTGGGAAAGGATAAATGAGTCAGAATAATTATCATTTACATTATAAATTCTTAAATATTTTATCTTGGAGTTTATTTAAGATTTTATACTTAGTGTTAGAAAATACTGACAAAAGTGTTTAAAAAATATATTAATTCTGAATAATTTATATAATCATTTATTTATTTATAAACAATCCTCTGCCACATACAATTAGATAAGCAAGTGGGTTCGCTTTTTCTTTTCAGGTGTGATAGGTATTATAAACAATAGACATAAATTATATTTTTTTATTAGATGTGATTAAACCAGGGCTTGATCCAAAGACCCTTTGATTTTATTTTAAATATAAATAATAATAAAATAACAATAGAAGTATAACGCGTTTGAAATAACTTTCACATTTAAGGGGCGGAGAGATTAACCGGAAATGAAATATTTTTTATATATAGTTGAATTAATTCATATATTTAAAACTTATAAGCACGTGAATTAAAGTTATTTCAAAAATTAAAAAAAACAAAAACTTATTTAAAAAAAAAAACTATTAATTTCATTAATAGCTGAAAACTTCAACTTTATTCAATTGGTATAAAAAACAAAAACCAAATTATTTTGTATTTGTGAAAAAATAAAATTATTTTAAATAGCAAAAAAAAAAAAAAACAAACAAAAAAACAAATTAAAAATAATAAAAAACATAAAATAAAAAAAAAACTTTTATTAATGAACGGTAATAAAAATAGTGAGTTTTATTTTATAACCGATACTTATTTTCAATTAAACACCGTTTTTTCTGATACATTTAAATAAGTTGCTTTATTTATATATATATTTCATATCCTTTCATTAGTATGTTTGCTTAATTTATAAATATATGTATTTACTTGTATACATATATAAATATACAATATATTTGGATAACATTTGTGAAAATTGAAAGTAAGTAAGTAATTAAAAATGGTTTTAATAAACTTTTTCAACTATTAGTACAATTTTATTTCAAATTAAATGCTTTGATTGGTAATAACTATTAAATGAAATGTTTAAAATGTTATAAAACTATATACATATACATTTATATTATATTTTTATTTTATTTTTAAATTTTAAATAAAATTTTGAATTATTCGATTAAAAGTTAATTTTAAAACTAAATGATATACAATGAAATAGAGGCTTAATATATATTAAAAAAACATTATTGATATACAACATGTAATGTGATAAGCGATTGATTCGGCCTTTCCTTTTCAAATGGGACAGGTATTTTATTTAAAAGTTTGATATAAGCTATTATAATAAGCTATTATTAATTATACTTTTTTTTATTAGATATGATCTGACCTGGGTTTGAATCTGAGATCCTTCGATTAATAGGCAGAAGTCCTAACCACTACGCCACCGGTTGGATGACCAAGTGTAAAAGAATAAACAATACAAGCCAAGTGCCACAGCTACTCATATACAATACCAAAATAGAAGAGGTATGAGAATTTGACTACTTGGGAAATTGTAATTACGACCGATGTTGGTGGAAATATAGATATAGAACACAAAATATCAAAAGCTAGAAGTGCATTTGTAAGGCTGTGGGTAGTATGGAAGCCAACAAACATATCACGTGGAAAATAAATTAGAATCTTCGAAGCATGTGTCAAGTCAAAACTGCTATATGGAAAAGAAACATGGCTTGTATCAAGAAATAATCTACAAAAATTACTAGTTTTTGAATAAATGCTTAAGATTAATATTTCGCATATTCTGTCCAAGATGAATTATGAATAAGGAGCTTTGAGTGATGTCCAAGCAAGACCTGATATGGGATCTAATAAGAAAAAGAAGTGGAACTGGATTGATCACTTTCTAAGACGTCAAAAAACATCAGAAGCACGCCAAGCGCTGGAATGGAACACACAAGGTAGGAGAAATGTAAGAAGACCAAAAGCAACCTCGAGGAGAAAAATGCAGAGAGAAAGTGACCTATATGGTAAAACATGGTCAGAAATAAAGAGATTAGCGCTAAATATAGATAATTAGAGAGGCTATGTGGAAGCCCTATGTTTCCTAGAGGAATAATAACCTCGGGGAACAATAAAGAGAAAAATAAATGTTAAAATAAATTGAAATTAAGTTAAACGAAGCTTTACCCAGTATTGGGAAAGGTTTGATCAGCTTACTTAGAGCGAGTGAGGAAAATTTAAACTAAATATTGTTTGGACTTTCACTTGAGTTCAAAACTTTAACTAAAAATATTGAAAAACATTTTCTTTTCACCTTTTAAAGACAGACCCAGGCAAAGGGAAGAAGTTAAGAAGAGAAAAGAATAAATTTCAAAAAAATTCCATGAAAAACTTCTATTTTATTATTATGTATTACCCTAATATCACCCATACTATCAATACCAACGATCCATACCACAAAATTAAATTATTTTTCCTCCATTTCATCATTGATTTTGTATTTGATCTGAGCATAATACAAGAAAAAGTATAAGAACAACTAAAACTTAAGGAAATAGAAAGGAATTATAAAACAATAATAATAAAAAAAAAATGTATATATAATATAATATTAGCAATTCTATTATTATTATAACCGTTATTGTATTATTATTATTATCAAGATACTTTTTTTTGTTATTATTTTTATATTTATTTTACATAAATCTTATTACACTGGTGTATAATTCATAAAAACGTAGAATGAATCTCTCTGTTAAAGAAAAGAGCAAAGCTATGCCAGAAGCAAAATCAAATAGAATCTTACAAAGAAAAAACAACAATTCTTGCGTCTTCTCTAGATCTAAAATCAAATAACGGTAAAGGACGAAGAAAAACCATCAAAAGGAAGAAAAAAAAAAATGTTTTTTACTTGATAAGATTTTCTTGATTTTGAATAAATTTTCTGCGTCATCACTTTTTTCACACCATACATCTCATTCCTATTTCCATACTCGTATTTTTTATACAATCTATATAAGATCCAATCGTTTAGAATGGCTGGAGGCTGTTATATCAGAAATTATATTTAGTATTTAACACACCAAATCAATATGAATAGATAAATATAATGTTATATATATGTATATGTATAGATTGTAAGATTGAAGAGGATGGATCATGTCGAAGGATAAAGCATATCAATTGTATTCAATATTACATTATTGACTTTATGATTTTGTAATTTTGTTTTTTTTTTTTGTTTGTTGTTTTTTCTAATTTTATTTTGTGTTTCATATTATGCTTTTGAATTATTTTTATTTTATTAGTGGGGTTTGAATAATGGCGGTTTTTCGTTATTATTATATAAAGAAAAAGAGTTTAATAACAATAAAATTATCAAATTATCTGATTAACATAACAATACATAATTATCAGGAATAATAATTTTAATTTATTTACAAAGTAATAAATATAAATTATAATATGTATATCTGATGATATTATTATGATATGATCTTAAATGTTTATTAAAGTAGATGTTCTTTAAGATAATTTTTTATTTGAAATATTTAATGTTTAATTTATCTTCAATTTTAATATTAACGAAGAAGAAATAAGTGTAGATGAAGAGTAGGTAGGAGTTGTTTGTAAATAGAACGCTTATATTGTCTCAGGATTAGATAATATTGTCAGATTAATTGTCATTCATATATTTGACATTATAAAACTATTTGACATTATTGAGAAGTTTATTATTTTTAATATATTTAAAACAAATATATTAGATATTGAAATTTATATATTAAGATATTGAAATTGAAGTGTAATTAATGTTTATTGCTCATATATATATATATATATATATATATATGAGCAATAAACATTAATTATATAATAAATGGAAGAAGTAGTTAAGTGTATATTGATTATCTAATGACAAATATGATTTAACATAACCTATTCAAATGAAAATTAATCTATAATGAAAATTAAAGTCATCTGTCAGAATTTTTTTTTAATTATCTACTCCTCTCATCTACTCTTTTGCAAGAGTTTATGTAGCTGAGAGTGGCTAATAGTAGAAAAAAGTAGTTTACTCCTCATAATAAAGTGCAAGACTTTGAAAAATTTTACGTAGACAACTTTATTAGAAATGGAGTAATATGCTTATACAAGAAAGACGTTGTATGGAAACTATTTTAGCTATTGAACAAATTTGTTTAATTTCAATTGAAAAGATCGGTTTTTTACAGTTATAATTTAAGTACAGGCATTATAAATTGAAGAAATGTCTTAAATTTTCAATAGAAACTCTTCTATTTGTTGTGTATTGTAATAGTTTTATATTGGAATATAAGGTATTTCAATATCTGTGAGTTATATTATTAAATTTGATTATTTTTTTATAGTTTGCATTTGTTTGTATAGTCATATTGATGTATTTGTTTTTTAATTTAAGATATATAATAATTAAGTATTGGTTATGCCATTAGTGTGAACCCAATGGCGAATTTAGTTATTTTTATTTACCATTCGTTAAGTTTTAAAATTTACTATACTTCTTATATCGTATAATCACTTTTTAGTCTAAATTAAGTGAATGAATCAAATTTTACTTGAATTTCAGTCACCACATCAGAAACTAAGGAATAGAGTAGTTATGACTGAATAAAAGTATAGATTCTTTTACAGATATAAACTTAATGTTATTAAGTTAATGTTGTGTGAGGTAATTGGATTCAATCTAAAGTACAAAATTTAAACTGTTATAGATAAAGTAGTAATAAATATTGCTTTACTACCTTTTTATTTAGTAGGATAATATCGAACTGCTTAAATTTATATTGTTCTTAAAAATCTTAGCTAAACTAAATTTTTAAATTTTAATTCTAAACTAAAATTTTAAAATAAAATCTAAACTAAAATTTTAAATTTTAATTTTATGCTCAACTTAATATTTCAGCTTTTAGTTTTAACAAATTTAGTTGGGTTTACACAAAATTCTATGTATTTTTCAGGACTTTTTTCAAAAGGTTTTGTAAAAATGTGCTACATAGTTTCATTCTGTCTATATGTTTACAGAAACTTTAACACCGTTCGAAATAAAGTAAAACAATTTTATTTATAAAGAGGTATTGCCAAAAAGTATCATGGAAGAACTGTTTTCTATAGCAGCACCCATTACGGAGCTGAGGCCTCCTCTAAAGATTGAAAAAGCCTATTTTTAAATTGTTATAACGAGAATTGGCAAAAGACAGCTGCTTGTATAAGACTTATAATTTTTCAAATGCAAATTACTTTGCAAATTAGATCCTCGAGAGCTATCATAAGTTTGCTTATTAAAAATTTTGGAACCTTCCCCATTAAAGGGCAATTAGGATTTAAAAATTTTCCATTTTTATGTCAGTAAGATGGTCACCATATAAAGTGCATATATTTCCAAAATTAAACTCATTATAAAACACTATATATTTTTAAAATGTATTTTTTTAAAAACCCATCGTTTTTTCTATTACTTGTTTTTATAAATATTAACAGTACCTATTAATTTTAAATGTATCTGATTTAAATAATTTATAAAAATTTAAGACTAACAATCATTTTGTATTTTAATATGAAAGTTTTTTTTGAAAGGAAATTTATCTTATTCTTAAGATATTTTTTTTTTTGATTTTTTTATAATCTTTTTTAACGGTTTTTCCTTTACTGTTTTCCTGTGGTTTTTAACATATGCGAAACATCAAAGATAATTTCTTTTTATTTCTATATTTTGTTATGTGGATATCTTCCGTTTTTCGACCTTTTTTTTTATCGGAAATCGGGATGGAAATCTCTTCGGAAGATGTTTTAACCATAAATAAAAAAAAATAAGAAAATTCTTTATGCGAATATTTATAACAACCTTTCAATTATTTAATAAAGGTAAAATATATTTGAAAAAAAAAATGAAATAAAAGGTTTAATAGGTTAAAAAATAAAAGTAAAAAATTGGAAGGTATCGGAAGTTCGGATATAGCTGATAGTCTCATTCTCATATATAGATAATTTCTTTAAAGTTAAGGAAAATCAAAAAGATGCAAAACCAAAGAAATTTTCTTGATTATACTAAGGGATAAGAGTACCTTTTTTTTTTGGTTGTTTTTATATTTCACATGACTATCATTAGCGTTGATTTATGGACTTTTTATTTCCTTAATCGTTATAATTTTTGTATTTTTTATAAGAGATTTAAAAAAAAAAACGCAAAATTTCCATTTACTATTTCTTTTAATAAAAGGATATTATATAAGTATTTACATAATATAAATGTATAAAAAAAAGAGAGACTTATATATAAGGATCATAAATTATAATCCTTATAAGGAAATTGAAATTTTATTGTTCAAGCACGTGTTCTGAATTAGTTTATAATATTAAATTTGGAGGTTTTGGTTTCTTATAATGCCCATCATTAAAAAGGACCACTTGATATTGCAAAAATCTTATAGATATTATTAATACAATTTTTTAAATAGTATGGGATCTAAAAAAGAAGCAGTTCAATTCTTGAGCATGATCTATATGTGGTATTTTGTGAAATTTTTGAAATGATATTTAAGAAATAATAATCCAAAAGCCCGTTAAATTAGAAAACATTTATTTAACTTCTAATTGGTGAATAATTAAACATATTATGATAATATCTCAACTGGGTGTATATATTTTCAATTTCCGATAATTTCTTTTATATATGATTATGATTTTTCATTTTCGTTAATTTAACACTATTGCTCCTACGTTTATTGTTGATCCATCTGACCGATAGCTCAGTGGTAAAGTAGCGGCTTTTCAGTCGAAAAGTCTCAATTTCAAATCCTGGTCGAATCAAATTTAATAAAATAATATAGTGTATTTTAAAATAATTTAATGAAAAGTCGAAATGTCAAATAGCCAAGGATTAATATTATCAGGCAATACTTACTATTGTCTGGTACTACAAATAAACAAATATATAAATCTATTAATCCTACTGCTGTACAATTATTCCATAATATGCTATGTAGCTGATGCTTTGATGAAAAATTTAAGGTATCTTTGGTTTCTGTTATAGTTTAACGATGCGGTTTAGTAAATTCTTTGAAATAGTAAGAGGATTAGTTTTGAGCCCGATCTTATTAAAAATTATCGGGTACCTCTCAACTTACGAAAAAAATAAAATAAAACTTACGAAAAAACAATAAAAATTAGGACCCCTAGTTAGAAATAGGGATACAAAAAAAATATGGTTGAGAAGCATCGAATAAAATATCTAACTTTGACATTTTTTTTAATCTCGAGAACTTCCGTTAGCACTTTAAAAATTGTGTGGAAATTTCTTTGTTCTCATGAGAATTATCATCAAGTCAAATATCGTTGAAAAAGTTTTACTGAGCCCTCCTAGTTTATGTTCCAATTCCAAGCGAACCCTATAGAAATAATGTTCTGATATCCGCTGTTTTGGCTTCAATTTTCAACCTTCGCCATTACTAAAATTTTCAATACTAGATAAAAGCCCTATTATCTATAAAAATTTACTTATCATTTTATTTTTATATTAAAAAGCTGACCTAGACCTTGAACTGAAGCAAAATCCCACATCCAATACTATTTATCAAATTCATATAATTCCTTAAAAATAAACAAATTTAATTCAATTAATTTCTCATAATTTTTTAATATTTAACAAAAATAAAAAACTTTATTCAAATCTTTAATCAACATTTTGTTTTTATTTACAGTTAACATTTTACAATAACATTTCTGTAAAAAATTATAACATTTAATAACCAAACTAGACCAATACAGTTCAATGTCAAAAAATTGAGTAGGTTATTAAAGATGAAAATATATATTTCTAAAATTTTGTCCTCTACAAGTTTGAGGCCATTTTCAATTTGTTTTTTTGCCCCGCATTTAATCGGATTTTCTTAATAACGGTACATACAATTTTTTTTTTTTATTTTTGCATTCGGTCGAATTAGAAATTTGTCCTTCAATGTCCTTTAATCATATATACATATAAAAAAAAGATCTCATCTATTTATTTCATAAAAACTTTAATTCTAGTTTTTTTTTTATTTTAATTTTTTTTTTTTTTTGAGTGTTTGAAAGAGATGCAAAATTAAAAAGAAGTCAAATGGAAATTAATACTTCAAAGTAAAAAATTGGAAAAAAAAAGAGATTCCAATCCATGTTACACTAAAATAATTTTCTTAGAAAAATAAATGAAAAATCGTAATTTAATTAATTAAAAATTAAAATAATTTATTATCCCTCGTAGATCCTTAAAAATTTTTTTTTTTATTAATTTTGTTGTTGTTGTTTTGTTTTTTTTATATACGAGTAGTAATGATGGATACTAATGATAATTGTGTAGTATGCAGACTTCTAAAAGGTAGTAAAAAAAAAAGAATCTTATTATATGAGAATTAATTTGTGAGAAAGCCTTGAAAAATTTATTTTCAAGATAACCCCAGACAAAAATAAATGAATATAAAAAAACACACATAATAATATAATTATATATAAAATGAGGCTCTTAAATTTTTTATTTTTCACTTTAATCTTTATTTTTGAAATTCAGGGGGTGGAATTTTGTTTGAGCTGGGATTTGTATCTTCTGTTTGTTTTTTTTTATTGGGTAGTGCGGTAATAGAGAAGGAAAAACTAAATTTTTTGTTTTTATAATTTTATTTTGGAGTTTTTTTCTGTATTTAATTTTTAAGATAGTTGTAGGATCCAAATGGAGGATTCGTTCAGGCAAGTTCAGTGGCGTATCTACAGCGTTTGTTCAATGAACTGTCAAATGCAATGTGAGTTCCATGAACTTTTGAGTGATATATGAAAATAATAGTTGAAAACATATTCACTGTGGTCGAAAACGAAATTAAGAAATTAAACCTGTTTTATTTTAATGATCTAAATTGACATTTGTGTAGATTGTCAAATATGGAAGATTCGTTCAGACAAGTTCAGTTGCGTATTTCGAATGTAATTGAAATGTTTAGAAGTTTTATTAAACTAGCAGCCAGTTTGTTATTCTGAAAAATTTTAATTGAACGTACAGAATTTACTTTTCGAGAATATACAGTTATTATGTAACTTTCAGATTCAAAACTACCGTTATAGAGTCGTAGTCCATAATCAAAGTAGGAATGTTAAACACGTGTAGTTTTAATTTTATGACAGTTTGAATGTTTTTTTTAGCACTAATTTTATTTTTGAAGTTACAAGGTTATTTAAATTTAAAATCCATCAACTTTAGTAACCTTGTTAAACATATGGTTTACAATACTTGGAAAAATTGTTATATGCGGGTTTATTTCATGATAAATAATTATTATTCTTAATTTTAATTTTCTACATTTACTAAGAAAAATTTTGGTTAGAATTGGAATAATTTTTAATTAATTTAGGATTTCTCATTATTGCGTGAGAGTTCTATAAGTTTATAGGAGTTCATTATACTAATACCAGGAATCAGAGTGTTCCTAAAAAGTGTAACATTTCGTAACTAAATACGAATGTTTTTTAGTATAAAATTTCTAAATACCTGAGCCATGCAACAACAATTTTTTTTTTTTTGTGAATTGGCTTTTCTAGACTAATAAACCCAATGAACCGTAATCGACTAATTAACCTGTCTATGCCTTAGGTATATGCTAGAAAAGGAGAAAAAAGGTACTTAATACATTCGAAATTCTTAGGATTGCTACTAATGTATGTAACATATTTACAAATAATTAATACAATTCAATTTGTTATACATCTATTATTATAATAAATATATTTGAGTTATAAGGTATTTTTATGTCTGTGAGTTATAATATACAATTTAAATTATTTTTTTAATGTTTGTATTTGTTCATACTATTATGTTTATTTGTTTTTATTATAGATGCAGAGTTATTAATTATTGGTTGTACGATTAATTTGAACTCAATTGGGAATAATAACCGAATCTGGGAACCTCGAATAACGGATCCGCTCTTTTAGCACTAGGTTACTCAGCGGATATTACTACGAAAGGTATTTTTTAGTATTTTTCATTCTAAAACGCTCAAATAACTTAAAATTTTTTTTTTAAATTTACTTTAAGACCACAAAACTTACAACTTTACACTTATTTGTTTTTTATACTGTGAAACAACTACCACAAATTGTTGCTTTTATCAAAAGTTAGTTATCGTCAGATTATCCGTGTAATACTATCAAACTTATTTTTTGTATTTGTATTTTGCATTTATTTAATACAAACGAATTATGTAGATTAGAAGGTATTTGGTACCTGAGAAAAAAAAGGAAAATCGTTAAACTTAAAAAAAAAACAAACAACTATTCGTTTTAATGCATATACTTATCTGAATAGTATTTTTATTTCTGTATGTGTGTGAGAATTTTTTTTATTATTTGTTTTTTACTTTGTTTTTATTTTTAAGCCTTATAGAGTAGGTTGTGAATTCATAATTCAATTCGTATAAATAATTAATTTAAAGGATGTGAACCTGATCTCCTGTATAGGGCATCATCTATATATATGTATGTATATGTTTTGTATATATTTATTTTCCTTTAAGGTTTTAGGAGATTTTTTTAGTTTTTGTTTTCTCCACTATATTTTCATTATTTTTAGTTTTAAAATCTGCTGCTTTTTTTTTGGAATTCTGGATACTTTGTTTTTGGATGAAAACAGGAAGTTACAAAACTTTTATGCTGACTTATTTTTTAAATATAAATTTTACACAAAAAAAAAAAACAAAAAAAACACAAAAAATATGTAAGTATTTTAATATAACATGAAGGAATGTATGTATATATGTATGTATGTTCATTGCTAAAAAGTAAAAACTTTTATTTAAAAATAAAAAAGAATTTAATATATGTATTATAAATGCATAGTATATATGTATAATAGTATGTATGTATATATATGTACAAATGTTTGTAATACCAAAACAAAATCCTCTTAAAAGTCAGGATGGCATGGATCACACATAAAATATTCATTAAGGTCCTTTTTTTTAGTGAAAATTTTAAACTTATACAGGTAATATGTATATTTAAATATATATGTATGTATATTATGTATATATATATATTTATATAATTTGTAACGATTTATACGCTTAAGGACTATGAACCCAGAAAAAAATTTAGGAAAAAAAAATAAAGATAATTTTGTTTCTTTTTACAGTTATTTGTATAGTAAAAAGAATATACCACGAAATTAGTATGATAAAATTATGCGTATTAAGGTTGTCAAATTGTCAAAAAAATAAAGTTTGTTGGTTGTTGGTTTTTGTGTAAAGTATGAGTATAAAAAATTTGTATACGTTTTTGTTGCATGAGAGTACCATATAAGTAAGACTCACATTCTTAAATAAAACTATATGCAGGGTGTCTAGAGCTCAGTGGTTCATAGACCTGGAGATGATAGAGTGGGTTTAAACGAAAAAAAACTGGTTTAATAAGAGAGTATCTATAGACCATTGAGCTCTGGACATCCTGTATACATATACTTGAAAAAGCTAGTATTTTAATAAGTCAACTAAAGTCTTCTGGCAATTAGTCAATCCACTCGGTTATAAAAAAACGTTTCACGACGACTGTAGACTTTTACACGATTATTTATGAGAATTAGTAGGCACTGGTAGGTGTAAAATTCCCTTTAGTCGAATATTAAATGTGAGTTGTTGTCATGGTTACTGAAGTATTATTTAAAAGTAATAAGTTAACAGTCACAAAGTAGTAAGTTAACAGTCACAGTCTTTTCTTGTAAAGGTTAGTAAGTTGGGACTGCGTGGCGTTTACCCTTTAAAATAATTATATCAATTTACATACATAAAGTTCCCATCAAATATTATGGGAAAGAAAGCATGAAACGTAGAGTTAAACGTTCGTCATATATACAAGAGAAGCTTAGCTGAGTAAGTTCAAAAGATATTCTATTTTCATTCAAAAATTTGACTAACACTATTTTATATTATTGTGTTCATAAGCATATGATAGGATAAAGTATTCAGACCTCCCTAAGTGGAAATTACATTATCCAAGTAAGAACTTAAAAGAAGTGGTCATTGTTATCAAACCGCATGACAATTACAACATCTAATCTTTGGTCTAACTAATCTAGTCTAATAAAATTAGAGACTAAAGTACGGCTTATATTGGATTTAAATGACTATTATACAAAAGAGACTATTAAAATGACAAATAATATTTAAATTAATCTTAAGTTTTTTCAACTTTGATTTCCAATCTTTAATTTTTTGAAAAGAACTCCCAAAAAAAATTTTAACATACAGTAGCCCTAAATTAATTTAATAAATGATTCACTAAAATATAGAAGACAAAAATGAAAAACTCTTCAGAATTACAAAAAAAGAAAATTTTTTTCATAAGGAATAGAAACTGCAAAAAAAAAAAAGTTCTTGAAGATAAAAATGATAATGATAGCATCACTATACAACTGTTACTGTAACCACTATTATTGAATACTATGATTACACTGTTAATAATAATGATGATAATGATATTTAGAGCAAGTAAGTATAAGATTATGACGTATATTATATTATATACCTGTCCTGTCCTATCTTTCATGTTAATAGCATTAAAAACATACAAAAACGAACAACCAAAGAATCTTTTCTTCTTTTACTGTTTTCTGCTTTTCTTTGTTTTTTTGCACAAAACATGGCTAAAGAGTACCTCATATTCGTTTACGAAAACTCAAACACAAAATAAAGAATAGTTTGGTTTTTTTTTTTTTAAAGTATTTCAGCTCGTTAAAAATTCATTCCTTGAACTAAATTTATAAAAAAAATATGTTTTTGTAAAGTACTGGTTAAAAAAAGGGGGAATGAAATAAACACAAACGAAATAGTGTCAAATCGATTTTATTCCGAAAAGCAATGGAAATAAAGTTGAATTAGAAATTCTACATTATTTCCAAAACAATAGTGATAAAAAACTAAAATAAATTATCAAAAAAAGGAAAATCGAATCTTAAAAAAATAAAATAAAACAATAATCACCCTGTTTTCGATAATAAATTCACAATCTTATGTATAAAAATATATAAATATTACGCAATCGGGTGGATTACTTTGTAAGCATTTGGCTTACTAACCGAAGGGTTGCGAGTTCGATTCCCGTACGGGTCATGATTTTTTTTATTTGGAAGAAATTATTGAAATTATTAATTTTTCTTTACAAATCCCCATGGTGACCAAATATAATTAATATAAACAAAATAATTAATATTGTAATTATAAATAAAAAGAAAATATTTAATTTCAGAAGCCCAAATGCCAAATAGGCAAAGGACTGTAATAATATCAGGCAAGATTTACTATTATCCTGGTACTAATTATAAATAAATATTCCGAATAAAAGAGAATACCCTATTTCCGAACAATTTCAAATACTTCCCTTATAATTTCTTCATACATAATATATTCGCAAGAAGGCATTTAAAATAATGAAGGCTGTCGCCCTTAACCCCGCACTATTATTGAAACTTTGATTTTGTAAGCAACGATAGATACTTTTGGAATACATTTTTAAATAACAAAGAATTTAAAATAACGGAGCTTCCATCCTCAAACTTTTGTAAGGAAAATACTGAAATTCTGATTTTGAATTTAGCTCTTAAATATATTAACAATCTTGCATATCCAAATATGTTAATACTTCGGGAAAATGGGGTAACCCAAATTTAATAACCAACTACAAAGTCCTCTTTGTTTATTAAATACTCTTGAAAAAAATTGAGTACAAAACCAGGGTATTTCCAAGAATCTTAAAGTTGAACTCAAAACTAGGGTATTTTTTTTTTTCCAGAATATTTATATAAGATTTGCAATTATCAGAGATCTATGAGTTAGACTTAAAATCCGTTGTTCCTTTTCCATTCAATTTATTTTCGTAATAAGAATGGATTATCCTGGACAGCTTAATTTTATCAGCATTTTTTTCATTCAAGTTTGTGACAGATGTTTTCTACTACTTTTCACAGGAATTGGACTTTATTTCCGTTGATTTTGATAACAACGTCGATTTCCCTTGGTTTTTTTTGACTTTATTTCATCCCTCCAAAAAAAAATCAGCAGAAGAAGCAAATCAAAGAAAAACCAGCAAAAAAGTAACAAACTGAGAAACTGAGAAGCTGAGAAGTTGCTAAGTCGCGAAAAGATTATGATGAACAAAAGAAAGACAAAAAACCAAGAAAAAAAATCCATGGTTTTTGTGTTTCGGTTGTTGGTTAAAAGAAAGTTTATTTAGCAGGGAATTGATTTTGATCCTTAAAAAAAAATCAAGAAATCAACAAAATTGGGAATATTGGTCAAAAAAAAAACACCAAACCAAAAAATCTTTTCAATCATAATAGATATTGAAATTTTTATGGTAGTAAATCAATATTTTTTAACTGATATATAATTGAAAAGTTTTTTCTTACCCTTAGAATAATTATTCTAAAAAAAAAAAAACTTTTCTTTGTGTTAGTTAAAAATAAAGGAAGAAATGTGCGCCTACTTAAACCCGGAAGACTTAATTAAAAATCCTCCCTTAAAAAAAAATAATAATTAATGAAGGCACGGAGTTCATATTTTCCCCAAAAAAAAAAAAAAAAGTCTTTTACAGCCGGAAGTTAGCGTAGAAATATTTTGAAAAAAATTGAAAAAAAAAAATTAAAATCGGATTATAAAAATTGTATAGAAATATTTTTCCCTACCAAGTTTGTTTATTTTAATTTCTAGGACCGTTATATTTATAGCATATTATGTATTAAAACATTTAAACAATTTTAAATATTGTGTTTTTAAAACGTTTTCAATTGTTTTTAAATTTCGTCGCTTCGCTTCTATCGTTGCTTCTGACGTCACTGTAGCATCGCGTTCTAAACGAAAGAAAGACCAAATGCTAGCTCGCTTTTTAATTGTTTATCTGTCAAATTAAATGGAATAATAAAATAAACATCAACTTTTTTAATATTAACAAGTGATGAAAAAATACCAAGGGTTTTTAAAAAAGCACATTTTCAAAATAATATATTGTTTCATACTGAGTATTTTATCGGAATATAATGTTGAAGCTTCAATGTTAACGTTTAATTTAGGAAATATATACGTTGGTGACTAAGTTACTACTTACTTATAAAAACAGTAATTTTTTTAATTTTTAGGTCTTAATATCCTTTCTATGGGGAAGGTTACCCAATTTCTCAAGGATCTAATCCTCACTACCCCCCTTCCCCCAACTTTTTTAGGTTCAAGGAATTAAATTGTGAATTCTACGAAAATTTGGAATTTTACTTAGAATTTTACTATATAAACAAAAATGGTTAAAACTGAGAGACACTTTCTTCAATTTAAAGAACCGTTTTTAAATTTAAGAAAATCTTTTAACATATGTTAAAGTATAATGTTGGACCTTCAAATTTTGTATATTAACAAAAAAAAAATTTGAACAGGTATTCAAGTTACAGGTGCTTAAAAATAACAAAATTTCAATTTTCGGGCCCTTATAGCTGCTAAACAGGGGACGTGACAAAAAAATTTTGTTAACCGACTCCTACTAATTTCTAAGTATCTAACTTATGCTAAAATTTTAAGGCCCTAGCTTAAACCGTTTAGAAGATATGTTGGGCCAAAAAATTTGTAAAAATTTAGTTTTGCAGAATGGTAAATTTTCGTACCGTATGGCAACCCTGTACATTTCAGTGATGTATTTTTGTAAAGCCTAAGAAAGCAGCTCTCTTTTAACTTGTTTAGATTGAAAATATAGCTGACAAAACTCTTATTATACCAATTTATATATAGGGCTTTTTTGGAATTTACGGGGGCTGTAGCTTCGTCACCCTTCAAAATTAAGAAAAACCTTTGACCTTATGTTGAAATATAATTAAAGAGCTTTCAATTTTGTCTATCACTAAAAAAAAATTTGGACAGGTATTCAAGTTACAGGTGTTTAAAAATAGCAAAATTTATATTTTCGAGCCCTTATAGCTGCTAAACAGGGGACGTGGCAAAAAAATTTTGTTAACCGACTTCTATTTATTTCTGAGGATCTAACTACTGCCAAAATTGCAAGACTATAGCTTGAACCGTTTAGAAGATATTGGTAGCCAAAAATTTTGCGAAAATTGAGTTTTGCATAATGATAAATTTTAGTACCGTATGGCAACCATAAATATTTGTCTTTTAAAAATTTATAAATTTTATAAAACCATCTATCTTTTGCCGTTTTCAGATTGAAAATACACCTAATAGAACTCTTGTTATAACAATTTGAATATAAGGCTTTTTCCAACTTTGGGGGGCTGCACCTCCGTAACGGTTGGGGCTACAGAAAAAAATTCTTCTACGATATTATTTTTTTTGTAATACCTACTCGTGGTTAAAATTTCTTTTCTCTATTTCAAACTTTTAGTTTTTGTAAACATACGGACGGACAGACGGACAGACGGACAGACGGACAGACGGACGGACAGAGTGAAACTATATAGGCACATTTTTACAAAATTTTTTGAAAATGTGCTAAAAACTAATTTAAAGAAAATAAAAAAAAATTTAAATCAATATATCAATATATTCTCCTTAAATACCAAAGCGACGCTAGAAGGGACGTGAATATTGGGACATCGCCTTTAAGAAACAGCTAGTTTGTATGTGTAGCTATGTATGTGTAGAATTTGTTCGTAAGGCGAAATCTTAAACAAATTTTGGATATTTTACATTAATTTTCTAAATTTCGTGTCAAATATCAAAGTGTCAAATGTTAAGCTTAAAAGTGTTTTACTATAAATGCATGGTATGATTATTAAAAAATTGTGATATTTTTATACAATACATGAGTTGATACTAGACCTTATTTTATGACGTATAAAAGTTTTAAAAATACATGCTTCTTTAATAAACATCTTGCAGGTATTCGACCAAATTTTCAGATTTTTTCAAATACTTTTAAGTAGTTAGTTTTAAGATGTCAAAGGTGTCCCACCAATTAAATGTGCCCCATACTTGATATATATGCCCCATTTATCAGTTTGCAATTAATTAAATCTTATATTTGAGGAAGTCAAAAATTTTAACTTTTTTTTAAAATCTATTTAGAAAGTAAAGATAAAATTTTTTTATAATTTGTCAAATGAAACTGAAAAAATAACTTAAATAACTAACAACGAAAATTGTAATTATGACAGCTTAACCTATTGGTCCAATTTTAAAACTGAAGTTTTAAAATATCTAGTATACTTAGTTTTCATAATCCTGAAAAATTCTCAGGTGTTTTAAAAATATTTTTAATTCAAATTTTCATCAATTTTAATATTTTAAATTAAAAGGGATTTAATATTGCCAATTTCTATTTCATGGATTCAAAATAAGTTTTTTTCATAAAATATTACAATTTTTTTAAAATTTTATAAGTTGAAGCCTTTCTGTTCTAAATTTATAATTAATTTAAAAAATTCTAAATTTATAATTAAATAAGCATAAATTTCTAGATTTCTTCAGGATGACGGAAAAATATGCACGAAAACGTTTTAAATGTTGAAAAAAAAATTTGACACTAGAAAGTACGCAAAAAAAGCTTCAAAACCCTTACAATTCGATTACAAAAAAATTTTCAATTTTTAACCAAAACAAATTAACAGATTCGCAGACAACTATTATTACGTTCAACACCACTGCAAAGACGCAAAATATATATAAATTTCAAAAAAAGCACCATCAGTCAGTCAACAGTTTTACAATTAAGAGAAGCCGTCAGACAAAATCATTGAAAATCTAGTACAAGAATGAACCAATAGATCAACCAAAGTTGTATACATCGTTAACCTTTTTTAACTTCTTAGAGCAATTACGTATACATACACAATTTGATAATAAACCTTTAAATCTGGAATGTTTAAGTATTTATTCAGCACTCAAATGAACATTGTTGAGAAGTTCAGCTTAAATCAGATGTATAGTGCAACTCTCTATAGCGGACAAAATATTGTCAAAAAAATTTTCAAAAACGTCATCTTAAACCCCAATAATTCTCTTAAAAAACATAAACAATATTTATCATGCTGTAAAAACTAATAAAAACATCTGTTCTTTTAATCGTATAAAATTAAAAGCTAATTATTTTTTAAATCTTTGCTATAAATTATAATTATATTTTCAATATTAGTTATTAAAACTTTAACTTGTTACATAAAGTTCATATATACATATTACATAGTATATGCATGAGAAAAAGTTTCTATTTCTAGATTTAAAGTGACCTGAGAACTCAGGTCACTGTTATGTCGTAAATTTTTTTATTGTAAATAAAAAAATTTACGACATAACAATAAATGATAAATACGGTAAAAAATATATGTATAATCTCTTTTATCCCTATTATTACGGTTATTTTAATTTACAAAACAAGGTTAATTGGACATTAATCTCTCTCTTGATATTCTTCTTTTAAATAGAAATCTCGTTATATTTAAAATATATATGTATGTATGTATATATATTATAACATTTTGAAAATATAATTTATTATACTGAGAAAAACTTTTTTTTTTTGTTTTGTTTTTTTTTCTTCTTTTTTTTTTTTCTTTTATTAAAAATTATTAAACTATTCCCACCATTTAACTTCAATTTCACCACACTACAACTAAACACTAATAATAAAATGGTTTCTCTTGTTTCTTTTCTACCATAATTTACCACAATGAAAATTAAAAGAGATTTGCATCGGAATTTTTTTTTTATTTTTTATTTTTATTTTTAATTTCCTTTCTTTTACACCTACAACTCCTCCCCCAAAAATGTCACTCTCATCATCTAAGTTCTGGTATTATAAATTTGTTTTGAAAATTATATGGAGATTCTATAAGAAAAGGCAGGCATTTGTTGTGGGAAAGAGAGACGAAGAGAATGAGAGCAAAAAAAATAAACGAGTCATTTTACTTATTCTCATAAATTTTCCAGGTGAGAGAATGAAAATAAGAAAAATTGCACACTTTAGATTACATTTGAACCCAAAACAATTTATTCAACTTTTCTTGCTTTGTTGCTGTTATTGTTTATGTTGTTATTATTATTATTGTTGCTGCTGTTGCTGTTGTTGATGATGTTGTTGCTTTGATGATTTTTTACTATTATTTTTTTATAATTTTTGTATTTAAGTTCTATTAACATTAAAAAATCCTTTAGATTATTCTCCAAAACTTGTGTATAGAGTATTAAAGTTTTTCATTTGAATCTTTGTTAAATATTCAAATATATATACATTTAAGTATACATTATTTACCTATATATATACATATACAATTTTATTTATAACTATAGTTAAGTTTATTATTTGCTTTTTTGTAAGTGTTATGTTACTTTTTATTGTTGTTAAGTTTGTTATCCAGACTATTTATCTGAAATGTTAAACTTGTTGTTTTTTTTTTTCAACTTCCAAACATTATTTTCGAATGAATAAGAACAATGAAGAATATTTTATAATGTTGGCAAATTTTCTGTCAGTCTGTCAAAGTATTATGACCGAAAAATAACTCCCAGATTTTTATCCAGACTTGCATTTATTTCAAGTACCAGTACAATTACCAGTTCAACTACCTGATATACTCATTAATTTCTCAAGTACCAGTATGACTTACCAGTTTCAACTCCCAAGTACCAATTAAACTTAAATTTAAGTATAAGTAAAGTTCAAGTCTAAGTGACAGAATCATGTAAAAACACCTGTAATTCGCAGAATGTAATTAAATTTTGAGTTCAATTACTTTTGTAATTACTTTTTGATACTTAAGCATTTTCGAGTAATTTTAAGTAACAAGAAATGTTTAAATATCAAAAATTCAATTATTTTCGAAGTATTCAAGTATTTTGCAAGTTTTCCATTCATAAGGTCCAATACACAATTATAAGAAGTTAAAATGGAGTTATAATTAATTTGATTTTATATAAGTTTGTAGTGAAAATTGATTATCTATTCTAGTTCCAATCCAAAATCGCGGTCTGCATCTGTGAATTAAATTTTTCTTAGCACATGGACTTCACTTTCAAAGTCTTCATTGCTATATTGTTTTTCATAAATCTCTTAAAATTAATTGGGAAACCTTGAAAGGTTTACGATCAAGCTAAATCCTAAAAATTGTCCACAGTATAGGTTTTACTTTCAATATCTCCACTAGTAAAATGACTCCCTCACTTTAATCCAAAGGTTCTATTATTATTTTAAATATTCCTACATCATATTTCTTAAAAATTTGGGAAACTGCTGCCCTATACTTCAGGTTTCCTATAAAAGAGTGCCACTATAACTAAGATAACGGTAAATGCTTAGATTCGTTTCTTTACGCTTTTGCACAAGTTATTTTCACTTTACTATACCGTTCCTATTGTTGTTAATAATGTTTTTTTTTTGGGAAAGGCATAGTATAGAATATTGTAAAGAGGTGTTCAATTGGAAAAGTAATGAATAGAGTTAGGTAAGTATATGACAAAAGGCATTTATCATTGAAACCATTTATCTTTTCACCTTATTTTTTTTTTTTTGTTTTATTTTCCTTTGCATTCACATACATGAATATTCATGAATATTCATATAACATAGCAAAAAAAAAAAATATGCACTAGTTATGTGTGTTAATCTATGTATTTAAAAGTGTAAGTAAAATGGATTCTTTATGTTCATGATGCGTATAAATTTTGTATGACCAGGTGTAGATGGTATAAAAATCTTGTTTTATTCTGTAAGTTAGATAAATCTGAACAAATTTAAATTTGTTTTCTATTTTTTGTTTTATATTTTCAGGTATTACAAAACGATTAGGCAAGAATCAAGCTTGATGAATGTTTTGAATATATAATCAAGACACTAGTCTAAATGACATGTAATTTTAGTCCTCATTTTTTTTTAGTTTGTTTTGTCTGTGTAGTTTTTGTAGACACATTAACAGATAAAATGTTATTAATATAAATCAAATTAAAAAATTTTGGAAGGTAAGTTTACTAAAAGGAGGAAGGAGGAGGAGCAAATTGTGTAAGGAAATGTTTAAAATGGGTTTTACAATTTAATATGTTGTTCTTAGTCTTTAGTGCTCAAGTTTGATGAATTCAAAATCAAAAATACTATACTTTTGTGTAATATTCAATGAAATTTAAAATCCTAGATAATTTTTTTTAATTTTCGATTTTCAATTGAATATTTTCATTTTGATTATTTTATATTGAATTTTTATGTGGTTATTAATGCCTAAGAAAAGATTTATTTAAATTTAGAAAAAAGTAATAATAAAACATTTAAATGTAAATGAACAAGCAATATCTTAGATAAGTTAATAAATTATTTAAAAAAAAAATTAAGAAAGTATGTTTAAATGCTTTAATTAATAATTTGAAATAAGAGTTTCTATAGTTTTTATTTACACACAGTTTAGACTCTCAAAATCTTCAAAATTATAATCTTCCTCCATTTAAAAAATATTCAAAAAAATGTAAATTGATTTTATTTAACATTTAATCAGATAGGTAATCTAACTGACTTATGAGTAAAGGAAGCATTTATAAAAAGACACTTTAAAATTTATATATTTTAAAAAATAAGATTTCAAATACTAGATGTAAAAGTGTTTTTCTTCTAGTACGAAGAACTTAGGAAATCAAGGTTAAATATTATAAGTTAAAACCGAAATTGGATATCAATAATCTTTTGAAAAAAAATTCCGAAAATTGATGTTTGAATAATTGATGCAACCAAGTTGATTGTAAATAATATGTCTGAATTTCTAGTGATATTTATTTCTACTCCATACTTTAATATTGTTATCTTCTACATGCATCCCACATTATATATCTATCTATTAAAAATTCACAATATTCAGGACTATTTGTATACGTTAAAAAATCTGTATGGGTTAATAATTATTTTATATTTATTAGTGCATATACATAAAGTCTTATAAACATTTGCTAAGTCCATGGAAGTTCGGTTTTTATGAATAAAAATTAATATTCAATCCATGCGTTTAGACGGGGCAGCAGTTGTTGTCAACATAATCTCTTTCTCTTTCCCACTTACTCATTTCTTCTACAAAAAAGCTTTAACACGAAAAAAAACGACGAAAACACGGTTAACACCCGAAAATCTTGTATACATTTTTGTACATTTTTGTTAACCAAAATTTAGGTGCCTTACGTGTTGACAGTCACCAATACATCTAAAAAAGCAATAAAAAATTTTTCAGGTCAAAAATTTTTTTATGATATACTACACATCATTCTTATATTAAACATTAAAGAGTGATATACTATTGGAAAAAAATCTGATAATATTAACTCACACATATAAAGTTGCGGCAGCACTCTATGTATACATGACATCAACGTGTAAACGGAAAGAGCTTTTAAGCAGATATAACAACAAGATGTGAATACGACAACGTTGACACCGTCTAAATTAGCTCAATAAATATCTAAGTATTTTTTATATATAAGAAAAATTCATCCTAAAATTATGCAAAAATATCATTTAAAATCCATACAACTTTAGCAAACAAAAAAGTTGTCAAATATCTCGGAGTCTTTTTACACTGTAATTTGAAATATTCCGACCATATCAAATACACTCAATATCATATTTCCAAAGGCAATAAGGCTTTTATGATGCAAAAAAAAAAATTCTACAACAAAAACGGAAGCAAGAAAGTTAAAAAAATATACTATCAATCATAACTAAGGCCAACACTTGCATATGGGGTAACCATATGGTGCAATATCAGTGCAAGTTTAATAGAAAAACTTCGTAAGTTCGACAGAAAGTGTATAAGAGCTTACACAAATATTTGCAGAAAGCCTTAATCCGACTATAAACATTATTATTCGAATAAATACTTGTAGAAGGAAGCAAACATCATTAGAATTGACAATTTTCTTTAAAAAGAAAACTTTTTACTCTCAGGCTGTATTTCCATGAGCACTTTTTCTTTTTAGATAAAACTGGTTATATTCATGCCATAATCATGTCCACCTATTATATCACTATAATAACGGGCTAACTCACTAACAGACGGGCTACATGCAAAACCATTGAATATAATCCGGGCAATGTTTCCAAAAGGGATAACTTTATAAATAAAAATTACTGGTGGTCAGACAACAGTCAGAGTTAGGGCTAAGTATAATATACACTTTGGCTTTAATTAGTGTAAGTGTAAGCTGTAGGTAGGTTAAGTAAGCTTAAACTTCATTTTATTTAATAATAAAATTTGCTATTGGTTTTTCAGATCTAATTTTTACCAATATTAAAATTAGAATAATGTATATTATATACAATCAATAATGTTAAATATAAGAAGTGATAGACATAAAATTAACATAAAAAATTAGTTTCTAGTTTAAATGTTAATCGTATTAATTATAAAGCTGTTTTTGTAAACTTTAGGCTACGTTAAATAAAGATTGTTAAAAGGTAAAAAATAAAGTTCAATTAAAAAAAAAAAACTAATATTACTTAAATATTTTTAAATCATATTAGAAATCTTAATAAATTAATAAAAAAAAAATTAGTATTGCCATATATATTATACAATGCCGAGGCATATTGAAAATTCGCTAATAAAACAGTTTCAGAGTTATAAACTGACCACATATTGGTTGCATTTTTCATATAGAATCATTTAAAATTTTGTTAGAATTCACCTGCATCACTAAAATTTTCCTATATATTAATTATTTTTCAAGTACTATTTGGACAAACTAAGACCTAAACATTAAAAATATTACATATGCCACAAAACAACTAAATATAAACAATTAGCTATTGCACTTTAACTATTTAAATTATGAATTTAAAAAAATTCCAAAAAAATAAAAACAAAAAATAAACTAAACGAGGAAGATTATAGTTGCCCTTGTCAACTTTTAGATACCCGTGCATACCCACTATGGTGTATAAAATAAACCGTAATTTACTTCCCTTATACATCATTACCCCATAATTTTGACGTAAAAAAAAAAAAAAAAATTAACAAAAAAAAAAAAAAAATCACAAAACAAAAAACAAAATTTTCATTCATTGTCCCATAACTTTAGCTTAAAAAAAAAAAAAAAAATTAAAAAAAAAAAAAAAAATCACAAAAAAAAAAAAAAAATTTTCATTCATTGTCCCATAACTTAAGCTTCAAAAAAAAAAAAAAAAAATAAAAAAAAAAATATAACAAAAAAAAAAAATTGGCCCACCCTAAAAGTCCGATGGTCCGAGTGATGTCCAACTTTGTCAAGTAACTTGCCCTATTAATTTACCTGCCCAATTTTAATTTTAACCTTGTAGCTTTATTAGATTCACAGTTATTGAATCGAAAACTTTGTATGGCAGCCCCCCGAAAATGGGGCCCTAACATTTTGAAACTTCATATAAGTGCTCGATCCATTATATAACTAACCGTGTGTAATTTTCAGCCTCGTAGTATAATTAGTTTTGAAGAAATTCATATTGGTGCAAAGAAGTTGTATGGCAGCCCCCCGTAAATGGGGCCCTAACATTTTGAAACTTCATATAAGTGCTCGATTCATTATATAACTAACCGTGTGTAATTTTCATCCGCGTAGTATAATTAGTTTTGAAGAAATTCATATTGGTGCAAGGAAGTTGTATGGCAGCCCCCCGAAAATGGGGCCCTAACATTTTGAAACTTCATATAAGTGTCGGAGTCATTATAAAACTAACCGTGTGTAATTTTCATCCACGTAGTATAAATAGTTTTGAAGAAATTCATATTGGTGCAAAAAAGTTGTATGGCAGCTCCCCGAAGCCTTGGTCCGATTTTAACCAAAAACAATAGGGAACCTAGAAATTGTCTAAAAATGACTTTCTGTGAATTTCAAGACTCTAGCCCTTTTAGTTTTTGAGTTATCGTGCTGACACACGGACGGACGGACGGACGGACGGACAGACACACATAGCTAGATCGACTAATTTTTCGATTCTGAGCCGATACGTACCCTTGACACTATATCTAGCTCGTCTAGATCGATGCGTTACAAACGGAGGAGCAAATCTAATATACCCGATGTCATATATGTATGCACGGGTATAAAAATTACAAAATAAATAAACAAAACTATAGAAATTCTTTGGTATAAATTCAGGAATGAAAATCATCAGTACGAGTATATTATAAAATTATGAAAATTATGTATTTGAATGAAACATGAAGATCCAAGATGGGATCCAAGTTGAACTAAATGTTAATGCTAATTTTTTTTTTAGGTTTTTTCCAAATATGATGTAAAAATTTTTTGAATAATTTTTTTCTTATTATGTTTTTATTTATTTCTATACAAGTTTATGTAAATACACTTGTAATTGATATATAAATATAAATATGTTATTATATATAGATATTTATGTGTATATGCAGAAATTTGAAAAATGTTATGTTCTTTTCGCCTGAAGTGTTTACATATAAAATAAAAAGCTAAAAATTTGGTTGTTATGAAAAAAAAATTTGTAGTTATTTAATGTTGTACATAAATTAACAGAGAGAGTAAAGTTGAAAATTAAGAGAAATTATTAGTGTGATGAAGTCATTGATATTTAGTGCTTATTTTATTTTGGTTTAGTATTAGGCTAAATTACTGAGTTCGTCTGTTAATTTTCAATTAACTGTTACTAAACCACATAATTAGAATGATAGCTTAATGATTAGAGTGTCAAGTGAAAGGTCTCGGATTCAAATCCTGATCAGATCGTATCTAATAAAAAAATATAATTTATAATGGATATCGTTTATACCATAATATAAAATAAATTTAACTGACACACCTGAAAAGGAAAGCAGATTTACTCACTTATCACATTGAATGTGGTGGGGGACTGTGCATAAATATATAAATAAATGATTTACATTCTCCCTCCGAAACTCTAAATTCCTAAGATCAAAGCTAAATTGCTAACTTGCAACTGAGATCAGGAAGCTTAAGATTACTTGTATAGTTTTTTACTTTACAATTTACTACTACAGTTTTTTATTTTATAATTTTACTACAATTCAGGTAAGACACGGTAACACTTTTTACAAAACACGTATTACATTTCAAACAGTTATTGTAAATGTAAAAACTAGTAAATTTTTTGAGTAATAAATTTATGACGCGAATATGGTATTCTGGGATTGAGGAAAGTTTCTAATTTTTGTCTCAGAGCATGTTTGATTTTTCGTTTGATAGTTGTAGAACATGTTGTATATTTTCTTTAAACGACTTAGTATTAATCTACACGTGATTGATTTAATTGACAGTTACACGAACCCGCAGTTCAACTCATCTTTGGAACATAAACAAACAAGACAGAGCTACCTTGTACTAATCTTTTAACTTTATTAATTCCGAACATATATTTTAGAGAAAGATATATTTTACAATGAGTTAAATAAATTGTATGATGAACTGCCCAAAAACGATATAAAACTAATTGCTGGAGATTTTAATGCAAAAATAGGTAAAACACAGGAAACACCACATAGTCTACATAGTGAATCAAATAATAATGGAAATCGTGTAGTAGACCTTGCACAATATCGAAGATTAACTATTAGTAGTACAACGTTCGAACATAAAAACGTGCACAAACAGACATGGAAAGCCCCAAATGGAAATTATGCTAATCAAATAGACCACATACTAATTGATTCTAGACATAGAAACAATATTGAAGATGTTAGAAGTTATCGTGGTGCGTGCTGTGATACAGATCATTTTCTTGTTGGTGCAAAATTTAAAGCGCGAATATCAACTGAAAGGAAGGTGAAAAGACATTCAAATAAGAAATGGGACATAAACAAATTGAAAGATGAGGAAATAAAAATAGAATTCATACATCGAATTGGACAAAGTTTAGAAGAAACTAATACAGCTGAAAATGAAAATCATGATATTGAAACACAATGGATTAAAATAAAAAATGCAATCAACATAGCAGCACAAGGAATCCTTGATACAGGTAGAAGAACACAGAGAAATGGTTGGTGGGATGCAGAATGCCAGAGAGTGAATGATGAAAAAAATGAAGCAAGAAAGAAGGTACTACAAATTAACACAAGAGCAAATCAAGAAACATATAGAAGTAAAAGAAATATAGCACAAAATCAAATCAAACAAATAGACAAAATATCACCATTAGTAACCACAATTTCGAATCAGTAAATCATTTCAAATACCTTGGCTCAACAGTGAATAAAACAAACGACTGTAAATTAGAAATTGATGAGCGTATTAAAGCTGCAAACAAAATGTTTGCTTCACTATACAAAGTTTTTGGCTCAAACTTACTATCAAAAACATCAAAGTTTAGGCTATACAAAACACTGGTTGTACCAGTATTTATGTACAGCTCAGAAACTTGGGCAGTGAGAAAACAAGATGAAAATAAAATTGATGTTTTTGAACGTAAAATACTCCGACGCATTCTTGGTCCAATTAGAGATGAAGATGGCTCATTTAGATTGCGTTACAATAACGAATGTTTTGAGGAGTTTAAAGAACCACCATTGAGTAGTCGGATAAAAATACAGCAACTTAAATGGGCCGGTCATGTAATAAGAATGAATCGTGACAGATCTACGTACAAAACATTTATAAATGGACCAGAAGGTAGAAGAGACATAGGTCGTCCAAAGCTAAGGTGGATTGACAACGTTGAAAAAAGTGCAACGAGTATAAACGCGAGAAATTGGCGGATGATAGCTAGAGACAGAGAGCAATGGAGAAATTTTCTAGGGGAGGCCAAGATTCATTTTGGATCGCCGAGCCAGCTATGATGATGATGATGAATTCCGAACATATGCATGGCTAAATTTAAAGAACCGTGCGGTAGCTATCCAAGCCCCTGCTTTGATTCCTCTCAAATTTCAGAAACAAGGAAAACAGGACAAAACAACTTTGTACCAAATTTCAAGTTGCTATCTTTATCAATTTCGAGGATATTTTTGTGTGATTTTGAGAGGTGCACATACAAAATTTATTAAAAATTTATTTTCTTAAAACATCTTTATAAAACCACAAAAGTCAGGGTGAGTCAATTCTAAATTAACTTATATCTTAAATCATGTAAAAGTATAAATGTCTGCAGTGCAAGGATCTTTCGAATCATTAATAGAAAGACGTTAAAAGTTAAAATTTTTTGTTTAAATCAATTTAGATAAGTTTTAACACGGCAGCACTTACTTCAATACACGCTCTCTTACTATACAAGCAGTTATTGTAAATGTAAACATTGGTTAGTTTTATGAGTGTTTGAAAGCTTCGTTCTCGAGAGATCAAACTTTGCAAGTGTGTTCGGGATTGAGGAAAGTTTGTGCAAATAAAACAATTTTAAAAAATTTTAGTCTCATTTAAAAAATTAACAACTCCGCCGTAGCCGGTCCCAAGCCCGGTTGAGAAAGGAGGAGGGAAGAATAGTTGCAACCTGAATGGCCACATACATTGGCGTCTCAGGAAGTAGGAAAACGCTATATAATGCAGTTGAACTCGTAACATAGTTATGAGAACTTCAACGCATTATATGGCAAATTCTGAAGCAACTCTTCAAACCCAACGGCCCTCCAGTCTGGGGGTTGGCGTAAGGCTAACTACCTTACCCATAAAAACCAACAAACAGTTATGAATGACGAAAATGCCTCGGATATGAGAACGAATAGATTACACGGAAAACGACCATGGAACAACTATAAGGACAAAGATTTAAGAATTTGCTCCTGGAATGTAAGAACACTCTACACCCCAGGAGCATCTAACAATTTGGAAAAGGTTCTCGCGCAGTATAAAGCCGATATTACTGCGATACAGGAAATACGTTGGAAAGGAACCGGTACACTAAAAAAGCGAAAATGCGACATTTACTACAGCTGCCATGAAAAGCACCACATATTAGGATGCGGTTTTGTAGTGGGAGAAAGGTTGAGGTCGTTGGTCATTGACTTTACACCTGTCAATGAACGACTTGCAACCATCCGCATCAAAGGCAGATTTTACAACATCTCCATAATATGTGCGCATGCTCCTACCGACGAAGCAGAGGATGCAGACAAGGAAGAATATTACGATACCCTTGAGCGAACATACGCAGCCTGCCCCGAACACGATGCCAAGATTGTAATCGGAGATTTTAATGCTAAAGTCGGTAGAGAAGCAATACATGGAAAAACAATTGGTAATCATAGTCTCCACAACACCACCACAGACAATGGTTACCGATTAGTTAATTTTGCAGCTGCGCGTAACATGGTTATAAGTAGCACCAAATTTCCACATAACAACATCCACAAAATAACCTGGCTATCCCCTGGTGGTCGTACATCTAATCAGATTGACCATCTATTGATTGACGCACGACACTCAACATCCGTGCTAGATGTACGAACCTTCAGAGGGGCTAACATCGACTCTGATCATTATCTAATAGCGGCACAATTCAGAGCACGAATATCTAATGTAAGGAAGCTGCAGAACACACGATCACAAAAATTCCACATTAGAAGCCTACAATCGCCTGATATAGCCAGAGAATACAGCCAACAAATTAGCTCTAGACTCCAATCGGCACCTCCTTTGAATAATCCATCCATCGATGAACAATGGCAACATTGTTCTAACATTATCAAGGAGGTGGCTTCAAATACCATAGGTTTCGAACCAACACCAACCAGAAACCCTTGGTATGATGAAGAATGCTCAATTAAAACAGCACTCAAAAATGTAGCATACCGCAAGACCCTGCAGAGGAAAACCAGAGCGGCGCAGGAGGAGTACAGAGCTAAAAGACGAGATGAAAAGTACACCATTAGGCGAAAAAAAAGGGTTTATGAAAAATCTCGTCTTGTGGACATTGAAACATGCAGAGACAGAGGCGAAGTACGTAAGTTCTACAAACAAGCCAAGCAGTTGGCAGCTGGCTACAAACAACGTACACACGCGCTTAAAGACAGCATGGGAAATTTGGTAACCGATACGCGAGAGATATTGAAGACATGGAAACAACATTTCGAACAGTTGTTAAATGATGGGCATACAGAGCACCAGAATAATGCACCAGTCACAATGATCAACGATGACGAAACACTACCACCGAGCCTAATGGAAGTTGATCAAGCCATTCAGAAGCTGAAAAATAACAAAGCTGCTGGTTCAGATGGAATCCCAGCTGAGTTATTTAAGGTAGCAGGAGAAGATTTGGTTAGGAGCATGCACCAAATCATCACCAGAGTCTGGATGGAAGAATGCATGCCCGATGACTGGAACATTAGCACCATATGCCCCATCCACAAAAAGGGCGATGCCATGTCATGTGCCAACTATAGAGGGATATCTCTATTGAATGTCGCGTACAAGATCCTTTCCAACGTAATATGCGAACGACTGAAATCACATTGCAATAACATCATAGGCAACTACCAATGTGGTTTCCGTCCTGGTAAGTCTACCATCGACCAAATCTTCGCATTGAGGCAAATCCTGGAGAAGACCCATGAATTTCAAATCGATACACACCATCTTTTTATCGATTTTAAGGCAGCCTACGACAGTATCTATCGCCGGGAACTATACATTGCAATGTCGGAATATAGCATACCATCCAAGCTTATCCGACTTTGCCAAGTAACATTGGAGAACACTAAATGTGCAGTTGCTATTGGAGGAAATATGTCGGAGCTCTTTCGCACATGCACCGGCTTCCGTCAAGGTGATGCACTGTCGTGCGACTTCTTCAATTTAGTGCTCGAACAGATTATACGCCGCTCTGGTGTCAACACCGAAGGAACAATCTTCAGAAAATCTGTTCAGCTATTAGGCTTCGCGGACGACGTCGACATAATAGCAACATCACAACGAGCTGTCATCGAAGCCTTCGTCCGTATTGAAGAAGAAGCAAAGAAAATGGGTCTTCTAGTGAACGAGAACAAAACGAAGTATATGTTATCAAAAAATAAAGAGGCCAGAATACATCGAGCAGGTCCAAACATCACTGTTGGTACATATAACTTTGAGGTAGTTAAGGAGTTTGTCTACCTAGGTACAAATGTAAACTCCCCAAATGACATCAATGTGGAGATCCGACGAAGAATAAACCTAGCAAACCGCTGCTACTTCGGTTTGTCAAAACAACTGGGTTCAAAACTCCTCTCGCGCAGTTCCAAAGTGCAACTGTACAAAACGCTCATACTTCCGGTGCTACTATATGGAGCAGAATGCTGGACATTGCCCAGAGCAAGTGAGCAAGCACTTGGAACTTTCGAGCGAAAGATTCTTCGTCGAGTGTTCGGTCCTTACTGCGACTATGGGACCTGGAGAAGAAGATACAATGCCGAGATCTATCAGCTGTACGGTGACGTGGACCTAGTTCAAAAAATTAAGATCAAAAGGCTGCAATGGCTAGGTCACGTTGAGCGAATGGACAACAATGCTCCAGCTAAAAAGATACTCGAAGCCAGGCCAGAGGGAACACGTTGCAGAGGTCGCCCAAACCTTCGTTGGAGAGACGAGATTTCGACAGACATCAGAAGGCTCCAAATCTCCAACTGGAGAGAATCTGCTCGGGACCGAACGAGGTGGAGAGGAACACTACGTCAGGCCCAGGACCTTCATGGTCTGTAGCGCCACCTAAGTAAGTAAGTAAAAAATTAACAAATTAATTTTTAAATTTTAAAATAAGTTATTACAGGCAACTTACTGTACGACATGACTATCACTAACAACATATTACAAACATTTCCCTATTTTTGATAATAATATTATTCAACCCTTTACTAAATAGTTTTTTTTTATTTTTTTTTTAAATAATATGGTTTCTAAAAATTAACTTTAAAAATTTGAATATTAAAACATAAATAAAATAGAATTAAACCGTAAAAATAGTGAATCCTTTGTGTTAAGCCAGATGTTGACAGCATAATTAGTTGTCAAAATATAGTTTTTAGAAAATCATTTTCTATTTTGTTTTTTGTTTTTTTTTTGTATTGAACATTTTTTGTTTATCTTATACACGTGTATAAATTATAATGTAGTGATGTATGTGTATCTTGAGTACAGCATCCTAGAAATATGTTAGAATTTATTGAAATGCGAGTTGAGTTCATTTTTATTTTGTGAAGCGTACTAGGAAACATTTCATTTTAGTGTAAAAGTTTTTTAAAAAAAAGTATTTGGGTATGGGTTTAAAAAAATTTTTTACTTTGCATAATTATTTTTTCTAAATAAATTAAAAAAAAAAATCTTTAAATTAGGATAATTGTAAAATTTTGATAGATTAACATACATAGATCAATTTAGGACATTGCTTTTATAAATTCATACATTTGCATTTGCAATCATTTTTGGTGCTTAGGGCATTTTTTTTCTCTGGCATTTTTTAACTTGGAAATGTTTTTCAATTTGTTGTTTTTAATGAAATATGTCATTCATTTATGAGTGGAACTAAATTTCAACTTATATATTGAAATATTCACTGGTATGAAGTGATATATCCATTTTATAATCATGAAATAATTTTTGGTTTAATTTTGATTTATAATGCAATTATTGTACATGGCAATGCATTCAATTATAATTTGTATATAGTTTCCACAACCATTTATTAGAAGTTCTTAAAGATTTTCATCAGTTTATTATTTTGTAAACTTACAAAAATTATTAAATTAAACGAAAGCCTTTTCAAAAATAGTGCGTAAATGGTTTCACAATATTTGCAAAAGACTTCATTTAATTTAAAAATGCTATATACATTTTTAAACAAATTTTAAATTATTTAATTTGAGGGGTTTTGAGGATTTAATTCGGGTATAAAATATGTGCTTAAAAAAATTATTTACTGTGCATAATTATAAAAATTATAATTATTTAAAATATTTTACAACTCAAAAATAAATCTAAATATAATAAAATACAAACTGCCGTTCTGCTGCTGATTACTGTGCCCTAATGTTATGTTAAGCGTTAAAAAAGTGTTAATTCATTAAGTGATAATGCATTTACTTCAAAATTTTAATACTTACATTCTGTTTTATATGACATACATAACAGATCTTATGTAGAAAGAGATAAACTAATAAAATGTTATTTAGGTAATACATTTCTATTACTTAATTTATTATTATTTAAAATATTGAAGCCCGAAACGTTTCTTATGTAGACTGTAGACTCTACAATAGAAATTTAATATTAAATCAAATTTTAAGAAGTACCTTGCATAGCAAAAACGGAAGAATAAAAGAGAAATTAAAATAAATAAGAATTAGAGAACAAAAAACAATATTTAATATAAAAGCTTCTAAAGATTTAATATTTTATAATATTAACAAAATGCAAAATGAGATAGTACTAGGCTTATAACATTTAGAAACGTCTCAAATTTTCAATATTTACAATTCTATTTTTTGTTTATATTGTAATATTTTGTATTTGAGTTATATGGTATTCTATATCTGCGAGTTAAAATATTCAATTATATTATTTTTTTTTATATTTTACATTCGTTTATATTGTTAAAATAATGTATTTTTTGTTAAAGGTATATAATTATTAATTATTGATTATGCCATTAATTTGTACCCAATTCCAAATGGTAGCTGAGTCGAGTCGAAAACCAGAAAAGTTTTTTTCACTTTCACTGGAATTCGAGCCCGGGCCTCTCCGGTCGGCAGTCAACTACTGTGCCACCCAGCCGGTTTTACGTGGAACTTGAGACGTTCAATATGTGATAAGGCGTAACACTATCTGACATTGTATTATGTGTGGGATTCTTGAAGATCAATTATAATTATATAACAATATAATATTTCCTGTACCTTACCTCTTGTTCCACTAAGTATCTGTAGTTTAAATAAGTTTCTTCGTTTAACAGTTAAATGAAAATATAAGTTTACTATCCCTTTTAGGTTTTAATCATTTTATTAAAATTAAAACTTACCTTCTTTCTATATTTAAAAGTCACATTTTATCAAGTTGGTTACAGAAAAATAATCCGGTTTATCTTAAGGTCAACATTTTGTTAGTTTAAATTTAATTAATTTTTTTTTAAACAATAAACTAAATAAAACAAAAATTACTCATAAATTAAATTCATATGGAAGGACTCGGATTCAAACCCCAGTCAGATCATTTCTAATAAAACAATATAGTGAAATTGCATAATTATATAGTAACAGTAAATATAAATATATAAATAACTTTTGTGTAGAATAATATGTGGCTTACAAACTTAACATTTGTGTTTTCATAATTTTATTCAATAGCTTCAGCCGAATAATCAACGGCTTATTGAGTATAACGATTAAAGAAGCTGAAGCCTAGCCTAAATAGACTTGGTGAATGCCATATGCTCCTTAAAGGAGTGGAAAAGGAATTTTAATTATTCGGTATGCAATCTTATATCTAAACAACTTGTTAAATGTAATTTTTATAAATGTATAGTCTTTTTTTATTATCTTTTTTATTATTTAGAAAAATACACTTTTTATTAATTGTACACATATTTCCATTAGATACTCGTAAGTCATGTTATACGTTTCAAAAATTAAATATTTCTTTTAAAAACTTTATAGTTTTAAGAAACCTTTGGTTTAAGTTTAAACCTAGATGTGTATATTTCGAAAAAGTTAATTATCAAGTCAATTGAACCAATGAAATTTGTAAAAAAAACTTTTTATTAAAATATTTTACTCTCATAGAATTTAGAAAATAATATTTTTGTGTTGACAAAATTTTCAAATATTTTTATATAAGTATAAACTATACATATACATATAATATATACTTACCCCTACCCTTAAACATATTTCTGTGTAAACAAAAAACTAACCTTAAAACAAATTTTTCTTAAATATAAAAAAAATGTTTTTTAGTTTTTTAGAAGGATGAACAGATAAAATTTTTTCTTAATTACAAAACTTTTAATTACAAAAATTTTCTTGAATTTCCTTTTTCCTTCTGGTATGAATTTTTCCACAGTTTCATTGAAGGAAAAAGGATAGTGTTGGTTGAATTTTCTTATTAAAATATATAAAACGGGACATATACAATTTCAAAAATTGTTTCAATTTAAATTTTTATGTCCACGTTTTTGTTTTTTAGAACATTTTCAAGAAATTTTGAAAAATTGAGGTTTATAGTTGTACTTTGTTCATCTGTCCGCCCTTTCTTTTAGACTTTAATAAGAAATAGAGAGGATAACATAAAATAAATTTAATTATGAGTAGGTATTGCAAAAAACAAAACCTTATGGAAGATCATTTTGTGTAGCCTCAAGGAGCTCTAGTCTCCAAGGCGTAGAAAGGTCCTTTATTTAACTAGGTATAAAAAAATTCTATAAGATATAAGTTCAACGCCAAACTATAGTTGTTTTTAAAGCTTTATAAAGCATCATAAAATAAATGTTTAGGGTTACCATATGGTACTCTAATTTACCGTTATACGGAATTCAATTTACCCGTTATTTCTAACCTTTATATATTCCAAAAGTTTAAGATTAGGAACTTGAAGTTTTGAGAGGAATTAGAGCTTAAAATATAAGTATGAGTTTTTCATAAAACTTTTTAATATGTCCCTCTTTTTAGGAGCTATAAATGATTAAAAATTGAAAATCTGTGATTTTAAAACACCTGTAACCTACTTACCTGTCGAAATTCTTTCATTGTAATATAAAAAAAATTAAAGCTCCAAAATTATATTATTTTAAAGTGTGTTAGGTACTCTTTATTCAAAACTTATTAGGGTAACCAAAATTGATTAATTTTGGAAATCGCTTTTTTGAAAACCTTAATTTTTTTTATTACTTCTTTAATTTTAGTTTGGTAACTCTTAATATCGTCATCGACCACAAACTGTATGAAAAATTATGCAAAAAGTTTAAGAAACACACATTTATGTGTAAATATACAGTTAAGTTGAATTTTCAAGTTAAACTAATTAGTAGAAAAGTTTTTTTAAACGTTAGAATATTAAATTTCATGTGATTTTAATTTTATTTTCAGTTCGAAAATAAACCGTTAAGAAAAAAAGTGGTTAAGAATGTGGTTAATTTCTTGATGAGTTTAAATTTTATAAAGTTTCTAAATTTAGCCTCAGGATAACATAATAAAGTTTTCAAGTAATATGTCCTTCCTTTTTAGAAAAGTTTAAATACTATAATTTAAAAGTTGCAATAATTTTTAATTTGTTTAAAAAATTTTTTTTTCCTTGAATAAGTTAATTACTCAGTGATAGTAATTACCAAATATATTTTTTTAGTTAATTGTAACTACACTGTATTTAATTTCTATAGGTTCATTTGATATTTTATATGGAAAACCAGTTTATACTAATAAATAAAAGATATTCGATTATTAACCTGTAATTGTGACTCTCGATAATTGTGGCTCTCGATAATTGTCTCGATTATGCTGAATCCGAAGAAAATATCTGGCAATACTTTAACTATCAATAGCGCGTCATTGAAAGTTGTTGTATAGCAACAAGACATTTTGTTCAATACAATTCATCAATAAAATAAAAATATTCAGTTAGAACTATTATAATATAAATATTTTTCAATAGTCCCACAGGGCCCTAATCTGCTTCTTGGGTAAAATTTAAATTGAGATCGTGTAAAAATTAGTCGATTCAAAGCGCAATTCTTTAACCTCTGATTTTTGTAAAAGGAGGAAGCACAAAGCATTAGGTAATGTTTGTTTTACATCAAATGAATAAGATTTTTTTACAAATTGCTGATTTTAAAAGTTTTGGAAGCTTAAAGCAAAATATACTGCAAATTTTTGTGAAAAAATGATAATCAAACTATTTAAATTTTCCAAAGTGTATATTAAAAATTTATATTTCAATTTGAAAAACTATATTGATAATGCAGTAGTTTTCTTCAATCTACTACACTTAGTTTTATGCAAATCGAAGAAGGGTGTAGTAGAGTAGACTGTGCCAATTCTGGGATACTCGTATGACCTTAATATAAACATAATAATCATCTGGTTAATTACTTTTCGCAAAATTTCAAAAATACCAGCTTAATTAGGTGTAGTGTAATGTTCATGTAACAGCTAATCGAAACCTCGGCACTAGACCAACCAAATTTTGCAGTAACGTTGGCCATTACACTAAACTACTTTTGGCAAAATTTCAGGCACCCAGCTTTAATAAGTACAGAGTAATGTTCATATAAAAAAGGAAGTTCTATGGCAGGTACTTGAACCCGTGGAACAAAATGGCTGGATGGCATACATTTGAGTCTATATATACCTCCTCCTTCTCTGCGTCACAAACATAATGGCAAAATTTAGTATACCCTTTGACTAATAGTCATACGGGTATAAAAAAAATTTGGGTCGTTGACAAAAATATCTAATGAAAATTAAGTTCCCTCTAGATATGAAGTGGCGTATAATAGTTCTCATTACTAAGGGGGTATTAAGGAATATATAAACAAAATAGGCAACTATGCATTAATTTTCAATTAAGGCTGGGATAAGTCTCCCATTTTCTGATTACCGTATAATTAATCGGCTTTGTCAGCAACAGTTTTTTGGATTTTACGATTTTTTTAGCTAACTGATTCCTAGTAGTTGAAGTAATGTCGAATTTCGTACACCTGTGGGACTGAATAAAAGGAATTCACCGAAGAAGGAATTGCGCCTCCGAACTTTCGTTTGTTTATCTGTTCTCTTAAACATTGGATATATGATGATTCTTGACGGTATTCTTATATAACATACTTGGCATCAGTTAATACCTTTCGAAGCAGCATTGTTTAAAAATTTAGTAACAACCCATTGAAAGCTTTTGGTCCTTCAGTACTACAAATTACAATGCCGTACATTCCTATAGGTACTCAGAATCTGTGAATTAAGTGCATATTAATCATTTCTACAAATCAAGAGCAGTTATTTCAAACTACTTCTTTTACAATTATATTATTATACCATTTATTAGCAATTAATTTAAAACCTGATTGCATCGAATTTTAATTTAATTTAAATATTTTCATCAGATACAAATATTCGTTTATATTTTGAGTGTAATTCGAAATTAATTCATTATTAATTCGATTTATCTTATTCAGTTTTTATTAAATTCATTAACAGAATCACTGGCAGAACAAAAAAAAGGAGTCCTTTTAATTTTGTCTGTTTATAAATCGCACACACATACAAATATATTACATATATATGAAATGTATATTAATAAGAAATGTTAAATATTTATGAAAATGCTTTCATAAATGAATTCTTAATGATTAATCTTGATAAAAATATATGTAAGCATGTTCTTGTTGTTCACCCACAGATGTTGTTTTATAAATATTAAAATATTTTCTTGTATCTTTTAGTCAATAGTTTTTTCCATTTTCATTAACATTTTTGGGTTGTAAAATCCTGTTGTATTTGATATGTTTTGATCATGTTAATTAATAAAAAAAAAAAAAATATGTTATTCTAATGGAGATTAACTTTTTAAAAAACAATATATATCAAATAATAATTTCGGAAAATGTATTATACTCTTTTCATTAAATAATAAGTTAAAAAAATAAGTTAACATTTTCCAAGAAATACAAGCAATACATTTTATTTTATAAAATTATTAAAATATTTGAAAAAATTAGCAGATGTTATAAGTAAGGCCATTTCTCATAATGTTAATATCAAATATTTGAGAAATTTTCTATTAATATCATTTTGATAATAACTTTAAAAATATTATAAGTAGCAGAACGTACGTCCTTACGTACTCAATATATGTACTGAATAATTTCAATCAAATCAAGGTTCAAACCTTGTACTCATAACCAATTAAAAACTAATTAAATATACCTTTAAGGTAAAATATCGTACATAAAAATGTAGAAATGTTGTTGAAATAATTTGTTAAAATGCATTTGCGACCAGCGGCTATATAAGATGCACTAATAAACAGAAAGCCCGGGTTCGGTTTATCAAGACCACAAAATACGGAAAATATATTAATACCACATATATTTTACTACAATGAGGAGTACATTGGAAAAACTTTGTTCATCAGCTTTGAAGTTTCTAAACATTGCATAATTTTAGGCAAAAATGGCTATATTCATTACAGAATCATATGCTCCTATTACCTTATTATAATAGACGGGCTATATGTGTAGGCTGATGGAATATAACTCGACTAATATAAACAATGAAAAATTTGAAATACAATATGTTCATATTGGATATAGTTAAATATATTAAAAAGAATTCATTGGGATTGGAAAATATTGATTTTATAAATATCACTTTAAAATAGAATAAGAATTTTAAGTTAGACTAAATTGTAATATAAATCAGGTAATCTATCATACATCTAACTGTTTTTTATCTCTTTATTTTTTTTCTCTTTTCCTTTTTATAAATGAGCGGATTTCTATTTGACTGTTTTCTCATTTTTACGTTTCTGATTGAATTGAAAGGCCGCTTCCTCATTTATTACGATTTAAGATCCGCCAATTACATTTCAATAATTTTAATTTTTTAAACTTACCTTATTTTATTACTCTCATCTCTTATTGAACTGACTTGTGGTTAAACATACCTCCCGCTAAACTAAAGACCTGAAACTTTGGACACAGGTCAGATTTCCAAGACAATACATGATTTTAAGATATTACAGATTTTATAACAGAATTATTACAGAATTGCTGAAATTAAAGATATTTTTTCTTTCTGTTAACCTTAATCCAGCAATTTATTATTATATTAAAACACTTTTAAATGCAAAAGATTTATCACCAATTTTTTGGTCAATGAAAAATTTCAGTAATTTAAACTTAAAAGTTTAGTAGCATCAAAGGAAGTGTTTCTTATACCAGCAATTTGCATTTATATTAAAACGATAATAAATTCCCAAGATCTAACATAATTTTTTTTATTTTCTACATTATAGTGGGCTAGTTGTACTTTAATGAAAGTATATATTGAAAAAAATTTATTTATATTATTTTATTTTATATTTTTTGTTTAATACAATACTTGTTGTTCCTTTTTGAAAATATCAAACCATACCTCCCGGCACTCTGCATAGTACATGAAGAGTGCAATTCAAGTCAATGGTTTATTTAATGTTAAAGTAATTCTAAGTTCTGGAATAAAATACTCTTACATAGTTTAAGGGAATGGTTCACTTACCTATTACAATCCTCAATAAAGTTCCATAATGAGGATTGTATTTTAAAACCTATAAAATAAGGAAAGGATAAAATTATTAAAGCTATTTGTTATGACAGTAGGAACTCGATTTGGTTAATTAAAGGTAAAAAGCAACTGTCACTGAAAAAGACATATGAAGGAATTAAGTGTTGACAATTTTTGTAATTTATGATTACTGTTAAGTTTGTTAGTAAAAGCGTCTAACTAAATCAAGTTAATTTAGGGACCTGCTGCTAAAATAAAAAAGAAAACACAATTTTTTTCTTTAAATTACAATCAGCATTTCATTTTTATTTTTTTTTATTAATTTTTTTTTTTTTAATATTTTTATAATTTTCATTTTATGGACAATTCTATATCATTTTCTTATTATAACTTTTCTATTTTTTTTTTTTCTTCATATATAATTTACATTTTTTATTTATTATATTTTTTTAATATTATTTTTTTTATTATTTATATATTTTTATTTAATTTTTTTTGTTTTATTAAATATAGCATTTTTCTATAATATTTCACCTTGTTTTATTTTTATTTTTTTTTCCTTTTTTTAATTTTTTTTTATACTTCTATCAAATAGTTATATAATATAGTATAGTTAACTTGCATAACACTTTTTTTATTAATTTATTTAATTTAATAATTAATATTTATATATTATATATTATAATTACCATTATTTAAATTTGTATTATTTTTGTTCCATATTTTTTTTTTTTTGCTATTTTATTTCATTATTTTCTTGTTTCATACATTCATTCTATTTTCATTCATTTAATAATATTTTATAGCTAGTATAAATTGACAAAATAACGCAACATTGTTTTTTTAATTTTTATTTTAATATAATATAATTAATTTATTTAATTAATTCATTTTTTCTTTTATTTTTTGTTTTTTTTTTTTTGAATGTTTGTATTAATTTTTTAAATATATAATTTAACTGCAATTATAAGATATTTATTTTTTAAATAGGTTTTTTTTTTTGTTTTTTTAATTAATTTAATAAATTCTAATTAGATTTTAATTAATAATAAATTATTCAATATTAAATGTATAATTCTATCGTATTAATATCGATATTTTTGGGTTGAAATGTGTTTTTAGTAAGTTTTAAATTGAGTTTTCACGTATAAGTTATATGAAGTGTATATGTGAGAGGTTGAAGTAAAAATAAGTTTGTATTGAAATGGGCGATATTATAAAAATCAAACAGTCAAAAGTCCCTCGGGAACTAAAACACTTTTAATTCGCAGTATTTCATTGAAGTTATTATAAATAAAACTTTTGAACTACATTAAAAATTTGAAATTTTGAACAATGGCGTAGTGGTAAAGACGCCGCATTTCAAATGGAAAAGTCACGGGTTGAAACCCCAGTCAGATCATCTATATATATAAAAGCGAAAGTTTGTTTGTTTGTATGTAGCGAATAGACTCCTAAACTGCCCAGCCGATTTTCATGAAAATTTGTATATAGAGGTTTTTGGGTATGGAAAGAAATCGTGGCCCAAAAATTTTGCCCTAACGGACCGCCAAGTTGGGGCTGTGGTGCAAGTACTTAAATTTCTTTGTTCTAAAATGAAAACGGTTTGACCGATTATGACTTCAAATTTTGTATACGTGTTGCTCTTTGAGAATTGAGTTGACACTATTAACAGTTTTGGAATTTGTTACCTATTTCGGGTCGACGGGTGGTCAAAAAAAATTTTGGGCCCAAATTTTGTCCGATTTTACGAAATTCTGATTTGGCTTAAAAGAAAGCCCTAAAAAATATTTTGTTGAGTTCCATTAACCCATTGCGACCCAACAGCTTTTTATAGGTTTTTTCAATACTTTAGTCTAAATTCGAAACGGTTTGACCAATTGACTTCAAATTTGTATACGTGATGCTCTTTGAGAATCGAGTTCACCCTATTAACAGTTTCGGAATTTGTTAACCCATTTCGGGCCGACTGGTGATCAAAAAAAATTTGTTAGGTAACAGTCGGTCCTACTACAGTTAACAGTCCGATTTTAACAGTCTGTTAACTACTTGAAAATGGAGTTGAGTCTGTTAACAGTCGGTCCTACGTTTGGTTAAAAAAATTTTTTTGGAAGTAAATTACATCAAATTTTGGAAAGGGGAATAAAAACCAAATTGAAATAACTAAATATCGAATCAATACGATAGAATAATATTTAATTTACAAAAAAAATCACATTAACTAATTTTTATTGAAATATGTTTTTATCTTATAATTAATTAATATTAAAAAATATATATGTATAAGTATATAATATAAAAATAATAAAATATTAATAACCTAATATGAAATTAAAATATTGTGTGATTATTTTGTACAGTGTAAATGTATGATGTAAGCTGAGTTTTTTTTTACAATTTTGTTTGTCATTATTATTTAAATAATAATCATAATAAAATAATTTTCAAACTATTGAATGTTGTTTTTGATATAACTTTTTTTTTTTTTTAATTAAATTAATTTTAGTTTTTGAATATTATTTAAAATTCAGAAATTTTAAAAATGATTTATGTAAATAATGAAATACTAACCAAAATGAATTGATAATCATACTTCAACATTCGAGTTCAAATAAAATATGCACAAAGGTAACACTTTAAGAGTGTTAAATGAAAAAAGTATAGCCGATATTAAGAAAATATGATAAATTAATAGGTACTCAATTTTTGTTTTTAAATGTCCCCAATTTTCTTTGTCGGCCGTAATATGTCTGATTTGATAGGGCTCTGCGAAATAAACCCGCTATTTGTTATTTACCACGGTGAATTACACCGCAGGCTTTATTTTCAAGAGTCCCGTTTCCCGGCTCCGATATTATATGTTTATTGTTTTTCTCATACACATTAGATTTTCATACAAAATTAGGACATTACATTAGTTATTTTCCTCTAATAACCGGATTGGAAAAAATCGGAGTATATTAAATTCGGAATAGATTAAATTCGGAGTAGATTGAATTGAGTTTTTATAAACTTGTAATAAAAATCAAAATAAATAGATAGTAATAAACTCTTTAAAATGCGTTTTAGAATGAGAATTTTATTTTAATGAGCGATTAATAAGGTAATTTGATTTTTAAGATTTTTAAAATTTTGTTTTTAAGGTTATTTTTAAAGGATAAGATACGTTTTTAAGGTATTAATAATTATAAGTAAATGTTAGCACTTTTGAATAATGAAATTTTTTTTTAAAGCATTTTCAACATTTTGTTTTTTTTTTGTTTTTTTGAATTTTTGGTGTAATTTTTTTCATAATTATTTGAATAATTTGATATTTTTTTACTTGAAGATAAATTAAATATCATATTTTTTTCTGTTTTATTTTTATTTTTGGTTTTTTTTTTTTTTTTGGATTGATTTTAATTTGTTTTATAAACTGTGCATTCAGATTAATAAAACTTTAACAATATAATATGAATAGTTATTGAATAATAATAATAGTTTTTTTTTTATTTATAAATTTTTTGTTTTTTTGTAAATTTTTTTTTTTTATAATTATAATTTTAATAATAATAATTAAAATTTAAATATCATGAATAATAATAAAAATATTTTTTTAAGCTCACTTTTATAGTATTAATTTTCAATAAATTCAATTTATAGTTTTTTTTTTTTTTTTATTTTTGTATTTATATTTGAAGTATCTTATAGTTTATATAGTTTAGTTAAATGTATTTGTTTTTTGTTTTTGAAAAATTTAATATATTTTTATTTAAGGTATAATTAAAAAATCAAATAATTAAAAAAATTTAGAAATCAAACTTTTTTGTATATTTTTATGTTTGTCATACTTTTATGTATAATATTTATCTGATTTTGGTTAAATAAAATTAATAATTTTAAAAATTTAGATGCTAACACACTAAAGTTCGTAAAATGAAATATAAGTCTTACATTTAACGGTTTTTTTTATTATTAACTTTCTCTACTGCAAAACTTTTTTATTTAACGTAAACACTGTTTTGTCATAGGAAAACTGAAATTTTTTGACATTTTGAAAAATGGATGTTACCAAATGGAGAAAAAGTTGAAAAATAATTTAAAGCAGGGAAACGGAGTTGATGGCTACACTTTCGAAAATTTTATGTCAGGGGTGGAAATAAAATGAATGTCAGGAGCAGGGAGAAAACTGTTTTTTTTTTTAAAAAAAATAGGTCTCGAAAAAAGTTTTTATATAAAGATAAGATGTATAAAAATTGACTTATTTCTGGATTTCAGTTTCCAATTTGCTTTCAACATCAATTTTTTCTTTGATATGTCTGTATAAAATAAAAATCGCTCTAATAAGTAACACTGTAATCAATGATATGTTTGGTTTAGTTTGTTTAATTCATCATTCTTAAAATTTTGAAGGATATACACTATGCAAATTAAATTAAACTGATTATTTGCAATCAACTAAGAATTTTTGGAGTGTAAATTGTATTTTTCGAGGTATTTTGTTTTAAATTGAATTGAATCAACTTAAATTTTTAATAATAACCATACAGGTTTGGTCTTGGAAGTTGTAACTATAAGGAAATAGATATTAAATAATTTTGTACTTACCTACTACCCATCTTTAATGTAAACAAAACAAAATTCTTATAAAAATTTTAATTAGAAAAAGTAAATTATACCGTAATAAATGTCAAAAAGTGTAAAACAAAAATATCAAACTTATATCTGACACATACACTCTCTGATTCATAATCATTTATTAGATTTTAGCATTATTTCTTAGCACAATTTTTTTTTTGTAATGTTTTAATGTTTAATTTGAATATTTGTTTTTTTTTTAATATTTTATGTAAGTGTTGCCAGCAATAAGTTTTCTGAATATTTATATTTTTGCTAATATAATGCATACTTTTTTTATTTTTATGGAATGCTTTCTTTTTTATTTTCTATTCATTTATTTTTTTTTCATTTATAATACATTTAACTACATTTTAATTAATATACTTTGTATATTATATATAATAATAAATATGTTTTGTTTTTGTTTTTTTTTTTTTAATTTTTTTTTTTTAATTTTATATAATTGTTTCCTAAACGAATAATTTATATTTTATTTATATTATAATTTTTGTTTTGTTGCTTTAAAGCATTAACGACAATTATATTAAGTATAATTATTGAATATTGTATATATTTTGTGTATTTTATATAATATTATATAATTTATAACTAATTAATTGTTTTTTTTTATTTAATAATTTAATTTCAATAATAATATACTAATTATATTATGTATATATACATTTATAAGTTTTTATAGTTATTTTACAATTAGAAGGTTATTCTTTCAAAATTAATATTTTCAAATATTAAATTGAGATTTTTTCAAATTAATTTGCAATTTAATTATTATTGAATTTTGCAATTGAAGTTAAGTAATTTTTAAATAAACGTAAATTAATTTATTAATTTGAAACTAAGTAGTCAAATAGGAAATTATTGAAAATGATTTCTAGAGATATTTCAATGAATTATTTACCATTACTGTGTAACAGGAGTTGCAAATACTTCCATATAATTAAAACTTATAACTGAAGTGTAACAGATAGTTGCGTTTGGAAAGAGTCATATGAACGATCAATCCAAAAATTGAGAGTTTAATTTTATAGCTTGATGGATAGATTAGTAGTGGACCATTTACACATCTATTTCTTTCATTTAATTTAAATTTTTTGGAATATTTTTAATTTCAAGACTTAAATGAATTTTTGAAATTCTCAACTTGAGTGAAATTTTTATGAAATAAAAAAAAAAAATTAATTTAATATTTTAAAAATTTTAATTTTGAAAAAAATCTCATTTATAAATATAAATTTATAATTTTATGCAACACCTTTCTACTATAAGAATGCCATAACTCAAAAAATAAATTTTTGATTTACACGAATTTATTTTTCAAGATTTTAAGACTATTTTGACAGTTTATGTGTGACAGTTTTAGTGATTTGTATTCAAATTGTTGTATACATAATCTTAAAAAACGTTTTATTTTGAGTTATATCATTTTTAGAGTAAATAAGCGATTTTTAAATATAAATATACCATTTTAATATATAATATTATATAAAAACAATTATTTTTTATATAAATTTATTAATTTTTTTTTTTTTTATTTTTTTTTTTTAAGTTTTTAATGAAATGTTCAATATATAACTACAATATTTTATATATTTTTTAATTATTTATGTATTAATATATTAATTAATTATATATTTTTTTTTTTTACATAAAGGAAGACATTTTTCTTGATTGTGATCTTTTTTAGAATTTCTTTCTTTTATAAAGAAAGAAAACTAAAAAGAAAAAAATAAAAAATTTTTAAATATTCAAATTTTTTTTTTTTTTTTTTTCAAATTTCAATTTCTTACGTTTTCCTAGTTAATTAATTATGTTGTTGTAATTTTCGGATGATAAAATCTGTACTTTTTTTTTTTAGATATTGTTCTTTACATAGATAGTTTTGTATCTAATGTTTTTAAAAGTATAATTTAGTAAGGTATTCATATTCATTTTAATTTTTAAAGTTGATATAAGTATAGTTAGTAAATTTGATATTGGTAGAGGTGTATAATATATTCGAAATTGTTTTTTAAATAAGTTATTTAATTAAAAATAAATAAATAAATAAAAAAATAAAACTTATTATAAAGCGAAATAATTGTAAATATAATATAAAAATTAAATTCTTTTCAAGTTTAAAGTAAGTGCAATGTAGAATGTTGGTAGGTACTAATTAAGTAACTAATAGATTTTGAGCTTAATGATTTCTTATTACCGATATAATTGTGTAAAATCTATCGGTTCTATCAACTGTTAGGCTAGTAAGCCTGTTTATACCATAGGAACAGGTGTAATATTATATTCATATTATTAGAACTGATCAAATGAATTCCACATACAATTTAAACATGAGATAGCTATAGGCCATTAGAAGCGTCTTAGATTTTCAATAGATAACAACCTTTCGCATGAAAGGTTCGCACTCAAACCACTGTGCCACCCAGCCTAATATTTAACTAAACTATAATCAAAAATTTTTTAAAACTAAAGTAATTTTCTTTCTTTAAGTAAATTATAATTGTATATAAATCAGTTTTTCACCAATTCATTTCTTGTTAAAATTTGGTAAGGGTAAAAGGGAAAATTCCCACTAATTAAAAGAAGACAAGAACTTTAGTCCCAAACTTATTTATTAAAATTTTGGAATAAGACGCTTAAACTTTAGGTATTTTGATTATGGAGATCATTGCTATATAACAGATTTCATTGGAATTTTTCATTTTAGTTCAGTAACCTCTTATTTAAAGAAGAAAATATCTTAACTCGTACCTTTAAAAATAGTGTTTACCTTTAAAATCAAATCTATGATCTTACAGGAACATTCCTCGAAAACTGAAAACAGGTAAGTCCAACATATACATTTCTTTTGCTAAGGTCTTTTCAAAAAGAGTTATCTAATACCTATTATCTTGTATATCTAAGTATATTTTAGTTTTTCGTGCTAACTGTTTCACTGTTTGGCAAACCAGCTTGTTTGTACCAAAGTCACACTGTTGGAACTGAATTCTACGTACAACTAATAATGTAACATATTATAAGTATTAGATTAATACTGTAATGCTTATAATATGAAGAAACGTGTGTTTCACTAGATTTTTCCTAGATACCATTTTATTTTTTAATATTTTACTAGTGTATCTGTGAGTTATATTATTCAATTTAAACTATTTGCTGTATTTTGTATTTGTTATTTTTATTTTGCTGTATTTTGCATTTGTTACTATATTTTTTATTTTTTTATAAATTAATTTAAACATTTTTATTGAATGACTATACAATTAATTCGAACTCAATTGCGAATAATAGCTGAACCGAATCGTTAATTTACTAGTAGCTGAAAGCGATTCGAACCCGAGCCTCGCGAAAGAAGCCGCTAATCTAACAATTGTGTCATTCAGCCTGTATTAACTGTAAGTAACATCGATTAACAGACTACATTGCACATTACATTATAAAAATTTTCGAAAATAAAATGATATGTTTGTTAATTGAATTGAATTAAATTAAAGTTTAAGATATGTTGAATTTTTCAATTAAGTTACGCTATGATATGGTTTTTTCTTATTCAAATTCTATATTTAATATTTGAATTTGGTTTTTTTTTTATTTGTTGTAAAAAATTTGGCTTTAACTTCGAAAAATTATATATAATAAAATAAATTTGAAAAATTTTCGAAACAAAAAATTTCGAAAAAAAAATCATATTTTCAAAAATAAAGTTAAATAAAATTATACGCTACTTAATATAATAATTAAATTTTTTTTTCTTATATAATTATTAAAAAGGAATTTTCTAAATTGTGGCATTTTGTAAATGATATGTTTCGTTTATAATTGTTTTTCTTTGTTTTTAGTTATGTTTTGATTTTTGTTAATTTATTTTATTTTATTTTTTAATATTTTTTTGAAATTTTTCATTTTTGTGGAATCATCTTTTATTATTTTGTAGTTTTTTTTTGATTTAATTTTTTTGGTGGTCTTTGGTGATGTGGTTTTGTTCACATATTATTATTTTGTATTAAATTTTCATATGGAAATATTTAATCGTATTCGTTTGTATGTAGTGGAAATATTTTAATTTATAAGTAAGGCAATAATTTCCTAGTTTTATAAAATAATTAAAAAATTAAAATTTACCTTTTAAAAAACTCCTGTGGTGTAAAATTAACAAATTATCATTATCTTTCAAAATTTAACTTTTGGTACTTCTCATTGTCGTCCAATATTAGATATTTGGATTATATTGGGTTATACCTAAACCCTATTGTACGACTACTTTAAGTTTTAAAAATATCAAAATTTAATTTTATTTTTATTTCAAAATTTAACTCTTGGTACTTCTCATTGTCTTCCAATATTAGATATTTGGATTATATTGGGTTATATATGGAATAACTTCGCTTTTGAACATTGAAGCAACTCTGTGACAGTTAAAATACAGGTTAACCCTTTCCATATTGTAGCGACGCATTTGTCATAAAAGTAAACGTCAAACGCTATCGTAGGACTACTTTAAGTTTTAAAAAAATTTCATCCGAAAACTAAATATTCACTCAGACCCGATTCCTCCTGTAAAATAAACCTGAATAACTCCATATCTTAAAAAAAAGACTTGAAAAGGTTAAAATATTTCCTGATTTTAACTGTTATACCTAACCTATAAAAATTAAAATAAATCCACTGTCCAAACTTCAATTAAATTAATAAAACAGAGTGTAAGGAATAGAAAATGAATTTGTTTTTACATTTTGAATATTATGAATGTATTTGTGTATTTTATAATACAAACATATTTTGTTTAATACTTGTATATGTATATTATATTTATATTATTTATATTTGTATTGTTTTTTTTATTGCTTTAAATGAATTTTCATAAGTGTGAATGTATTTTTAAGGTTTTTTTTTTATGTATTAAGTATGATGCTACATAATAGTTCTTTTATTTGAAATTATATGAATAACGGTTTTTTTTTTATAATTTTGATATTAATTAAAATAAAACATCTTTTAACGGGATATTTTATAAATTTTTCCGAGTCTTGTGTTTAACTGAATTCGCTCTTTTCAGAGTTTTTCATTTCAAACCTTTTCAAATTTTTAAATGCATATGTGTATGTAATTTGTATGATAATGATAAAAAATGTTTACAATATTTTTTAAATCAGTGTATATGTATAATGTAAAATTAATTATTTAAGTCGTATGTTGTATTTTGTTGTAATTCTAATTTCTATTACATATTTTACATTTACCTACTATTTTGCTTATTTGTTTTTTTTTATGTTTATTTTTTACTATCTGAATTTTTTACAGTAATTTTTACAGTAATTTTTACAGTAATAATATATTTATGTAATGTTTATGTTCTATAAGCAGGTATATTATATATGTTATTATATTTGTATATATGTTTTTGTATATTAAATATGTATGGTATTTAGGCGTGATATCATTTTGTGATAAACGATAAAATAGTTATCTATGTATATGTATATAGGTATATTATATCTTTAATATATATTGGTTTTTTAATTTGTTGTATTATTTTTTAATTTATATACTGTTTAATTTTTAGTTCTCTATATATATATGTTGTCATTTTAACTGTAATTTAATATTCAATTTATTCTTTTCATCTTTAATATTCTGTATTTTTATTATCTCAGTATTTTTTTTTTGCTATTTTTAAGCTTGTTATTTTATTTATGTACAATTTTACTAAATCTTCTAATTATATTTTTATTTATTTAGTAATTTTTTTTTAACATTTTTTTTTTTAATTTATTTTTGTTGTTTTTTTTACAAAAAAAAATTATAATTAATATTTTAACTAATTTTGTTTTAATTTTTTTTTTAAATGTAAATTCTTTATGCACTATGAAATTATTATAAAATCAGATTTTGTAGTGAAAGTGAAATTATAATGAACGGAAAGTTGGAAGTTTTAAGAAATTATTTTAAAAATTTTTTTCTGTCATTTGTAATTTTGCATACATCATTGTTAATTGCAGAGTTGTATTAAGCTCAAATTCCGGGTTGACTAATTGCCCAACCTTAATTTTGAATTGCTCGACTAATTGCTCAACTTAAATTTTGAGTTGGGAGCGAATGTATTTATCTTAACAATTGAGTCGGATCAACATTTGAGTCCACTCAATTTTAAGCTGAGCGTGAGCTGAGTTTCGTATTTGTAATCTCGCTGATTTACAACTCTGGTTTATTGTTCATTCCTTCTTGAGAAATGGATTTGATTTTAAAAATAATTAATAAAATGAAAATGAAAGAAACTGTAGTTGTCTTTATTTTAAATATAATAAAAATTATTCTTTAACAAAAAAAAATTTTTAGTGAAAGTACGAGAATTATGAGAATGTTCATGAGTTTGATATTTTACTTATAATTTATTTTAAACTTATGAAACCTTACGGTACTTCGCTTTTTTTTCTGTTTAAATTTTACTGATTTTATATTAAAATCATAGTTTATTGCTTTATTTAACTAGAGATACATAAAATCAGAGTTATTTTTGATAGAAAAAACCGAAATATTGTTGATTGATTGATCAAATTTAAAATTGTTTGTATTGCTTACAAATCCAGGTCTACAATTTTTGAATGTTTGGAATGGTTTCAAGTTCTAAAGGTTTGGAAAAAACAAGACTAATAAGTCATAAGTATATCATAACGAACGTAAGATAGTTAGAACGCTTAATGTTGAAAATTATTATATAATATCATACCTTAATTTTAAAAATTTTCAATATGTTAATTTCTACATTTTATTCTATAAATAAAAAAAATCCATTAATTTATATGATTAAAAAAAAATAAATGTGAACGCACTTTAATGTATATGTCAGAAGAAACATTCTGTGTAAACACAGTCCAATAATATACTTCGCATGTCAAAAGATACTGACATATACTTGTACTTCACATTCGAAAAAATTTTGAGGTAAGAACGTGTCAATATTGACATATTATGAATTGCTTGAATTTAGAATAAAAATGGGATACTTTACGTCAATTAAATTTTAGACTGAAACAGTGAAGGGTCAAATAAGTATTAAGTATAAGTATAATAATCAGTATGTGTATATTTTTACATGGCTGAAAATGAAAATTGGAAATATTAGGAAAAATATTAAGAAAGGCATGCATTGGTGTTGAATATCTATCTTTTAAAAAAATTATAGATTGGTAATCAGGCCTGGTAATCAGTACTCAATTTTTTTGGTTTTAAATATTAAATATTATGATGATATAAATAAATATATGTATACATAATAAATTGTTTCTATATAGAGTATAGAGTTTGGAGTTATGAAGAGCTTCTATATTTTTAAATTTCATCAATCAATTACGAAATTTTAGTTTTTTCCATTTGTTATTAAATTACAAAACTAACATTTCTATTTGTATTTAATTAATATAACTAATATTTTATTCTTTGTTCATTATAAATTTTAACTACCATTAACTAACAATTAATTTTTTTCGTTTATTTATATTTTTTTGTTAATATATATTTCCCCATATTATTAATATTCAACGCGTACTTGCATAATACACATATTATATACTTACATTTAATATCTATGTACAATTTTTTTTTACTATATTTTACATTATAAAATATTGTTATTTTATTTATTTAATAATATTTTTTCTTAAATTAATTTAATATTTTTTTTTTAATTTATTTTTTTCACTATTTATCACTTATTTATTTTTTTTTTAATTATTAGTAATTTTGTTTTAACTTTTTTGTTTATTTATTTATAATTTATTTATTCTATTTACTTATATAATGTATATTTATTCTTCTATATATATTTTAAATCTGTACAATACTATTTTTTTTTAACTTTATTTTTTACAATTTTCTTTCCATAAAAAAGTTTTTTTTTTTTTATTTATTGTTTATTCTTAATTCGCCATTTTTTATTTTTATTTTATTTTATTTTGATATAATTTATAATTATTAATAATAATTATTGTATTTTATTTTAATTTTAATATTAATATTAGTTTTTAATTTTTAAATTTTTTTTTTTTTTGTGTGTAAAATACCCTATGAAACTAATGTCATGTCCCTGTAAGTATTTCTTTTGTTATCAATATCCAACTGATAGTAGTAGAAGAGAAATTGTATTGTATTGATGATGATAATGATGTAATTATTGTTATAATAATTGTTAATATTAAAAATATATATTTTGTTGCTATATTATAATTAAATAATTTAATATAATTATTTATTGTATTTGTTAATGTTGCACTAGCACTTTTATCCGGCCATATTACTTCAACTTCAGACATTTTAAATATGCTAAGTAATCGATGAGCTTGTAATTCACTATGTTGGCTATTAATATGTTCACTTATTGTTTGTAAAATTGGTGTACATTCGTCCTATTATTTAATTAATAAAAAAAAATATATATAAATAAAATAAAATTTAAAGATGTTAACATTTTGTTAATCTAATTTGTTGAATTAAGTTTATCTAAGTTCTTTAAATTTTAATAAAATACTCTATATTTAAATACTTATGTTTTTTTTAGAGAAATAAATATTATCAATCTAAAAGATATTTTAAAAAGATACTAGACTGAACTTCAGATATTTTACAGAATCTATATATTGTAAGCAAAGATCTTAAAAAACTGGGATAAGCTTTACTTTAGGTATACTGTCAGATCTTTTCCAAACTTTTCTGAGACATAACTTAAGTCACGTGATAAAACTTTGTATAGTTCAGAGTAGACAAACGGAGACAATAAGTGCTTCAAAATTCAGGGCTTCTTTATTATAGGGGTTCCTTACTTAAAGAACCCTTGCTCCTACATCTAAGAAACTATCGACTTCTTATGAAGTAAAAACAAAGCCCTTTAAGAAACTCTCTGTATTGACATATACGTATTATTTTACATGATGATATGCAATGGTTTAAATATAGGGTGCTTAAGAAATTTTTTTTTAAAAGATAACGGTACATATTTTTGACATCTTCGGGACCATATAGTGCTTCACCACGTGATCTAAGGTGTTTATCAGCAATGATCTTAGACACCTCTGAAAAAATTTGACAATATAGCTAAAGTTAAGTTTATCCAAGAACTGCGATGTTGGAATTGGAATGAATACATGTTCATTTGTTAATCACTGTCGGGGCATTTTATTAAAGTTTCTTTTACTAAACATTATAACTTAGGTGTTAAGTGTTAAATTTATTAAGTGCTAAGTTAAAAATTTGGGTACTTACTTTTTCTCTCCTTAACATATCTATTGATTTAAGTTTTGGATCAGTTGAAGGAATTTGAGCTGATATAATGACATTTTCATCCGTCATATTAAATAATGTTAGGACGCACTGTGTCTGTTTATAAATGAATGAAAAATATAGACAAATATTTTGTTAATTAAATTTTTTTAAATAATTTTTAATAATTTAATATAATATTTTATAAGTTTAATATTACTATTTACAAATTACTATAATATGATATTTTTCTTACCTCATTATTAATATGTTTAACAACATACTGTTGTAAAGCTCTTACAGCATCTTGTACACCTAAATTTGTATGAGGTCGTAATAGCGCTTCATCTGTGGAACTGTAACCGAGTAATAAAAATATTCCACCTAGAACAAAAAAAAAAATATAAGAAATATTTTAAAAATTTTGAAATTTTAAGATAATTTATGTGAAGTATGTGAAAGAGAAGAGTAGAATTAAAGAGTGTGTATAGTAAGTACAATGTTCATCCATACTCTGAGGCCATCCAAAAAGAACGTATTTATAAATTTATAAAAATGCATCAAACTCCCTAAATATTTTTCGAAAGTATAATTAATCTGAAATAAATTTTAAATATTTCCAGATCCCTCTCAATATTGAAGTTTCTAACTAGACCATAAGATTTTAGAAGCTTATATCTTCTTTGGGTTAAAAATTTCTTAAAATTAGGTTTCCGCATTATATTGATTCAAAACTCCCTATTGCAACGTCATGTATTTAATGTACATTTATTTAGAAAGCTTATGAAAGTTGTTGTTTAGCGCTTCCAGATTGGGTATAATTTTATAGAACTTGTGTTATAAATTTTATTCAAAGCACCTTATTGAAATTTGATACCTGTAGTTTCCTAATGGATGGACCCTACTGAAAAAAAAGAAGAGCTAATTTCTCATCCAGAATCCAGATCCATAGTCAATGCTAAGAACTGCATAACACTCTTTCATTATATTATATTAGGTAATGATCATTCAACTATTATCAATATTATTTACTTTTTCTTAAAAAAAGGTAAAATAAATTAATGAAACTTTAAAAAATAGTTGAAAACTTAAATTCTATAAGAATAACTGTAAAAAAATACAAATAAAGATAAAAAGTAGTCATTATGAAGAACATGAGTACAAGACATAATCCCCAAGCTGAAACCACTTAACTTAACAAGATGATTCTTTAATTTTATTATATTTATTCTATGATTTTTTTTTTGACTACACTGCGTTGCAAAAGTATGTTGTCGATTTAGTTTTAGTGTGAAAATTTACATATTCTCTCTTAAGGTTTAAATTAAATGTTGAAAAAATATTATTTTACGCGTAGAAGCAAAGGACTACCAATTGCTTTTGAATCCATTTACCCGTACCAACATGGAATCCTACGCTATAATATCAACATGGAATCATTTTTATAATAGATATAAATGATTGACATCAAAACTAAATAAATTATTTTCTTTTTCAGAAGAGCTTAAAGCCGACTTACAGCGATCGTAAAATATATAATACTATTAATTAACTTTGAACACCGTAAACTTGAAAAATCTGAAATAACCTGTAGTTCAGTTCGGTTGAACTATTTGAAAAAAACTTTTGTAATCTTCAGTTTCTGAAGTAATTATATGAATCAAGTTTTCTATTATTTGGCAAACTCAACTCATCGCTCAACTCAAATTTTGTGTCCCGCCACCCTAAGAGTGCATAAAATTAACTCGAATTACAATTTAGTGATGAATTCAGTCAAAATTTGAGCTTTTGTCCAATCATGTATTAAAGCACACGAAATATTACCGAACCCCCAAAAACGCTATTTTGGCTTACAATACTTTATTTCTTATTTTTTCTACATTAATATAAACCCGTTACACACTTTTGCGGTTCCATGTAAAAATTTTATTCACATTCAGTGTAAATGTTTTTAATGTTCTTATATATGTTTGGTGTTAATGTGCATTAAATTATTCTGATATTAAAGCATAAATATATATTTTTACGTATAATATAATAATAGATAGACAAAATTGAATTTTACCTGGTAATGTATATTCTCCAAGTGGTGGTTTCATACATATAAAACGTCCTGAATAGCATAAACATCTACCCCGATATGCTTGGTATGCTGGTGATGCATGACTATAAAATGCAAGCGCTGTTCTACATGGTGTAAATTGTACACAAAGTGCATGGCATGTTAAAGTAAGTGATTCACCACAGGTACACAGATCACTGCATTCAGATTCTTCCAATAGATAAATCTATAGATAAAAAAAAATTAAACAGAAAAACAAAGGATTTGAATGTTTTTAATATGTAACACAGAAATATAAAAATAAATCCAAAATTTTTGCAAATATTTTTTTTTCTTTTTCTTTCTTTCTTTTTTCCTTTAAAATTAATAACAATCGGAAAAAAAAACCAAAAGAAAAAGAGAAAAAAAACCAAAAAGACAGGAGCCAACAAACTAATTCTAAAAATGTTCCCTAAAGTTTGTGTCTCATTCTTTTAAAAAATAATAGCACTGATATAAAAGTGATAACGTGAGAAAGAAAGAGAGAAAAAAAAAAAAAAGAAACAATGAAATTCTGGAACGTATTATATGGTACTTACTCTTCTACTGCTACCTTCTGGAATTAATTGATCTGACTGGTGTGGACGTTGGACTACACAATTTCCTAAGAAAGATAAAAATAGAATAAGAAAAAAATTAAATTAAAATTTATTCTTTAGATGTTTGTTTGGTGTTTAAAGGTTCTTTTAAATTTTTTTACGTATAAAATTTATAGTCCCTGTGATAGTTTCATACAAAACCCCCACTTTTTATAATACACTATACATATTATATATGAGAATTTGTTTAATTAGTTAATTTTAATAACAAGTCTGTTCTATGTCTGAAAAGGTTTTTTGAAATTTAATCTATATATATAAAAGGGAAAGTTTGTTTGTATGTTTGTTTGTTTGTTTGTTTGTATGTAGCGAATAGACTCCTAAACTGCCCAGCCGATTTTCATGAAAATTTGTATATAGAGGTTTTTGGGTACGGAAAGAAATCGTGGCCCAAAAATTTAGCTCTAACGGACCGCCAAGTTGGGGCTGTGGTGCAAGAATTTAAACTTCTTTGTTCTAAAATGAAAACGGTTTGACCGATTGACTTCAAATATTGTATACGTGATGCTCTTTGAGAATTGAGTTGACCCTATTAACAGTTTTGGAATTTGTTAACCCATGTCGGGCCGACGGGTGGTCAAAAAAAATTTTGGGTCGAAATTTTGTCCGATTTTACAAAATTCTGCTTTGGTTAAAAAGAAAGCCCCAAAAAAATTTTGTTGAGTTCCATTAACCCATTGCGGCCCAACAGCTTTTTATAGGTTTTTTCAATACTTTACTCTAAATTCAAAACGGTTTGACCAATTGACTTCAAATTTGGTATACGTGAAGCTCCTTGAGAATTGAGTTGACAGTATTAACAGTTTTGGAATTTGTAAACCCATGTCGGACCGACGGGTGGTCAAAAAAAATTTTGGGTCCAAATTTTGTCCGATTTTATGAAATTCTGCTTTGGCTAAAAAGAAAACCCCAAAAAAAAATTTTATTGAGTTGCATTAACCCATTGCGGCCCAACAGCTTTTTATAGGTTTTTTCAATACTTAACTCTAAATTAGAAACGGTTTGACCAATTTTCTTCAAATTTTGTATACGTGCTCCCCTGTGAGAATTGAGTTGACACTATTAGCAGTTTTGGAATTTGTAAACAGATGTCGGGCCGAAGGGTGGTCATAAAAAATTTTGGGTCCAACTTTTGTCCGATTTTTCGAAATTCTGCTTTGACTTTAAAGAAAGCCCTAAAAAAAATGTTGTTGAGTTCCATTAACCCATTGCGGCCCAGCAGCTTTTTATTAATTTTTTGGTTATTTTACTCTAAATTAGAAACGATTTGACCGGTTGACCTCAAATTTTATATGTGTGAAGTAACTTGAAAATGGAGTTGAGTCTGTTAACAGTCGGTCCTACGTTTGGTCAAAAAAAAAAATTTTTTGGAAGTAAATTACGTCATGGAAAAGAGTTTGTACTGCTTTGAATTACAGAAAGTTTCAAAAATTACTATGTAGAATAATCCTTGAAAAATCGTTTTAAAAAGATTGCTTTCATACATTTTTAAATTTACGTGTGTAAACCGTGGGTAATTTTTGTGTTAACTTTTTGCAGTAAAATTAAATTCAATTAAACCTCCATAGAAAGGCGCAGCAACGCGCACCGGGTATTAGCTAGTTACCTATAAAATTATATTTAAAGGTAAACATAGATTCTGTATTTAAGAATTAAGAATTGCATTAGTTGTCGTTTTGTAAGTTACTAAGTTTGCAATATTATTTTTGCAATATTATATATTTCCAGTTCGAATTCATTTTGCCAAATATTATTTTTGGTAAATCCCCTCATTCCTCAACTACGAACTGCAATATACAATAAGTTTTATAGATGTTTAATTTTTAAATATAGTTTTGGACAGTTGTTGGTTTGTTAATATTAAATTATCTATGTTTTTAGTCAAATTTAATCAATGTCTGATAAAGTTCTAATGCATTTTTATACTCGTATGTATAGGTCGAAGGGTATACTAAATTTGCCATTACGTTTGTGACGCAGAGAAGGAAGGGGGAAGATATTTAGACTCAAAGGTATGGATCGGATCAAAAAGAAAAATAAATCGATTTAGTCCCTACGAAAACTCTTCGATAAATAAAGGAACTAGGATTTTGAAATTTTAGCAAATTCGTTTTCATGCACTAGCCGTCATCGCTTTTGAAATCCAGCCATACAACTTCTTTTATAAAAGCATTACTCTAAACCCATTGAAGTTGGGTGTCTGAAATTTTACCAAAAATAATTTAGTTTTAAGGCCAAAGTTTGTGCCAAATTTGGTTCGTCTACTGCTATGGTTATGGGTATTACTCTATGTCCATACATGGGTATTATTCTAATAGTAGTTAACTTTAATGGCGAACGTAATTAACCGGATTAATAATGTCGATAATAAAGTCATTCGGGTATGCCCGAGCGCGTGACTATACCGCAACAAGACCAAGTCGTGACCGCACCGTTTTTTAATCAAACTACATCGACATTAGACGTGTCGACATGTTTGTTTTGTTATTTTGAAACTACCTTTGATTTTTTTTAATTTATAACTTTTTAATAAATTTATAATACGGATTTCTAATAAATGTTCATAATATACGGGCAACGGTGGTGTTACGATATATATCGAGCGACGAAGTCAGGGCATGGAACCTCGTTGTTGATGTCGTTGAAAAAAGTCATAAAAGTCATTTTAGAGTCTCTTGTCGGCAATATACCATCACGGTAATTGCGTTTTAAAACAGTTTTAAATAACGAAATTTCGTCATTAGCTCTATGCCATAGGAATGATGTATTTCAATACAATCCCTCCACAATTTCAAATATTCCACCCAGAATAGGAATGTAAATTTTGTCATTAAAAACTTACTAGGTGCTTGTGTTGTTGTTGGTTCTGTTGTTGTTGATGTTGTTGTTGATATTGTTGTTAATTCTGGTGTTGGTATCAATTCTGTTTGTAAATATGGTATCATGTCTTTTTCATCTTCTTCAGATTCTGGTGGTTCATATGTGTCATCATTATTTTTATCTAAATCATCTAAATCATTTATATTTGGTTCATTTTCTTTTAATGTTACCGGAAGTTGTTCTTCTATTTCATTTGAATGCTAAATTTTATGAAATATAAATACAATAATAATTATTATTATTTAATTTTTTAAAATGTCCTTAAAAGGACATAGAAAATAAAATGCAAAAAAATTAATTAAAAATAGGTTGTTAATTTTTTAAACTTACAATTGGTGGCCTTGGTTTTGGTACTATTTTGGTTACAATTGGAGTTCTTGTGGTTTTAACATAAATAATTGGTGGGTGAGTTGGTGCTGGTGTTGTTGTTGTTGTAGTAGTAGTTGTTGTTGTTGATGTTGTTGTTGGTAATGTTGTCAATAAACCTAATTCAGCTAGCCTTTTCATATGAAAATCTTTTTGTGCTTCAACTGTTTAAAAAAAACAAAATAAAAATTTTCATAAGTTTTCCTTTTCAACTTTCCAAATTTAATTTCTTAAATTTAAGATAAAATCAATTTAAAATTTTAGATAAAAAAAAATAAAATGAACCAGAAACAAATAAATTGGGAAAAAAATAAAAAAAAAACAAAATAAATAATAAACACAATTCTTACCAACACATGGATTCAACCATAGTAATCTTTGCCATCCTAAACATTGATATAAATTTGTCACGTCTGTACCCTGACAAGCACAAGTCATACGTAAAGGCGTTCCTAAAATTCCAATCATTGCTGAACGACAACTGCTCGGTCTTCCGGCACATTTTTTTGTAACACTATCGACCGCACAAGCTTGCTCATAGAATTCTAATTTAATTCTATAATAAAAATTGTAATAAAATAGAAAAACAAAATTAGGTTTATATTTTTTAATAAGATGGCAGGATTTTAAATATAAATTTCATTTTTGTCGGTTAAAAACAATACGATACAAATTTTTTTAGCTACAGATATATTATTGGATATAAATTAAGGTTGCCAGATGAACAGAAAATGAAATTATAAGAGAAAGGTGAAAAGACAAGTTTCACATTTGATTTTTAACTTTTGATTATTCTTATAGGTTATAAAAGTTGCTTATATATAGGGAGTATTTTTTTGTTTTCTGTGTTGCCAGATCCATTAAAAATCTTAGATAATTGAACTGCAACTAAATTAATTATCCTGTTTTATAGATAAGGTAAGATATTTAAAGTATAAGAAAAAATGCTGTGTCCACAACAGAACCAACCGCTATTACAAAAAAAAACGTAACATTAAATATTTTTCAAACATTTTTTACTTAAACATGCATTATAATTTTTATCAAAACAATATAACGTTCAATAATTTATATTAATTTTTTCTATGACACAGATATTTTATGTATAAAAAACCATAGAGTATATCCAAAATGTAGTATAATGTACATATTAGGGCGGATGTCCCGCTAACTGTACTGGGATATCTTAGTAAATTGCAAAATAGAGCTATCCGTCTGATAAACGATCCCAGTGTTACCTCAACGCTCACTGTACTTAGTCGTCGGCGCAGCGTATCAAGATTTTTAAGTGTACATTCCTTAAAAGTTTAAGAAGAGCATTAACATCCATCTTCAGGATATTTGTCAAAAGCTCTTCTATCCAACTGAATCGTTAACTCCCAAATCTCATTCCAAATTTCCTTTCCCAATCCCGATCTTAAAAACCAACAATACGTTTTTAAGGTCTATTCCAAGTTTGGTTTTTATAAAAAAGATGGCTGGTTTTAGTTGGTTAAAGTCCAACATAACCTAGATAAACCCCGCATAGTGATTCTGGGAGGCTTTCGATGAAAAAATCATAGCTTTATCTAGTACTATTTATTAAAGATAGAAAGCCTCGTTATTATTGTTTTAAGAATATTTTTTAAAGATTTCCAATACATATGCGCAAAAATTTTAATATCTATCAGTTAGAAGTTCATTTTGTTCCAGTTTGAATTTTCCAATGCGTCATCAGCAAGAACAAATCTAAAAATTTTTTCATGGATTTGACATGCATTTTTGACAAAAATGAACCCTAAAGTTCATGGGATTAAAATATTTTATATCGCAAAGTTGTAACTGTTTATTTGTTTAACAACTTTTCTTTGACAAACTCTTTTGTATTATTTGTAGATTACTAAATATTCACAAAAAACCTGAAAATTACATTTGAAAAGTGCCCCTTGGGGTTAGCAGGCTTTCTCCAAAAGCTTATAAATTCAAGATATCAACATCAAAACCTTATGTAAGAAGTTTGAAAATATTCAACTCGGCCATTTAGGTTGTGCACGGTTGCATAGACGGACGGATATACACACTATTCCAGGTTCCATTTTTTTAAGACTAACTTACCTCTTATTATATTTGATATATAGCGTTGTGAACCGCGTTGCGATGAATTTAAAAGACTAATAAGAAATTGAAAATTTTTATTACAAAACAAAACACGGTTACATTTTCTCCGAAAATTAAAAAACTACAAAAGTTTCATAATTTTTTTTTAGTACATCTTGCAACCTTAAAAAAATCGTATATTCTATATATAAGTATAGTTGTTATGCCACAATATAAATAAAAATTTAAATTTTTGTATTGGTTTTTTACAAAATTATTTTTTTTAACTTTAAAAAAAGAAAGGAAATTACAATAGACTGAATCTAGTATCTACAAGAATTTGTTTTTATTTTGTATCTATAGATAAAAACAATAAATTGGGGATTATTTACTTAAAAATTAGTCAGAATAAGAAAAAAAACAAACAAATGAAAATAAAAAATTTTAGAGCGAAACCCAAAAACAAAAAGATCCGATTTAGGAAATTGAATTTTCTTTTTTTCCTTTTTAATATTTCATATCCTTGAATGTCCCCAAATAAAATGTTCCTTTTTGGGACGGGAAAAATTATTCCCCAGACATACGCATATGTAAGTTAATATAATAATAAGGATTTTAAATTTGTCCAACACAAGAAAAAAAAAAAATAAACCATTTGAAGTTGGGTTATTATGAATTTCTATTTCAGATTTGGGTTAAATGACTTCTAAAATAATTTTTAGTTTTCGTATAGACTACTATAAGGAAAGCGTTTATAATATCTAAGTTTTTATTTTAAATATTAATACTAAATCCGAATAAACAGGGTTTTTAGATACATTTTAAATGTAAAGATACCCAATGTTCGTTGCTTACATCTGTGCTTTCAACTCTGATAAATTCATACAGTTGTGAATAACTGATGACAGAACAAAAAGTGAGTGAAGTATAAATTTTATTTATGTTTAAATAATTTAACAACTGCTTTGCCACCATTGCCACATGCGTTTATGTTCAGTGGTGGCTGTTCAGACTATAAAGATAATTGGCCTATATACATGTTTAAATTTTTCAATTAAGCAAAGCCATAGATCTTATAGTAGGGAGGTACTTAAGCTTTTTAAATTAACATCAATAAATAAATTCTTGACATGCCGTTTATTGTCTAACTTACCCTATTTCAAAATTTTTATTTTTATATTTTATTTAAGTTTTCGTTATATTTCGAATATTATAAATTTTTTAATACAATATTTTGGGATTAGATTAGGCAATGTTAATCAAGTGTAAGCCTCCTTAATTATAATTTTTGAAGGTAACTTATTTACTTTAAGTACGATTAGTTCAAGCATTGAACTTACCTAAGTTACTTTGAGTTATGGCTATCCTTTAGAAATTATTTAGTTAACTGTGTACACAGTGTCCTATAAACCTTTAGAGTAAACTATAGAAAGTGGAGAGGTGAAAGAAGTTCATAACAAGCAAAATATTTGAAGCTACAAAAAAATTGGGACATTAGTATGAAGGTTACGAAGAGGTATGGACACTCAAACAAATCATCTATATTGTAAAGGGGTAAAGATATTATAAAAAGTTGAAATTTCTTTGAAGACCTATCAAAATCGTTATTTTGGAAACTGTTAAAATTAGCACCCGCGGTCCCCTCCTTCAGAGCAATTTTTAATTCAAAATAACCCCTGTTCCACCTTCTACAGAACAATTTTTATTTTTAAAATAATTTCCCTACCATCCCGCACAGACAAATCAAGAATGTCTGCAAACTATAACATATTTAGCAAAACCTCAAAAAAAAAACTAAATCTTACTTACTATTCTTATGGTTGTCAGAAACATTTTTCATTCCAGGAAGGACACAAAAATATTTTTATTATTTAATGTGTGTTATTATTATTATTTGTTGACAAATTCATATGAAAGTTTTATGGTCACTACTTGGAAGATGAAATTAAAAAATAAAAATTTTTTATAAATTGGACTTGGATATTTTTGTCTGCTTCGTTTTTTTTTAAAGGAAATTTCCCCAAATATAACTTTGACCTTTTTTTTTTATATATGTATGTATAGGATATTTGTTAAAATATGTTTTCCTGTACTAATTGAAGGGATATGCAAAATTTGGAAATGTGTTTTTATTTTTGGGAAATAAAAAATTATCACGGTTGATTGGAAGGTAAATTTATAAACTTTCAAAATAAGGTTTTTTTTTTTTATTTTGTTTTTATTTGTTTTCTTTTAACTTTAATTTAATTTGGGAAATTTTTGAAGTATAAAAATTTGTTGTTGTTCTTTATTAATTAAATTGCATATGTATAGGAGCATATAATAAGGTTTAAAATGGTTATGTTGTATGTTATTTAAATGAATTTTGATTTATTTCCGGGGATATATTTTGAGTTTATTTTAAATTTGTTATTATTATAATTATATTCAAATAAATTTAAATTTTTTTGAAAATTTTTAACATGCTTAAGAATAGGATATACATAATTTAATACTAAGTAGTTTTAATACCATTAGTTTAATTTGAGAAAAAATCTAGAATAAAATCTATAGAAAATATATTTTAAGTTAAAACAAAAGTCATTTAATCTTAATTTTAAAAATCCTGTTGGTTTTATAAAATCAAACTTCCTTATACTAATCACATTAAAATTAATTAATCATAACAAGATTTGAGTAGCAATTTAGGACATGATAATTTTAAATACTAGTCTATGCTGTTAAAATGTTATTAGTACGAAATCAAATTGATTACCTAGTACAAAATCAATTAAAAGGTGTTCACAAGCTTTTTATGAAAATCAAAAAAATAATATTTTGGCAAATTTTGCAAAAATTTCAAACAAAATATTTTGGAATTTTAGTTTTTAATTTTTAACAAATTTTATATTTTATTATAATGTTATTGAAAAATAAATATTAAAATAATTTAATTTGTAGATACATTTAATATTAGAAATGATAAAAAATTTAAAAGGAGCAAAGTTTTGAAAATTTTAAATAATCAATACAAAAATCGATAAGTCGATGATTTTTAAAATTTCAGTGTAGCAAATTTTCTTTGACAGATAATTTTTGAAAAGTTGATGGGAAATCATGATAAACAAAGAAGTAAATTTACTCAACTTTCTAAATCATCTCAATTTTTTAAAATCGGGAGCGATTCCATAATATTGGTTTATTAAATACCGTTTTTAGAAAATTTAGCTTTTTTAAAATAATCTTGTACCTATTTGAAAATCGAGTTTAAACCATCTCGTTGCTTATTTTTAGGATTTTATAATTAAATACAAAATCAGAATTATCAGCCATTTTTAGAATATTCAAAATAAAAAAATCATTTTCAAGACGATATTTTCAAAAATGATATTTTCTAAAAGGAAATTTTCTAAAAGGCGATTTTTAAAAAAAACGATTTTCTAAAAATGAGATTTTCTGAAAACTACATTTATTAAACCAAGATTTCAGATCAAATTCGTGGAAATCAATTAAAACATTTGTGTGACTGACAGTTGTGACATTTGAAAAGATCTTCAGTGTTTTTTAATTGTCTGTGTGTCATTTGAAGTTTTCAAATTAAAACTTTTTTTTAACAGTTTGAAATTACACTTTATTTTGATTTAAATGCATTTCAATTTTTAATTCACATAACAATATTCAGTCTACTATTAAAATTTGTTAAATGTAAATTGTACCTCTAAAGAAAAACTCAAAAATTGAGAAAGACAAAATTTAAAAAAAATTAAAGGAAAAATCAAAAATCTAAAAATATACCAATAACTTTGATTTGAATTTATAAATACTTAAACTTGAAATAAATTATATTTAAAATATCCATTACATATAATAATACAAAACATGTACACAATCCCAAATATCTTCTAGTATATTATTATAATGATTAAAATTAATTTTATAAAATTTATTAGTTTAAGAATATGTTGTCCAATATATGCCAGTCTAATATTTGCACTCTTGAATTTTCCAATTGAATTTTATTAGAAAGCAAAATTTAAATAAAATATTTTAATTTGGCATATCCAAATAAGTGTTCTAGTTTCACTATAGAGTTTTGCATTATTTAGGAATGAGAACATGAGGTAAAAGCTATAGAAAATTAGAGTGCTTGTCCTTAAATATATAAATACTAATATAAAATGTTAAATTTTGTAAAATTATATTGGATTATAATAAAAATTATAATAAATGTGTACACATATTGCAAATATCCAAGTATAAATTTATGAAATGTTCATATTTGTGTAAAAATTTTAAATTAAAATGGCATGTAGTTGAGTCCTATAAAAATATTCAATCATATTTTAAATAAAATGAAATTACATACATGTAAACAACATATTTTGTCAAATATTAAAAAAAAATATTTGCGACACATGATACCTCTTGATTTTTAACAATTGAATTTAAATGAGAAGGGCATTACATTTTTAATTTTTTTTTTTTTTTTTTTTTTTTTTGGGACAGTTTTAATTTTTTTAATAATTATGCAAATATTTAATGTAATTATTTAAATAAAAAATATTTTAAATGTAAAAGTTTTAAAATAGGAATGTGGTGAAATAATAAATTTATATTTCTTGTGTAATCAAAATTGACAATCGAATCATTGAACGTAGAACTAGTTTGTGTTTTCTAGGGAATATCATTTTGCCTACACGTGGAATCAACGAAAATTTGAAATATGAAACTGTTCGTATATATTAAAATTAGCCCAACTAACAAAATTCAGTTCGTGCGTAAAATCAACATTAACATGCGGCTGCGAATCAAGTTTACTTACTAATTCCATTATGAATAAATTATAAACCTTTATAAATAAAATCTCAAAATAATATGCCGAATATAATCTGACCGAACAGAATTAGAAATGCAGACTTGTGAACGCACTAACAGCCGACGAAACACGAGTGAGCCAAATTACCAGATGGTAATGGAGGTGGATTGGTTTTAGTGTATGGTGTATGGTGTAAAAATAAAGAGTCCATAACAAGAATGGCGCTAACCCAGAATCCTCTAGAGGGAATCAGGTCAAGAGGTAGACCGAGAACAGAACAGTGTTGGATGAATTGAGTAGACACGAAATATCCTAGAATGAAGCAGTAGAAAAAGCTATAAATAGAAATTAATGAAGCCGTATTCTCTCAAGTGGAGCAACAAGAGAAAAAAAATTTGCGCAAAAAAGTGCATATGAAAGGTGACTTTCAAATATATATAGGTAAGTGTTCTATAAGTGACTTGGAAATTTGATAAGGTGATCAAATATTGTACGGAGATGGTGATGAAATAAGTTGCTTCATACCAAAACGAAGCTAAGAATACTTTTTTTAGGCACCTATTCACAGCCACCTTCTCTTTATGCATTAAAATGTAGGCTTAACTGAAAGACTTAAAAAGTTGGCATTGAAAAATCAGAATTTCCTTCAACCATCATAACTATATTATATATTTAACATTTATTGATTTTGATTTAAACTATTGTGGATTAAATTAATCAATTAATCAATCAAATAGACTCAATTCTCGTGCCTCTAAATTTTTTAGCTTTTGTTCAGTATATTTATACTATAGAGGAAAAGGTTATAAGTTTTTTCGTAATTGCATAAATCCGAAAATTTTTTTTGTGCATGTGTGTGCGCGTGTGTGTATGTATGTGAGTCAGTTACTCAATATCTCACATAAATTTCAACCGATTTTCATAAAATTTAGTATGAACGCTTTTTTCGCCAAAAGTTGGGTTAAGTTCCAATTCGGACTACGGGATCGGGATTCTTTCATACAAAAGCATCAGACTTTTCGAGTAATATCGAGTTCCAACTGTCAAAATGAGTTCAAAATTGGTGGGTACCCATGAAGAGTAGTTTTCATAAATTGATTCTAGTATCATGGGGTCTAGATTCTAGGAGCTTCGGGAATCTCAAATTCTAGTAATTCATCAAAATCTCAACCAATTTGAATGAAATTAGGTATAAATACTTTTTTGCGAAAGTAAAGAACGACTTTGCAGTTAAAACATATTGGACCAGGGAAAGGGAGCCACCTAATAAAATAATGAGAATTTGCAATGCAAACCACATTATGCAAAAAGAAAAGCTGGTACAATCCATTTTGGATTCATTTCTACGTATTTATTAATAATTTTATATGAAACATAAAGTTTTAATTTAATTTCTTTCTTTCCCACCTTTAAATGACTTTTTATTTACAATCATTGTAATATATTAAATTTCAAATCACAAATTTTTATTTTATTTCTCCTTTAATTTTTTATTTTCAAAAATTTTTTGTTTCATTCTTTCTTGTTTACCATTCTCTTTCTTTCATTTTTACTTTTATTCTATTTTGCATGTCCCATGATAATATTTGAAATAGTTTAAAATAAAAATTAACACAAAAAATAAATGTGTTATCTCCCTCTCTTTAAAATATATATGTATACATAATAATAAATTAAGAGAGAAATATAATATAATAGCTAAAGAGATGTCAAATTAATTGCCATTTAAAGTTAAACCCTTCATTATATTCAAAATTGCAGAAATATTGAAGGGATCAAAAACTTAAAATAAACTTTTTTGTTTTTTTTTTTCATAACGTAAAACCATCAATTATTAAATAGATATTAGGTGGCGCGAAATAAAGCCATACGAAATAAAGCCATAAAATGACATTATGGCTTTATTTCGCATTCAAATGCGAAATAAAGCCATATCGCCAATTTTTTCGCGTATGGCTTTATTTCGCATTTGAATGCGAAATAAAGCCATATCATTTTCTAAAATTTTACGAAATAAAGCCATATTGTAAAATTGATACAAATTCTAATTTAATAGTAAACAAAGTAAAAAATAAATAAAAAGTAATAAGTTCCTAATTTTTTTTAATACACTGTAATAAAACATGTTAAATAATATTATATTTTCATTACGGGGGCTGCCGCCCCCGAACCCCCGCTAACTCAATTATTGAAGCTAGATTTTGAATCCAACACTAAAATGAATAGAATGGTATAAGAATTCGGATACCTAATTCATTCAAAAAATTAATAAGTTTCTAATTTTTTTAATACACTGTAATAAAACATGTTAAATAATATTATTTTTTCATTACGGGGGCTTCCGCCCCCGAAACCCCGCTAACTCAAATATTGAAGCTAGATTTTGAATCCAACACTAAAATGAAAAGAATGGTATAAGAATTCGGATACCTAATTCATTAAAAAAATTAATAAGTTTCTAATTTTTTTAATACACTGTAATAAAACATGTTAAATAATATTATATTTTCATTACGGGGGCTGCCGCCCCCGAACCCCCGCTAACTCAATTATTGAAGCTAGATTTTGAATCCAACACTAAAAGGAAAAGAATGGTATAAGAATTCGGATACTTAATTCATTAAAAAAATTAATAAGTTTCTAATTTTTTTAATACACTGTAATAAAACATGTTAAATAATATTATATTTTCATTACGGGGGCTGCCGCCTCCGAACCCCCGCTAACTTAATTATTGAAGCTAGATTTTGAATCCAACACTAAAAGGAAAAGAATGGTATAAGAATTCGGATACCTAATTCATTAAAAAAATTAATAAGTTTCTAATTTTTTTAATACACTGTAATAAAACATGGTAAATAATATTATATTTTCATTACGGGGGCTGCCGCCCCCGAACCCCCGCTAACTCAATTATTGAAGCTAGATTTTGAATCCAACACTAAAATGAAAAGAATGGTATAAGATTTCGGATACCTAATTCATTCAAAAAATTAATAAGTTTCTAATTTTTTTAATACACTGTAATAAAACATGTTAAATAATATTATTTTTTCATTACGGGGGCTTCCCTCCCCGAAACCCCGCTAACTCAAATATTGAAGCTAGATTTTGAATACAACACTAAAATGAAAAGAATGGTATAAGAATTCGGATACCTAATTCATTAAAAAAATTAATAAGTTTCTAATTTTTTTAATACACTGTAATAAAACATGTTAAATAATATTATATTTTCATTACGGGGGCTGCCGCCCCCGAACCCCCGCTAACTCAATTATTGAAGCTAGATTTTGAATCCAACACTAAAAGGAAAAGAATGGTATAAGAATTCGGATACCTAATTCATTAAAAAAATTAATAAGTTTCTAATTTTTTTAATACACTGTAATAAAACATGTTAAATAATATTATATTTTCATTACGGGGGCTGCCGCCCCCGAACCCCCGCTAACTCAATTATTGAAACTAGATTTTGAATCCAACACTATAATGAAAAGAATGGTATGAGAATTCGGCATAGCTATTTCATACAAAACATAATCAACCCTAATTAATAAATATAAATATTCTGGAAAAGGGGGCAATCCTGCTTTTGAATCCAACTCCAAAATCCCTCCTAATTGAGAATCCCACATATACACATATATATAAATATTCTGGAAAAAGCGTAAAGCCCTGCTTTTGAATCCAACTAACAATCCCACATATACACATATATAAATATTCTGGAAAAAGCCGCAATCCTGCTTTTGAATCCAACTCTAAAATCCCTCCTAATTGAGAATCCCACATATACACATGTATAAATATTCTGGAAAAAGCGTAAAACCCTGCTTTTGAAACCAACTCTAAAACTCCTTCCTAACTAAATAAAAAAGTTTGGAAAATTAAATTGCTTCTATTTTCACAAATAAAATTACATTTTTAAATGCGAAATAAAGCCATATGGCTTTATTTCGCAATTGAATGCGAATTAAAGCCATACGCGAAAAAATTGGCGATATGGCTTTATTTCGCATTTGAATGCGAAATAAAGTCATAATGTCATTTTATGGCTTTATTTCGTATGGCTTTATTTCACGGCGCCAGATATTAGATAGTATATATCTATATTCATTAGTAAATTTATATAGTTATAATGATGATACGCTTAAATTACATACATGCATACATATATTGCAAAAATATTTTATGATTTACTATTTTTGGTTTTGCTCTATAATTTTATGAATTAGAACGAAACTGTCATAATGGCAATTATAATGTTATATAAGAATATTAAAGTCACATGAGATTTCCTGATGGTGTCGATGATGAATCCCCAAAAAAAAAAAACAAAAAATAAAAGGTTAGGTATTATACAGGGTGTTTTACAAATAACCTGCTATAAAGCAATTGGATATTTTAGACTGGTTCCCAGTTCTTTCAACTAATATTTGAAAATGTAGTAGAAAGAAGAGAGAGTTATAAAAAATTAAGATAACGTTACGTTAATACCGTTATTTTTAAATAAAAAGCTTATTATGATATTTTGTTTGTAAAAAGTTAATCATTTTTAAAGACAAAGTTTTAGAATGCAAATTAACCAAGCTTGTTTCGTTGTAAAACTTTGTGCACCGAATATTCTAAAAATCTAAAAAGCCTACATTAGATGTGCCACTTAAAAATGGAGAATAATGCACATATTTGGGATAGAGCCCTCCAATCCGCGCTGGCATATTTCGATAGAGGGTAAAATAGAAGAATCCCAAAGTTAGCACATCGCTGACTTCACTTAGCCATCGGCGCATCGTCTTTTCATTTACCCTGTTTCATAGATATCTTGCAGGGACGAACATCTGTTCCAAAGAAATCAAACAATTAATAACACCTAAGGAAGGAATGCGAGATATGCTCATCCGTTAAATTACTAAGATGATAAAACACGGCTTATGGAAATTCGCTTGTTATGCATACGTCGCGATTATGGAATCAGTTATCATCTAATATGCTTCCCAAGTGTGGTAATTTATGAATTTATGTACGATCCAAAAAAGAAGAAGAATATTAAAATTCATTTTCATGATATCCATATAAAATTTTCTCTTTATGCAAGCTTATCCAAATTCTCAAATCATGTCCTCATAATCCTTGCTTAATTCTGATCCTATAAACTAAACGATACATATGTATTCAAAGTCCATTCCAAGTTTAGGGTAGTCTTAAGTTAGTTAAAGTTCAACACAACCCAGATGAAGCCCGTACAGTGATCCAAGGCGGCTTTAGATGCTTCCCATCAACTATCATAAAAAAAAAACCTAATAAATCTTCAATAGCCCATATCTTCCAAGCGTATGTAAATCGGCCGTTCTTCTTCTAGTATTATGTCAGGTAATTGGCATAACACCCTGTACATATATTTAAACATTTAAAAGCGTACTTAAATTTAAAATGAAAATATCCAAATATAAATAAGCTGTTAGTAAGTCGAAATAAGTTTGTATGTTTATGATCAAATATTAATGAGATTTTATATTTGCAAGGTTGAAAATTTTCTGTTCAATCGTTTTAGGTATAAAATTATGTTCTGGATCTTTTAAAACTATTTAATGGAATCTAATGATAGAAAATGAAAAATTCTCATAATATATTGATTTTTAATTAAGTATAAAGTTCTTTAGAATATCTATAGAATTATTATGTATATTTCTAATTTTAATAAAAATTTGGTACAAATTTAAAATTAGTTGAAGATATAATTACGCAATAAGAAGCATTGGAAGGTTAAAACTAAATATTAGGAGTTTTAATTAAAGGAAGAATTGGGTTATGATGGAGTATACTTTGAACTAGATTCAGATAGCAGATTATATTATATAAGAAGTTTAATCTATATAAAGTTATCATTTTAAACAATTTTTAAGAAATAAATTAACTTATTTCAAAAACTTTTTTAAATTGTGTCAAAACAAAAGCTACTTAACAGACATTTTATGTTACTCAGTTTATATGAATGAAAATTTTCAGATTTAAAAAGTTTAAATTTCCTAAATTTTAATGAAAATTCTTAAAAATGTTTAACTTATATATTAATATCAAAGTGATGAGGTGTTAAAATGTCTAGAACAGTGTTCTAAAAATAAAAAAAAAAGTTTTCAAGTTTTAATAATAATTAAATTAATTTTATAAGATAATTTCTATGTATCTTTATGATCTTATAAGATGAACACTAAATATATATTTTATATATTTAAACCAGAGTTCTATTAAATTAACTTTAATTTTAGAATGTTGTATGAGTATTTTATAAGATTTATAGAACAAGTTTTTATTTTAAGATTTATTTTGAAATAATATTAAGAGTATATGAAGCACTGGGAAATAAAGTCAAATATCATTAGATAAAGAGAGAAAATCTAGAAATATAAAGATGGAAGCAAACTAAATTATAGAACTGTTTTTATATACGTATTAGAGCAGAATAAAAGGTGGTGGAACTTGAAACTTGAAATTTTTATAATTAAAATTTGTAAAATATGTATATTATGTTCCAACCCTTTCGGCATAATACAGACTTAAAAGCTCAATCATATATGAATACTGTAGAGCTTTTTTGACCTAGAACATTGAATATAGGAGCTCTTTTTTAAATCACCTCAAAATTGTTGAACGAATTATCACCCTATGTGTATCCCAATACTTATAATTTAGAAAAATTCAAGAGAGAAGTTAACTTATTCATTCTGCGTTTCCATTTAACCCTTGATGGATATTATGTCTCATCATTTCAGTCATTATACTGAGGGCAGGTTGCGTGCTTATCTCGTTATTCTGGTTGAGGAGGGATTTTTTTTTAGTGAGGAAGACCTATTGGAGGGTATAGGTTTTCTAGTACCTTTTGAAGGTTTGCCATGATTTAGTACAATTACAATTCTATGTGTTATATTATAATATTGTATGTGAGTTATAAGGTATTTCTGTATCTGTGACTTATATTAATCAATTCAAATATTTGTTTATATTATTTGGTTAATTTATTTTTTATTATTGATATAATAATTTTATCTATTATTATATCATCAAATTGAACCCATTGTCGAATGGTAGCTATATCGAATCAAAACTGGAAAACCCGATTTTTCAATTTTACTTGGATTCGAACTTGTGTCCCTAGAGTGAATTGTCGTCAATTTAATCACTATCTACTAACTCCCAAACTTATATTCAATCCTTATTAAAAAAAAGAATACTTTCAATTAAATTGGACTAAATTTACAACTTAAAGATTGGCACAAAATTAATAAATACTGTAGAGTTTCAGCTTTCAATACATTGGAACATGCCAAGTTAAAAAGTTTCCATTTAGATGTTGTTCAAGATGGCAGGTTTTTAATATCACACCATTTTCAATTAAATAAAATTTACCAAAGTAAATTTATTCACTACACAAGAGCAAGAAGCTAACAAGGATTTCGAAAAAATTTGACTTACAATGTGGAAGCCACCATTCAATCTTGTCATTTTGCGTTTACTTCCAGAAATACGAAAAAGTCAATAGGTGAAAACTTTGTAAATAAAATGTCTAAAATATTTTTTGGAATTTTATATTATAATTTATTTAAAAAATGTGATTCAATTATTTTTTCTATAATACATATATCAATATGTTAGTCATACCTACATTGATACATGTATATTATATAAATATATTTTATTATTATTAACTAAACTTTACCAAAAAAAAAATATATATATACGTAAAAATATATATGTATGTATACACACTTAAGTTGATACTGAAAATAAAGATTGACAAATTCTTAACAAATTTTATAGTTTAAATTTTATAAAATATCATCTTCCATCCCTTTCTTCGCCTATACACTTTGTATATATTTAATTTTATTTATATATGGATTTATATGTATATGTATTTATATTAAATCCTTGCCATAAAATCCTGGTAATGACTGGGATCAGAAAATGTAATATAGTTATTTAAATAAATTAGATTCATTTTCTATGCCTTAATTTTATAAATAGATGAAAAATATATTACAGGTAAATATTTTGGCAATAAATACATATACAGTATTAAGTGTATATAAAGTAAATATATGTATGCTAATATTTACGTGTGTGTTTTTGTATATGTAAAAGAAACATTATTTTTTAACACTTTTTGTAAATAAGTAACGTTCGAACATTTTAAAAATTAATATTTTTTTTAACAGGTAAATAAATTTACCTTCGAATATTTATTTTCTAAATTTGTTGTATATGGTATATGTGAATGTTTGTTTCTAATAATTTTAAGTGGTAATTTAATTTTTTTTTTTTTTTTTTAAATTTGTACATTTTTCATTTAATCGGTACTTTTTAAAGAATTTAATCCTGTAAAAGGAATAAATCAAGTTGAAATTAACTTGAATGATGTTTTTTTTTTTTTTTTTTTTCCTTATTACTCCTCTTGGGAGCATAGGATATCTACTAGGCATCTCCACCTGACTCTATTTGGAGCAGTTATCTTTGCATCCTCCCATGTTTTCTCAATTGAAACTAGCTCTTCCGAAATCGTTCGCCTCCAGGTGTTATTAGGGCGGCCTCGTCTTCGGGTTCCTTGTGGGTTCCATTCTAGTGCTTCCCTTGCTATGCTATCTTGCGGTTTTCTCAGCGTGTGCCCTATCCATTTCCACTTCTTCCTTTTGATCTCTTGCCCAATTGGTTCTGTTTTGGCAAGTTTCCATAGGTCCTGGTTACTTATTATGTTCGGCCAGTATATTCTGCATATTATCCTTAGACATTTGTTGATGAAGACCTGTAGTTTCTGTGTGATGTTGTTTGTAACTAACCAGGTTTCACTTCCATATGTTAAGGTGGTCTTTACGCAGGTTCCAAATATCCTTAATTTTGTCCCCCTGGACATTTGTGCGCTTTTCCATACTGGCTGCAGGCGACCGAACATTGCCCTGGCCTTTTTGATCCTGCTTTCGATGTCGGCGTTTATGTTACCGCTGTTATTTATGATGCAGCCTAGGTAGTGGAAATTATCTACATAGTCGATTGGTGTGTTGTTTATCACCGGACGGCGTGGGTTGTTGATGTTAATGGCCATCGCTTTCGTCTTTTCGATATTTATTTCCAGGCCCACACTTCGAGCTAATGTTGCTAGATGGTCTATTTTAGCTTGCATATTATTTATTGTGTGTGATAGCAGGCAGATGTCATCGGCATAGTCCAGATCTTCTAATTGCCTGAAGAGATTCCATGTTAATCCAGTTCTTTTGGTACTAATCTCTTTCATTATGTCATCTAGCACTACTGTGAAGAGGATTGGTGACAGTGGACAACCCTGTTTTACTCCTATGTTGGTGGTGAATGGTTCGCTGGTATTACCATTGTGGAGTACTGAGAGTTGTGTCTCTTCATACATGTTCTGTATTATATCTATTATTTTTTCCGGCACATTTCGGTTTCTAAGTGCTTTCCATATGGCTTTTCTGCTTATGCAATCGAACGCTTTCTTGAAATCGATGAAAACCAGGTATAATGGGGCTCGCCATTCTATTGACTGTTCAACGATGATTCTGAGCGTATTAACCTGGTCTATGCAACTTCTATGGGGACGAAAACCTGCTTGTTCATCTCTTATTTGGTTCTCAAGTTTCTCTTGCAGCCTTGTTTGTATTATTGTTGCCATAATTTTGTAGATTGTGTTTAGCACTGTTATGCCTCTCCAGTTGTCGCACTTGGTCAGATCACCTTTCTTTGGAAGTTTGATGATTATTCCATTTTTCCATGTGACCGGTAGTCTGCCCTCATCCCATGCTGTTGTGATGTGAGGTTCTAAAAGCTCGGCTGATGTTTCTGGATCTATTTTTATAATTTCTGCTGGGAGCCCATCTTCGCCTGTTGCTTTGTTTATTTTTAGCTTTCTTATTGCCTCTTTGATCTCTGCTTTGGATGGTTTATTTATTCTGATGTTGTAATTGTTATTATTTGTGCGATTTTCTGGTCTGGTTTCTTCTAGGTTGGGGTCGTTGTTATTACTGGATTCTGCGAAGTGTTGTCTCCATATTCGGGTTTGTTCTTCGGGACATGTTATTAGTTCACCATTTTGATCCTTGATTGGGTGATTTTTGTTGTTTCTTCTGCCAGTGAGCTGGTTTACGATTTTATGTAGCTCTCTTGTGTTGTTGTGTATGGCAGCCGTTTCCGCCTTATTTGCGAGATCGTTAAAGTATGTTCTTTTATCTCTTCTTGCAGCACTTTTGACTTGTTTAGCTATATTATTGTATTGTTGTCTTATAGCGTTATTGGTATTCAATTGCTGTTTTAGGTTATTTCTTTGTGTTATTAGATTCCAGGTGTTATTGGAAATCCATATCTTTCTTTGCGGCTGAATTGTCCCTAGGTGTTCTTCTGCTGTGTTTTTGAGGGTCTCGACAATGTGGTCCCATGTGTGTGGTTGGTTTATTGGGAGGGTTTGGCGTATTGTTTCTACGATGTTATTTCTTATTTCAGTGTTACGGAGTTCTTGGAGGTTTATCTTTCTTCTCATGTTTCTTCTGGATCTTCTTTTGTATTTCTGCCATATTCTTACATCTCCGGTTATTAATTCGTGGTCGCTTCCTATATCTGCACCTCTCTTGTTTCTGACATCTTGCAGTGTGTTTCTCCATTTTCTGCTGATACATATATGGTCAATTTGGTTTTTCGTTTGACCGTTTGGTGAGGTCCATGTATACTTATGTATGTCTTTATGGGGGAATAACGAGCCGCCGATAATTAATTGGAATGTCTGGCATATGTCTATGAGTCTCTCTCCGTTATTGTTTCTAACTCCGCAGCCATGTGTCCCTATTGTATCTTCTATACCTTGATTGTCTGATCCTATTTTAGCATTGAAGTCACCCATTAGTATCGTAATATCTCCTTTCCTTATGCTGTTTAACGCCGTTGTTAGTTGTTCATAGAAGTCGTCTTTAATCTCGTTTTCTGCGTCTTCTGTAGGAGCGTAGCATTGTATTATCGTTACACTTTTACTTTTTGTCGCAAATCGTGCCATGAGTATTCGGTCTGATATTGGCTTCCAACTGCTTAGTGAGTTACGAAAATTCCTTGATATTATGATACCTACTCCGCTTTCACCACCCCTATCTTTTCCACTGTATATTAGTTTGTTCCCATTTGATGTTATTTCTTCTCCACTTTTGTTCCACCTCATTTCGCTAATTCCGAGGATATCTAATTTATATTTGCTCATTTGCTGTTCTACTTGCGCCAGTTTGGATGCTTCACGTAGCGTTCTGACATTCCACTGTCCTATTCTTGTCCTTTTGACTGCATTAAATGTTGTTACCGTGAATTCATTATTGTATCCGAGGCTCTGCCTTGTGTTTCGAATCGTTTTTCCTTTTTTCAATTAAGTAAATGATTAGTCTACTGTAATCTATCTACAAGATGTCGCTTCTTAATTTTTTCCCTAGTGTCATCTATCGGTCAAGTAGAGAAACCGTGTCATGTTTTTTTTTTTTTTAGGTGCGTACTGCCATTGTAATTGCATATGACAATTGCAATTACATTGTTGTTTCTGTCACATATGTCATCTCTGATCATATGCACATATAGGTTATTATTTTATTCAGTATTAGTTATTAGATTATAGAGTAAAGCTGGAAACACGATTATAGGTATATTTTTATATTATTTGTTACTAATTATTTATTATTATATTTTTTTTTTTTTTTTTTTTTTTTTTTAGGTATAGAATTATTATATTATAATTTATTATATATTAATTTATTATAATTGATAATTTTATTGAATATGTTATCTCCCACCAGGATTCGAACCCGGGACTGCCACAGTGTTTAGATTGCGAGGTTGCGCTCTAACCACCTAGGCTAAGGAGGAGATAATGATGTATCCATATATTTATTATTTTATTAGAAAATATTGGAATTTATTTGTAAACTGAAGTTATCGGCTAGATGGCACAATGGCTATAGAGCATGTATTCATCTTCCATTTAAGGGATCCTTGCTTTCATTTCGATTCAGCTTCCATTCGTCAATGGGTTGAACATAAATGTTAAATTTAATTTAATAATATAACTCACAGATACAGAAATGACGTATGATTTATATTCGAAATTATTACAAAATAAATAGAATTGTATTTATTGAAATCTAAGGCCTGGATGAATTATTATTGTATACATATTTATTTTTTTATTTATTTATCATTCACAGGCTCTAAGAAGTGCTTATCACTTTTGGCGAACTGTTTGTTTATATTGTTATATGTATTAATGTATTTTTTACGAAAGATATATAATTATTATTTATTGATTAAGCCATTAATTTGAACCCAATGACGAATGGTGTCTAGTCGAAAACCAGTAGAGTATTTTCACTTTCACTGGGATTCGAACCCGGATCTTTCGCATGAAAGTCGGCACTCTAACCACTCAGCTATATTAATATAATAAGTTCAGAATCGTACACTTCTGTTTCCGTATTTCCAATTGTTAGCTTTACAGTTAAACAGCAAAAAAAGCAGGTATTTTATTTATAAAAATTACAAAACTAATATTTAAGCTTGGTTTTGCTTCCTTAAATAGTTGCTCTACAAAATAAAGCCTTGAAAATGGTACTAATCCGCGCATCCACACATTGACTTAAATAATTCGAGATTGAAGAATTTTGAATTTTAAATTCTGTATTATACGTAAGATAAATTTAAATTAGAAGATATTTGAAAGATCTCTTAACTATTTTCAAATCCCTTCTAGGAGCTGATATATGAATTAAAAAGTTTTAAAAATGGATTTATATCCAAGGTTTTACGTTATTAACACTTAAACAATAATTTTTAGGAAGTTGCTATTATACTAAATGACCAGTATTCAATAAACATTCCAAAATTAAACAATTGTTAAGAATCGAAAACGTTCATCAAACAAATTATAAGATACTTTTTGGTGTTTAGTTTTAAAAAAAATTTTCAAACTTAAGTTCTTAGAATCCTAATAAATGAGAAACATGTGGTACTGAATCACAAATCACAAAGTATATGTCACTGAGTCTAAAGGGGATGACACAATAATCGATTCGGTTTATACAGCGCTTGCAGCATCGCTCTTCAACTGAGTCAAGTTTTATTTAAATCAATAACTTCTATTTAAAGAGCGTTGATAAATTGGGTCATAACCCTAGTAAAAAAAATTATTTCAATATTAATCAATGTAAAGTATATACTACTGCGAGTATTGAGCTTTTTGAATTATTACTAACGCTTTAATTTTGCCCCAGAACAAAATTACAAACAATTTTTGCTTAATTACTATAATTCTAAGGCGGCTGTCACACTGACAACGAACAAAAATTTTTTTTTTTTGAAAAAACTTCTAATATGTTTTTAAACACTAGGGCTTAAGATTTTTAAGGTTAAAATAATATGCTTCTCCAAAAATATTAAATTACCTTCGGTATACATATAGGTATGTAAACTTGCATTTGTAAATTAAAATTTACAGCTATTGCCTGTTTTTTTTCACATGTTGTAAAAATAATACATTTCCGTTGAACGAAATTTTATACTTCCAAAAATTAAGAAAAAATAGTGTTTTCCTTTTGCAATATGTAAAATGTCTAAAAAAAACTTATACGAAGATTTATAAACCAAATTTAATTTAAATGGATTTTTTTGTCTATTTTAACACTATAATTTTAGGTTTGTTTAAAATTATAAATAATTTATTTAATAGTAAGACTTTCGATGTTTGTATTGTATTATGTACACTAAAATAAATCTTTTAGATCAATTATTTAATACATTGATATCACATTATAATGAAACATATAGTATAAAATTTGAAATCATGATACTGGATATTCTAGACTATAAATTTAATTTATTTTTTAAATTTAACTTGTCTTTCATTATATTAAATTTATTAGTACATATTACAATATTGCTAACCTTTAATATTGTAACTTGTAAATCATTTGTAATTTTTGGAAATTTTACAAAAAATAATACGTTAATGCCATTTTAGAAATACGTAATGTGAATCTCAACAGATTCAAAATGTCTTTTAAAATATCTGTTCACCTGGCATAATATTCTGTCTGTATAACTGTAAAACCCCATAATATGCATTTGATATATATATGTATTCATGGATTATTACCTGCATTCTCGATCCTCTTTACATAAATCAGCCACAATGTGACATCCTGGTGGTGGATGATAATATATTCCATTAGAATTTTGTGGATATATGTTGTCAGGTGGTCTTTGTGCACAAACCGGATGAAGTTTTTCTTGTGAAATCATGCATGTATCGTGACGGTTTGGTGTTTTTCTATAAAAATGAAAAAATAAAAATGAATTTTAATAGAAAAATTTAAATATATAAGAGTAAAAAAAAATATTGTTGAATAGTTATCATTGTAAAAAGATTTACATGTTTCTTAAAATTTTTTTTAGTTAAATACCTTTCAACAAAAATGTTTTGAAACATTTTTATAATCTCAAAAAAAAAAAAAAAAAAATTAAAAAATAGTTTTCTTAAAATAAGGGATTTAAGTCAATAGAGGATTATTTAGGGGATTTTTTGACAAATTTGGAAAAAACGAGGAAAAGTGTAAGTACTGTGTCAACTCATATCATTACTTACTTTTGGTAATATTTTAAATATACAATTTTTTAGACTTTTAGTTACGTACAATAGAAAATATAAGTTGAAAAGTAATTGTTCGAACCTCTTCCGCTACACCGACTATATTTTAGTCAAATGTGGGCCATTAAAGTTAGCTACTATTGACAAAAGAACAGTCATCTACATTTATTTGGTATCGAGTAATGCTCATATAATAAATTAAGTTGTACTGCAGCTACTCGAACCTGTGGTTCAAACTGGCTGGATTTTAGTAGCGAATTTTTGAAAATGTCAAAATCCTAGCTTCTTTATTTTTTGAGTTATCGTGTGGGCGAACGGACGGACATACAAAGCTAGATCGATTTACTTTTCGATTCTAATCCGATCCATACCTTATAGTCTATATCTGACCCCTCTCTGCTTCTCTGTGTCACTAACGTAATGGCAAATTTATTACACCCTCTTGACCTAATGTCATGTCAATTTGAATTTAATTTTAATTTTAATAATCGCAGGGTTATGTTCTAAATATCATTCTGATTTTTTAAATACCTAATCCTTGGTTACATGTCATGCTTTAAATTTTTAATGAAGATTTTTGCAGTTTCAATAAAATTAATATTTTTTATATTAGACATTCATAAAATGTTTAAGGAGTTATTAGGTAAAATATTAGAGAGTTATATTTAACTCTAAACAAAATTTTTCACTTAATTACTTTCGCCAGCACACTCTTTCTACATTTAAGTTCAGTTTTATAAATATATTTAATTTTCGGATTGATTCAAATGTGTTTGATCTTTAGACATTGGTTTTTGCTTCTTAACATTTTATAACCTTTTAAAAAATCCAATCTGTTATGCGTCTGTAAGTTATGCAAATTTATTATGCGTCTGTCATTGTTTGATCTTTAGACATTGGTTTTTGCTTCTTAACATTTTATAATCTTTTAAAAAATCCAATCTGTTATGCGTCTGTAAGTTATTCCAATCTATTATGTGTCTGTCATAAAACAATTCTAATTTAAGAAAACTTTTTTTTAAAGTCATTCAATAGTCTTTAGTAAATCTTTCAATTTTTTTTTGAAATATTTGTTTCTTAGATCCTGAGAATTGAAGGCTATAATCCCAGAAACCTAAATTACTACACCCGATTACCAAAAATCTTTTTTTTTACATCCCTATACTGGAAAGCAATCAGTAAATTTGTATACGATATACTACCAAGGAACTGCGCATAGTTCTATCCCATAAAAATTTTAAAAGATATATTATTGTATATATAGGATATTCCTCAGCAACTTTAATACGGAATAAGTTTATTCAAAAGATACAATAAGCAAAAAACATTATTTGTTAATCTTGCTACTTTTTGTATATGAGCAATGCCTTGCTTATTTAGCAGGCCGGTATAACAAATTCTTTTTTCAAATTCGTTAATTTTTAAGATACTCGTTTTTAAGAATAATAAATTTAATTTTCTTTAAAAAAATCAAAATCTATATAATAAAATTTTAATTAAAATACATTATATACACAATATACATATGTGAACTTAAAAATTAATTAATTCTATTTAAAGCTACAATTTAAAATTTATTTTTATTTTTCAATCGATTAAAAAATCGAAAAATAAGCAAATGAAAATTTCAGTAAGCAAAAAAAAAAAAAATCTGTTGAATAAAATACTAAAAAGTTATGCAAAAAAAATAAAAAGTGTAACACTGGAAAAGAATTTTATTTTATTGAATTCATTTTTTAGCACATTTTCAAAAGATTTTGTAAAATATGTGCCTATACTGTTTCACTCGGTGCGCCCGTTACGTACGTCTGAATGTTTACAAAAACTTTTACATCGTTTGAAATAGAGAAAAGAAATTTCGTAGAAGAATTTTTTTCTGTAGCCCCACTTGTTCCAGAGCTACAGCCCTCCAAAGTCGGAGAAGCCCTATATTTTAATTTTTATAACAAGAATTCTATTAGGTTTATTTTCAATCTGGAGACGGGAAAAGCCAGCTGCTTTTATATTAGCTTTCTAAAAATATATGATTTAAATGTATAGAGTTGCCATATGGTATTAAAATTTTTTTGGCCCAACATCTCTTTTGAACGAACTTAAAATTTTTGGAGATTAGATCGTCAGAAATTATTAAAAGTCAGTTAAGAACATTTTGTTGCCACGCCCCTGTATAGCAGCTGTAAGGGATCCAAAATTGTAAAATTTTGCTATTTTTAAGCACCTGTAAATTGAATGCATCAACAAATCTTATTTTAGTAAGTCACAATTGAATTCCTAAAATCTCAAAATAGCTGGGGATAGATTCTCAAATCTCAAAATAGCTATCAGGTGGGGATATATTTCAAATCTCAATAGATTTCAAATCTCAAAATAGCTATAAGGTGGGGATAGATTCCCGAGTTTGCATAGAAAAAATTTCGAAACCTTCCCTATTAAAGAGCTTTTAGGATTTCAAAACTTCCCATTTTTATAAATCAGTAACTTAGTCACCAGTGCATATACTTCCAAAATTAAACTCAATAGGAAACACTATATAATTTTGAAATTGTGCTTTTTTAAAAACTCTTGGTTTTTTTCATCACTTGTTTGTTTTTATGTTTCAATTGATTTTTAAAAGAAAAAAAATCTATAGATGAAAGAAACGAATTTCAAGACAACAAAAAATAAAAAGCAGAGTTAAAAACAAAGGAAAAGGTAAGATTAGAAAAAAAAATCTGAACAATTTTAAACAACAAGCAACAAAGTGTTGTTTTTCTATTTAAAAAAGAAAAATTCTTCTATTCTTTCAGATTTTGTTTTTTTTTTTTCTAAAGAAAATCACTTAATGTTTTATTTATTATTCATATAGTATCTATAATATTATATAATATAATACAGAATAATTTGAAAATGAATGTATACAGAGAACACAATATAAAATATATAAAATTTCCTTTTAAAATTACAAATATATAAAAAAATAATAGTATTACAAACATAAAATAAAATAATTCAATATTACAAATATAAGAAAAAATTTGATTTGATGTTTTCTTTCTTCAAATCATTTTTAGTATTTCCTTCCTTATTATATTTTTATAATAATCCACATACAGCGACCCTTCAATAGCCCTAGGATATTTAAACTTTTATTATTTTTGTCATCGAAAAAAAAACATTTGCCTTAATAATTAAGGAAAAAGTCTTTTCCGTTGTAACCTTAAGCAGCACTTGAATATCTAAAGATAAAGTGCATTGCACTATATTTACAAATGAAAATCTGACTAATGACGTATGATCTTTCCTGTCATTTAGAAGATCTGGGGCTTAAGACCCAGTCAGATAATACCTCCTTATAAATTTTTTTAATAACTACAGCCTACTAATCAACAGTTTAGTGGAATGAAAGAATGGTTTTGTGGAAAAATAATGATTAGTGAAACTGAAGCTTATAGTCTAAATAACTTGGTAAATGCTCTATACTTTTAATACGAGTTATTATACCCCGTTCTTCCGCAAATTTCTGGATAATATAGGGACATTTTTTATAAAAACTTAAACGATTAATACCTGCACTAAAAGAGAGCGGTAAATCATCACTTGGTTTAGAATTTTTAACTTATGATAACGAACTTTCCACTTATGATACCATCCGTCCTTGACAAGCCTACTTTTCTAATTACTGTTTCTAAAACTTACTGTACATTTTTATTAAATGTCGAATCTAAAATTTAAGGTGATTTTTTGGGTCACTGTATTTTTAGCTAAGTATAACAATAAAATAAAATATTTCTTTTCACATAATATATTTTATCAATAAATTATATACAAATATAATTTATATATACTTACTTGCACAAACAAAATGCAACATCTAAACTTAAGTCTTCATGTGGACCTTTATAGAATTGTTGTAGTGCAGACATGCATGCATTACGATTGCATCTATGCGATTCACAATGTATTAACATTGGTTGCAATGATGTTAAACAGGACGGATCTTCTCTACAAGCATCCAATGCTGTATGGCAGGTACTCTATAAATAAATTTTTTTTAATTTATAAATATTAAAAATAAATAATATATATAAGTGTAAATTTTTTTTTTACAAAAGAATTTTATAATAAAAAATTAAAAAAAAAAATAATAAAAAATTCTTTAAGAAATAAAAATAGGTATGAAAATGTAATACAAAATTAAATTTGTTTTGGTGTCTAGGGACTCAGCTTCAATTGAATTCAATATTTGAATTTTGAAATCCATCTTTAAAATTTTTTTTCAATTCTGTACAAAATAACGATTATCGAAGTCGGGAACAATTTAAAACGAGGAAGAGTGTAGTAGAGTAGACTGTGTCAATATGGTACCTAACTATAAAGGCCAACGTCTGAATAATAAAGTTTGTGTAGTGGAAGAGGTTCGAAGAGCTGCCTTTCAATTTATATTTTAGCTAACTGAAAGCTTATTTAAAATTTTGTCAAAAGTAATTAACTGGATGATATAATGTCCATATTACGGTCATACGGGTATCCTAGGGTTAACGCAATTTATTCTATTACAGTCTTCGTCGTTTTTAATAAATCTTATTTTATATTACGATATTAACTATTACGATATAATTATACAATTTTAAGATATTTTTTTTTTAGATATGATTTGACCGGGGCTTAAGCCCGAGACATTCCACATGATGGACGACGTCTTTATCACTAGGCCATTGGTCAAATTACGTTTTATCACCATATCATTAGTCCCCATATATTACAGTACCTATACATGCCTACTATGTATTTTTTGTCAATTTAATTTTATTGGACGATCCTGTGAAATCGTTATCCTGTGAATGTACACACGATTTATAGAAATATACGTTCAATACAAGTTAATATTCATATTTGGAACCGAAAGTTTGAAAGAATATTAAATTTTAGAACAAAGTCTTTTAACTCTTCTATTTCATTATAATATATTGAACGAACTGCACTTTGGGTAAAATTATTATTGGCTGAACACTGAGCTACTTTTGTTAAGACAAAGTATATCTGATGAGAAAAAAAACTTAAACTTTTGAAAAAGCCCAACGAATACGACACAAAATTGTCTTTTTAACGACAAATGAAACTTACAATTTTGATAAAACTTTTGTTGACAACTTTATTGTGCCGTTCTGTGTTTTTTCTCCCATGACCGCTTTGAAACACATGTATAAAACACAAGAAACTTATTTTAGGTACGACATGTGATGCAACGGTGATGTTTGGAAAAATGTTTAGCTTTCCTTTGTATAAAGTTTGAGGCATGCTCGGTCCAGTTTGCCTCAAGCATAAAATGAAATTCTTTGTCGGCTTTAACTTTTATTAAGACTCTTGGTCGGACTTTAAATAATCCGAACAAAAGTTCTTATATTAATTAATTAAAAAGTTATGAAAAATTAGTAAAGAATTAATATTTGAAAGAGAGAGGTTTTTAATTTTTTATTTATTTATTTATTTGTAGTACAAGACAATAGTAAATATTGCCTGATATTATAATGGTACTTTGCCTATTTGGCATTTGGGTTCCTTTTAAACTATTTTAATATTCTCATATACATTTTGAGAGGAAAATCCTACTAAAGATCTTTGGTCCTGTAATATAAATGTGTATTGGATACATAGATATAACCAAGAACTGTACGCACTCTACTGTACGAAGAAAACAGTTTGGTGAGAATGATTTTTGAATCCATCCCATATGGTGTATGTAGCAGAGGCAGACTAAAACAAGGTTGGAGAGAAGGAGTAGAACAGGACTATTCTATAAAAAATCGGATGGAGAAATTATCTGAAGTCTGCCAGAAACTCCGGAGTCTCGCAGAGCCATTTATATATATATAAATTTTTTTTTTATTAGATATGACCCGAACAGGATTTGAACCCGAGACTTTTCGATTGAATCAATTGTTTTTTTTCAAAAATAAATTTTCAATTTTTTAATTTTTTTATAATTAAAATATAAATTTTAATAAAAATCTAAATTAATAAAATAATAATAATAAAATATTTAAAAGTTTTAATCTACATCATCTTAAGTTCATTAGTTCAATTTATAATAAATCTGCCAACATTCAACTTCTGTTCAAATCATAATACATATATGTAAAGTTTTTAGGAAAGGTGTCAAGTAACTACTACATATTTATCGTAATACATACATATATAATTTTATTGTATGCATTTTGATAAATTAATTTTTTTTTTTTACTAACAATTTATTCTTAAATTGTTTTTATAAAATCAATTTAAAGAAAAGTTAAACTAAATTAAAAAGTAAATAAAATCTTATAGCAAATATTTTTATAGAAATGTTTTTTTTTTTCTTTTATTTTGGAGTATGTACGTATGTACGTAATATAAAAAATAAATTCTTTTTATTTACTTTAAAAAAATTTTCTCAGATTTTCTTCAACATTTTTTTTTTAAGATTTGAACATTTTAAAGTTTTCTAATTTTATTACAAGATTTTGTCTAACTGTTAAGTACATTTGCATACACAACATTTTGTACAACATCTAGAAAAACATTTGAAGGTAGTTTTCTAATATAGGTTTAAACAAGCGTACTATAAGCACATTATAAAGTCATTTATAAAAAATCTTTAAATTAAATTGAGGAAGTATTGAAGATTTATATTTTGGGAACTTAATTAAATTATTTAAAATTTGATTATGCATTTATTGTTTAAATTCAAACTTTAATTTCATATAGCAGTCACGCCCTATGAATTTTGAATAGTAAAATCTGTATTAGAATATATTGAATCTCTGTGACCGCATATGGCTTTAAACCACTGCAACTCCAATAGTACTTTAAACATTTTACGTACATGCTAAAATAACGGTTAGACTTATTTAAAACATCAAAGAATACGCTTATAAACAAGGTTCAAGCACTAGTTTCCATTGCTATAAAAGATAAAGCGCATCGGAAAGAATCAAACTGGTAAGGTTTCTGTACAGTGTACACTCTATTTTAAGTGTTAAGTTTGAACTCTATATCGACTCAGCTCAGTTAGAGCTTTTTTTGTTATATAATTCTCTCGGGAAACAAATACATAAATCTTGTGAACACTCCCAAGAGTAAAATCTAAGACTCTCCGAAAAGAATTCTGTTCCAAAGTTTTTGTAGAGTGAACTTTCTGTAGAACCAGAGTAACATTCTTCACAAATATATTTGATGGAAAAGCTTAGTTTGCGTAAAGCTCAACTAATCTTAGTTTCCCGTGATACTTGGCTTTGAATAGACCACTTTAAACAAATTTTATTTAATTTTCTAATAAAATTTTAAAATGAATATTATAATACATAGTTATAAATTTTATAAATAAAACCTATCATATCCCATTGTCTAAAATTTGTAATATTCATATCTTCATCGAAATCATATCTTAGTATTCATATCTTTTCATTGAAGATGTCTTTTTTTTAATATTTAAGAGTTTTATAATTTTCTTTAACTCTAGTGTTTTAAAATATGCAGATTTAGAATTCAAAATCAATTAAAGATTCAAGTTACAATATAATATTTTAAACTTTTCAATTTAATATAATATTTTAAATATTATATAAAAAAAAACAAGTATAATCATCATGATTATAATATTAATTTTTAAAAGAAATTTTTATTTTTTAAAATTTTAGAAATTTATTTGAAAAAAAAAACTATTGACTAAAGAACTGCTTTTGGTATGAATAAATTTTTCTATAGAATCAAACTTTTCAATACTAAAGTTAAGAAATATTACGATTACAATTATCTTTAGAAGTACTTTTTTTTTTATTATTTTTTAAAAGTAAATCAAGTACTTGAATGTATGTACTTACACATAAATTGCATTTTATAAAAGAAAAATGTCGTTTATTTATTTATATAAAAGAATTTTCATTCATTGGAAAAGAAAATATTTACTTGAAAAATTTTTATTCAATCGTTTCACTTGAGTTTTGTTTAATAAAACATCTAAGTTTTTACTATTTTAAAACTATAATATGAATTACTTCTAAGACTACTTATAAATTTTTATCTAAGCTTAGATAAAAAAAAAAATTGAAGAAGTTAGTAGTTAAGGGGTTCTTTAAATAATTTTCTAATTAATTAATATCTTGAGTTTTTAATTATGTTTTGTTAAATGTTGTGTACTTCAGTACAAGTGAGTAACTTGTAGATCCAATTTTATACTGAAAATGGCATAATTTTGCTGAAGTAGTTTTTTCTAAATTTTATTTTTGAATTAACGATAAAAGCTCAAGCAACCCATAAATCTAAGATATGTAAACGAGACAGTTCTAATAGACAGCATTTCAAAAAAAAATAACTCGGAAATATCAGGCGACAAGGTGATTAAATCATTAGACTAAAGGTAAATTCGAAGAAGATCAAATATTTTGGTTACGAATCAAAATAAAACCGCAAATCCTAAATTTCTGGATTTAATTCTGAACTATAGTTGTGATATTGAATCATCCAATGTTACGTTATACAAGTAAGTCCAATTTTATAAAGTTGAACCAAGAATGCTGCCAAAGGAACCTTAAAATGAGCCGGAGAAATAGCTTATATAATGCGGCTGTATAATGCGGAAAGTTCTCAAAGTTGTGGGTTGGTAAAATAAAAAGTTACGAAGAATTAGCAAATCTAAATTAATTTTTACTTCTTTTTTTATTTAGAAGATAAAATTGAAGGAAACAGAGATTGCAGGAGAAGAATATTTTTTATGATTAAAACATTTTTGAACATCGTTTAACCTAATACTTATTTAGTGTTACTGTTAATAAGATCCAAATGGCCAAAATTGTTGCCAATTAAAAACCATTATAACTCCTAATAATTTGCGCTACTTTTTAAAGTTTGAACACTTCATTTATTCATAGGAGCGATAATAATGCCATGAAAAGCGCTTATTAGATCTGATTGTTCAAATCATTTTAAATTACGGTGAGCTAAACCCTAAAATATCTAGCTTTGAGATTATAAGCAAAGAAATTTGAAAGATGACAGATAAACATATAATCATGGAAGCGTCTTGGAAAATTAGCTTAACTCTTTTTTAAATTGAGTCATTATGTTTTCAAATTAGACTGGAAAATCAAAATCTCATATTCATCAACAATGTTTTTGTATTATAAAAGCAATTCTATTTTCCTGGAAAATTCAAAAACAAATACGTAATAATACTTTTTCTTTACTCAATTTTCCTTTTTTATTTTTGTTTTTCCATTTCCACTTAAATAAAGTGTTTATCTTTTCAATTCAGATAATTTTTCCGTGTAAATTTATTGTTTCAATTTGATGTCTTCTTTTCTTCATTATAAGTAAAGGTATTTCAATACTTTACTAAACATTTTACAAAAAAACACTTATATTTACTTTTGTATATGAAAAACATTTATAAGATAAGAAAATAAAAAATTGGTTTAAAACGAGGAGGAAAGTTGAGTAGACAGTATCAAATCTGAGATACCGAATGTGTTGAAGTTCACACTATTCGGATACTCAATTCAGAATTATTGTTAAAATATTAACCAGTTAAATTAAAAATACATAAAACTGTTTTATCAGACTAATCAAATTTCATAATAGTTTTGCCATAAGACTTCATCTCCTGTTACGAAATTCCAGAGATCTTGGTACACGGACATGCAATCTTAAGCCAACCAAATATTTTTAAAGTTTTTGTTTAAAAAAAAATTTAGCAGCTACTCGAACCGACTGTGCAAACTTGTTTTAATATTTAATTTTGATATTTTATAAAAATGCGTCACAAAGGAAATGGCAAATTTAGAATACCCTTTAAACTGCTTTCATACGTCATAAGAACATTGATCAATTTGAATTTTTGAATTTGTTAAAATAAATAAAACTATTTTGGAATGGAAATTGAAGACTTAAGTTATATATAGTAATTTAATAGATAATAATTTGTATGTATTATTAGTTAGTATCGAAATCAATTTGTAAATTGAAATACTTATACTATTTATTTTCCCCGTGTATTTTAACAATAGTTGGATTTTGGAAACAATGGATATCTTTAGGATTTCTTTCAGTGATGTGTAAATTCTATAAAAGAATTAATTCAAATGATTTTGTTTAAAACTCCAATGGCGGCATATAATTTTAGTGAAAGTTAATACAAATTTGACAGAATAAAGTTAAAAAAGCATTGAAAAGCATTGAAAGGATGTGAATCATATAAACCTTAATTTAATATACGTTGTCTAAAATAGTTCTAGTTCTATTTCAAAAAATTCTAACAGTGAAATGCATCACAAAAGTCAACAGTCTTGCATCAAAACTACAAAACAAATTAACAAAGATGTCAATGAAAGTTGTTGAATGCAATTTAATATAATAATTTAACTTTAAAAGTCTCCTACAACTGTAAAATTTGCGTTTTAAAATGGGTTTGATTAAAATTAAAATATTGTCAAATTTTGCATATTTATAGGCGCAAATTTAAACATGGACCAAAAAATTCCAAAATAAATACAATAATGCTTTGAAGAATAATTATATTTCGATTTAAAGTTCAATAACTAAAATAATATAAGCAAGTACAACGCTACGTATAGGATTTTGATTTAAAGCGTGGCATTTTCAATGTTTGGATCTTGTAGTTCAAATTTGAAATAATTAAAGCAGCTTAAATACAGAGCGTTAACTAAAAGAGTTAAACAATCCACTAAAAGAGATAAAAGAAAGTCCCGCAAAAATGCCAACTCAAATGAACAATAAGCTGCAGGAAAGATATGAGAAAAGTGCTTCCAATTGCGGAACACCTCATCAATAAAAAGGATACAACATCACATTATTTCAAAGATCGAAATAGCAAAATATTAACTAATATACAAGAATAAACAAGAAAATAGACAGAACGTTTCTAAGAAATGAGCAATAGTAAAATAAGAGAGCAGGAGCAGAAGAATTATTATTAGAGGAAAACAACACTAGTAGCCTGCGTATTAGCACTTCTGCACCAACTGTAAATAAGATCAACGAAGCTGGCACTAAGCTAAAAAGATAGCGTCTGGTTTTGATGTTATTTTAGCAGAAATACTACATGTTTGCCCTTTACTAGTACTGATCTTTTGAGGCCTAACATAGTAGGAGTATGAGAAAATGAAATGCTGGCGTGGAATCACTTTTTTCATACATAGAACAAAGGAACATATTGACCTACAGTAACGCAAGGGACAAGCAGACTTCCTTCCCCCAGAAGCTTCCTTTATAGCAAGCAAACATGTTGCGAATAATTAGTGAGCAATCGGCTGAAAGGCGATCTTCTCTATACCTGCTATTCGTGTATCTTAAATAAAACCTTCGACACTGCAAAAAGAGTTGCCATGTTGAAAGCACTAAAATATGAAATTGTAGTCTGCTAGGATAAGCAACGAAGATTTAAGGAACATTTCAAGGGAAGCAACCCCAAACTAAAACAATAAAGAAAGAAATAAATTGCGATGGATAAATTGCCGTATACTTCCATTGGAATGGAAGCTACAAAAGTTGCATACGCGAGCTACTAAATAATATCTGGAGATACACAGCACTAAATAAACTTCATTATTTCAACCTCACAATTAATAACGCCCAACAGCAGCAGTAATCAGTATTAGATGGAGATGCCAAGTAAAAGCCATATGCAAACTCACGAAGTGACACAGAAACAAAAAAAAAAGGTTAATTTAATACATAGAAATTTTCATTATAGATTTGTGAGGATCAGTGATCTTTAGTATTTCAAATTTAATTTTGTATACTCATACCTTTTACTGTTATCTCAAAATATTTTTTCAAAATTATTTCATTTTTAACATAACAGAAAAATTAAAAAATATTTTTTTTACTTACCTGAAAATGCAGTTTAATAATTTCCGATGAACTGTCAGTTTGTGATTCCTGTCCACCTTTATTTTCCACAATTGAATTAATTTTTTTTTAATTTTGAAAAATTTTGTATCCAACAAATATGTAATTTTTTTCGTAGATTTTGTAGATTGTTTTTAGAATAACAGTTTTATTTTCCAATCATGAATTACATCCCAGTAAACAGGATATTTTGCAGAGTTTTTAAATTTTTATTTTTTGGTTTTTTAATTTGGTTTGATTTGATTTCCCAATATTTGAAAATTTTCAAAATGGCATGAAGAAAAAATATGATTTGTTTTTGTTTTTTTTTGATTTTTTGAAATGTCAAATAAAATTCCATTTAACAAAAAAGACGATTAAAGCAAATGCAGGAAAAGAATATAAAAAAGAAACAAAAAAAAAAAAAAACAAGAAAAAATATATTAGATGTTAATTTTGGAATGTCGCACTTAAAAAATAGTTAAAGCATTTTTTTAATTCTCATATATAATATATTCAAAAAATTTTTCAAAATTCAAAAAAATATAAGAAAAAAAAACTAAAAATCTGTCAAATTTATTTTATGCATATATATTTCATAATACATATAAAATATACATATAAAATTAGTAGATTTATATAATATAAATGTATAACATATAAAATATTATATATATTTTCAAGCATGTAATATAATTATTAATTATTATAATTATAACGGATTAGTTTTGTTGTTTTATTTGTACGAAATATTTTTGTTTCTTTATTTTTGCCTGTCACTGTATTCATTTGAAACATTTTCCTCTTTATTTTTTTAATTCGTGTTTTTTTTTTTAGTTTATTATTATTTTTATATTTTTTTATAATAAATTGTTTTTTTTTTAATGTACAAATAAATAATATGTAAATAATGTATTTCAGAATATGCATGTATGTGAATTTTTTTTTTTTAATATTAAAATGGATTTTTATTTTGATAAAAAAAAAAATAAAATGAAAAACTATCATTGAACAAAGTTAAATAAAACAAAAAAGAATAAATGAAAAGAGACAAAATGATTTTGTTTTTGAAAAACAGCTGAGATTTAGAAAGAAAACATATTTAAAAAAATATAAAGATATTTATATAAACAAAGTATTTTTAATTTTAATTATTTTAATTGATTTTTATTTTAAAAAAAAATGTAGAAATGTAGAATTATTATATAAAATTATATTTGAAAAATACAAATAAAAGAGATAGAGAGATAAAGAGAGTAGAGAAAACTATCGTTTTGTCAATGATGAGAAAAATAATTTTGTAAAAATTATAATACAAAAAAAAATAATTTAAATAAAATATTGTTGTCTTTATCGAATTTATTGCAACGAGTAATTTGTTTTTGTGAAACTTTTTTTGAATTAGTGAAGCTATTTAAAAGAAAGTGTTTAATATGAACTTTCTAATGTAAAAAACAGCTTTTAAAAGAAGCTTTCTGTATAAGAGACAATTTATAAAAGAAACTTCCTGATTTAATGTATAAGAAAGTCTATAATACGATAATTTTAATGTATTAGGAAGTTTATAATAGGAGCTTTCTAATGTAACAGACAGTTTTTGAAAAAAAGCTTTCGTATGTTATTTAACAGAAAGTTTGTAATACGATCATTCTAATGTTTTAGAAAGTTTGTATTATTAGCATTTTAAGGATACAGAAAATGTTTAAAAAAGCTTTCTGATATAATATAACAGATAGTTCGTAATACGATCATTCTAATGTTTTAGAAAGTTTATAATTTGAGTTTTCTATTGTAAAAAGAAGCTTTCTGTTATAATATAATCGTATTACGATTACTCTGATATAATAGGAATTTTATAATAGGAACTTTCTAATGTAACAGATATTTTTTAAAAGAAGCCTTCTGATATAACGTAACAGAAAGTTTGTAATACGATCTTATAACAAAATTTTATCATGTCATATAACAGAAAGTTGGTAGTTCCTAGTAGTAAATTTTTTTTTAAAATTATCAGGTTAAGTAATAAATTTAGTGTGGCTTTTATTATATCTTAGTTTCAGCCTGTTTTGAAATTTAATTAATAATATTTTTTTATACATTTTGATATCAACTAGAAATATTTTAACAAGTCAACATTTTTATATTAACAATTTAATATATAAATTTTGAATTTAATTATTAATATGTTTAGAGAGGTCACACCCAGTTAATGAATTTTGAAAATAAAAAGGTAAAATATTGATGTTAAGTATTCTCAGAGAATCATAGATAATTCACCATTTCAAAAAAGGGTTTAAAGAATAAATTAAAATGTCATAAATAGTATTTTTAACTAAATTTTAAGTAATTTGTTTCACAATTTATGAACTTCTTTGTAAAATCTTATACTTTTGGATTTCCTCTAATATTTTTGGCCTATTAATAAATCGTTTTCTTTGTTATCTGTATAATTTTAAACGAGCTTTGAGCTTTGTTTAATCTGTTGGCGATAAATGCCATGGTATTAAACTGTTGTTTGATTTTTTTTTATTTAATACATAATAATTATTAAGCTCGTTTCAGTAACTTATGTATATTCTAAAGTGCTTATAGCTCACAGATAACTAAGAATTTTTTTTATATTTATTCTTAATAATATATAAAACTTTTAATAACATATATTAATTATGAATTAAAAGAAAATTTTTTAAAAATAGGTCTTCCTTAATTTCTTTTTGAATTAAATAACAAAACTATAATAACAAATTTTTTATTTTATTTTGATGATATCTACAAGCGATTTTTTTAAATAAATGTCTGATTTATTTTTTTAAAGATAAAAATGATTTATTTTTTAAATGAATGAAAATTATTAATTTTTTTTTTAATTATAACTGTTTTAATATTTTTTTATTAAAAAATATATTAAAAAAGAAGAAATTATTAAATTAAATCGCTGAGAAATATTTTTCATGATATTTAATAACTATTAATAAAAATTAAATAATATTTGCAAGAAATTAAAAATTATTAATAATATAAAATATTATAAATAAAAATGTCATTATTAATAATAAAAATAAAACAAAAAAAAAAAATTGTTCAATTATTTATAAATATAATGGTTTAATTTTTATACAATAGTTTTTTTAAGAGGTTTGTTAACCGTTTGTTATTAAATATGGTTGTAATTTTTCTTATAATAACTTTTTTTTAAATTAAGTCATAATATATTATGTTAATTGTTAAAAAGGTAGTACATATTATTTAAGTATGAACTGTGTCAACTAAAAGTACAACACAGAATATAAGGCAAACGAGGTATTCGAAGTGGGCATATGTCATACAGGGTGGCGCAAAAAGACCGATACGGTTTGAATGTTTAATAACTTTTTAAATTTATTTATATTTTTTATTTTTCTTTCAGCATTTTGTGTAGAAAACTTGAGGAATTGCAAATGGTACACAACAGTACACAACAGATCAGCGATCAACAATTGTTGAATTTTATTTTGAAAATCAACGTTCAATTGTTTGACGCAGCGTGCTTATCGTCGTTTTTTTAATGTGCGTACTGGACCTTCAGCATCAACAATAAACCACCTGGTTGCAAATTTTAGAGAACATGGTACATTAAGACACCTTCCATGTACTGGAAGACCACGTACGATCCACACGGAAGAAAATATCCAACGTGTTGTGGATAGTGTGCAGGACAGTCCAGAAACATCAACAAGAACAACTGGGACTATTGCGGATGTCCGTTCAGAATACTTAGGCCACATTGCACATGTTCCCGTATAAGGTTCAGCTTGTGCTAGAATTGAAGCCGATTAACTACCAACAACTGCTTGATTATTGCATTTCATTCCGACAAAAAGCAGAAGAAAATCGCGATTTCATTAACAATTTGATAATAAGCGGATTTAACAGCACCAGACTGTTTTCTTTGGGGTTATTTGAAAGAAAAGGTACGTAAACAAGCCAGTGACCATAACAACCATACCAGAGCTAAAACAAAATATTCGCAATGAAATTGAAGCCATAACACCGGAAATTTTACGAAAAGTAATGGAAAATATACAGGAAAGAGCACGAATGTGCGAAGCTGAAAATGGTCACCACTAGCGGGATATAATTTTTCTAATTAAGCTGAAATTATTCCCCAGTAATATACTGTATAACAAAAAAATAATAATAATAATTAACCATTAAATAAAAAAGTTATAAAACACTCAAACAATATTGGTCGTTTTGCGCCACCCTGTAGTTGCACAACTTCTAAAATTAGACAGGCAGAGACGCCTGTCAAAATATTGTGGCTAGAGTCATATAATCATTAGTATCCAGTTGTATTGATCAATTATAAATTAGTATATTTTTTTTAGTAAATTCGATTGTAAGTTCTAAACTTTGTAATATCAAATTTAATTATTATGCAATAAATCCATCTTAAGTCAAACGACATTTTTAAAAATCATATGCACTTAATTTTGATAAAATCAAAATTAAAGCTTCCGAATATTATGCATTTGAATTTGTTTTTATGCATTGCAATAATGATGCGCTTGCGTTAAAAGTTTGATTGGACAGTTACCCCCTATTATTATCCCGCTATTTGAATATTGTTACCCCAAAACTTCAACTTATTTAAAAGTTATTATAAGATTTAAAAATATGAAAAATTATTTATTAAAATTTAAATAATAAAAAATATATAAGTTAAACTTTTTTGAATGAATCACTTCTGTTAAATAAAAAAAAATGTTTATTTATATATAAACAGAAAATATATAATGTTTTATTTATAATGTATGATATATAATTTTAATTTTAATATAATATTTTTAAATAGAATTTTAAAGAAAGACAGAGATAATAAAATTTAAGAATTAATTTAGAAAACAAAAAAACAAAAAGACAATGTAATCTTATGTAAAAGTATTTATATATGTATATTATATAATATAAAAACTGTTATTAAAAAAATAATTAATAAAAAATATATATAACTCCAATATTAATCGATATTAAATTTATATAGCTATTATTTATATTTATACATATATATATAAAATTTCAAAAAAATTTTTAAATAAAAATGAATGTAATTTTTATATTTAAAAAAAAAATTTACAATTTAATTTTTTGTTTTTTAAAATTTTTGATAAAAAATTTAAATTTCAACTTTTTGTATTTTGTTCGTTGGCTTTTTTTTTTTAATTAATTAAAAAAATTCTGGTGCAAGGGGGGAAAAAGAAACAAATTGCGTGCAAAATTTTCTTTTTATTTCAAATTTGAAACAAAAACGTTAAAAAAAAAATTAAAAAAATGATTTTATAAAATTGATTGATTAGTTTGTTTTTTATTATTTTAAAAAAATTTTTAAATTAGAAACTTTTAAAAAAATTTTTGTAAAAATTTTCAACTCGATTTAAACGTTAATGAAAAAAATTAAGAAAAACCCAAACTATACAAAAGTTTTCAAGAGATTGTATATGATGTAGCTCAGGGCAAAAGTGTTATAAGTAACAAAATTTTATATTTTCAAATTTAAACGTTATTTAATATACATAAGATATTAGATTTATATTTACTCTGTATTATTCAAAAATTATTGTAATATGTATATTGTATTAGTTGAAAATTATTCTGAGCTACATCATATCCAAAATAATTATTTTATTTAAATATTTCAAAATTAATTAAAAATATAAAATATTATTTTTAAAAAAGAAAAGAAAAACAAAACAAAAATAAACATTAAAAAATTCAAAAAAAAAAATTCAAAAATTAAAATAAAAACTTTTTTTTAACAAGAAGCCAAACTAAAAATTAATAAATAAAAAAATTTTTTGAACAAAAATAACAATTATTAAAAAGTAGTTAAGTTTTTAAGGAAACAAACAGAAAAAAAATTTAAAAAAAAATTTAAACATTATTATCAAAAACAAAAAAAATTCATAATATATATGTATATTTTGAACGAAATTTTAACGAAACCGAACGTAAAAAAACACATTATCACAAAAAAGGGGTTGGTTCGTTAAAAAAATACGAAAAAAATAACAAACAAAATAACAAAAAAAATGTAACTTACTTTTAAAGGGTTTTATTTTTGTACTAACCATTAACAAAAGGGATTTTTAACCTAAATTATATATATATATTTTTTTTTCTAACTATTTGTTTTTTGAAACATGGAAGCAGCATTTAAAATTAAAATATTATATAATATATATATATGTATATAAAAAAAAAACATTTAGATACTTTTTTTTATACAAAAATTAAATTTGACGAAAAAAATTTGAAATAAAAAAATTACTAAATTATTTAAATAATATTTTTAATATACTTATGCTACTTCACTTCGACGGTATTTCTAAAAAAAAAACTTGTGAAAATGTGGGACGGGGGTATAAAAAACTCACTAAATATATTTATATTCTAAAAATTAAATTTTTTACATTTGTTTTTTTTTTTTAATTGGTTTTATAATAAATTTATTGGCAAACATAAGCTTCAAAATTTATTATTTTTTTAAACCTATATATTTAAAATTAAATAAACGGTAAAACATAAAAATTACAGCATAACTAAAAACTGAACTTATATTAAAAAATGTTACCATTATATATTATCTGATAATAAGGCTTATATTATGTGATAGAAGATTTTTAAAAATCCTGTAAGAACAAAAGTTTCAGATAAGATCAAAAATATGGATCGTGTAACGCAGCCTTAATTTTAAATTACAAGAATTAGAGTGCGTTTATGTCGGTGCTGCGATAACTGATAAGAGCGTCGATAAGAGCATAGTGTAGAAACTATAGACATGAATTCAATAGATGTGTTTATATTGGAGCATCGGTTTGATCATCGATAAACGATGAAAGTTTTCTATGTTATGGTCTTATCGACGCTCATATCATTTATCGCAGCTGCAACATTAGCGCATTCTTAGATTTTAAAACTTTCCGAACAATTTTAATGCATGAATTACTTTCGTTCAGTTTCGTTAAATAATTTGCGAACATATAAATGAAACTATTATCGGTTCATGTAGTAACAAAAAAAATTATCGTGTAACGCCCTTTTAATTTAAAAATATTTGGAAATAATTCGAAGTAAAGTAAATTCCGGAAACTTAATGAAAGTTAATAGTATGATAAATTTAACAGTTTTAAAAGTTTTAACGAAAAATGTTTTATTTTAAAACAGCTTTTTATCAAACTAATGATACGATAAAAGTCATAAATGTTATATTCCATTATGTTAATAATTAAGGGTTAGCAACAAAAGGCCAGTTCAGTTATAATAATTCTTTTCCATATTTCATGCTTTTGTTTCTCCATTATTTATCAAAACTGCGGTTTTCGTCGAAACTCGCTGTATACGAAAGTTATTTATTCTCAATGTCTAAAAACGATAGGGTTCTTAGAATACTTCAAATACACGTCAAACTTGGATTAACAAACTGACATACTCAGTTACCTTCTTTCGGTAGAATCCAGATTAAAAACGAAAATTAACGATATTTGGAAGATCTCCTGAACTATAAGCATTCTAAGCTACTGTACAAACATTTCCAGTGTCAATTATGTAATCTTAATACGATTTATAACATTAAGTATTTAATTTTAAAACGAATACTAACAAATCAGTTAAATTTAAATGAATCTTTGCATATACATGGTAACTATGGTAACAAATTTCTAACAAAGAACCAAACTAAATTAAAAACAAACAAATAAAACTAAATATAAACAAGCAAACTGTTATTTTGCCTACTAAATGTCAACTAAATTGTTAAAAGTTTTGTTTTTTTCTTTTTTTTTCACTTTTATCAATTATTAATATTATACAATATTATTAATTTTATTAATAAAGCTTAAATAATCGATTAATATTAAATATAAATCGATTATTTTTTTATAATTATTATTTTTGTTTCATTACTAAATGAAAGGTTTGCAATTTTTTTATTTGTTTAGAAAATGTTTTGTAGAAGATTATAAAAAAAAAAAAAATTCTTGTGTTTCGTAGTCGAAATTAAACATTTTTTGTTTAAAATGTCTTTAAATTAGTTTTTAATAAAAAAAAATGGATATAAATAAAAATATCTAAAAACATATTATTTTATGCACATCTATAATTGTTTTTTTTTTAAGGTTTTTAGTTTTTTTTTTTCTTTAAATTTTTTTTTTTTTTGATTTTAACACACCGAAATGGACATACTTTTATAATCATAGCCGTTGGTGCTACTGCCATCTACTTCCATTGATGCAGTATTGGTTCCTTGGAATGCAGTCAAATTGTATGGATATGTGATACCCTTATGATGATGGAAGGAATGTGTACTGGTTGAAACTATAAGTGGAGTATCAATGAGTGCCAAACTTTCGTCAAAAACTGTTTGATGGTAGCTATCATCCATTCCCATAACTCTGACTGTAATGATATTTTTTTTTTTCGTTTTAAATAATAAAATCGAAAGAATACAAATAAATTATTTTTGAATTGAAAAATAAAATAAAATTAAAAAAAAAAAATAAAAATAAAGTGAACCTAAATTTGAAATAATGGAAGGATTTTTGAATAAGGGGTTTTTTTTATTTTAAATTCTAAATTAAAATAATATACGGATCATTCCTATTCAAATATCTGTTATTTATAATTAGATTGTTATTTTATTTTAATTTTGATTAAAAAATTAATATTTAACAAAATAAATACTTTAATTTAAAATTAAATTTTAATTAAGGTTTGTATTATTCTATTAATTAATTAAAACTTTCCTTTTTAATTATCATATCATTATCATTACCAAGCTGTTCTAAATGCAGTTATAATATAATGTGTTGTACCAAATTTTTGAAAATTTAAAAAGTTTTACTGATTATGTTTAAAAAAAAAATAAATAAAAATAACGGTAAATAGAATAAATATGTTCTTGTGATAAGAAATATTTTATTTTAAAGATTTTTAGCGAATGTGTTAATTAAATATCTTTTAAACCATTGGATTATATTTCATTTCAATTCTGATTATCTTTTTTCAAAAATTTGACACATGTCAAAAATTTGGGACTGTTATTTATTTCGTATTAATCAAATATTTCTGAACTATTTTGTTTAGAATGAAAATTTTCAAGATTAATGTTAGTTAGTTAAATTGAATTATTTGCCAAATGAACACAGTGTAAACAAATTAATTTATCAGTTTAAAATCTTTGAGTTAAGTTTTTCTTTTAGTTTTGCAAGTAAACATCATAGCTCTATAAGTTTGAACATCTTCAATAAAATTCATTACGTTTTGACAATCCTTGCAAAATTGTACTCTATTGCAACCTTTAAGATGTCATCTAACACGAAATCGTATTTTTATTGTAAAATTAATTAAGGATTTAAAATTAAATTATTCTAGACTTGATCCCAATAGAAATGTTTCTATTTGTTATACATACATATATATATATATATTTATATTGTAATAATTTTGTATTTGAGTTAAATGGTTTCTGTATCTGTGAGTTATATAATTCAATTTAAATTATTTTTTTGTATTTTGAATTTATTTGCATTCTGTTAATAATTATTGATTGTAGCGAATGTTAACTGAATGAAGTCAAAGACCAGGGGCGTATTTCATCAAATTTCTAATTCCACAATTTTTAATTTTTAATAAGATTATCATGTACATATTTTATAAAAACAATTAATAAAAATTGTAAAATTTGTAGAATTTTAAATTTGGTGAAATATACCCCAGATAAATTTTTCAGTTTTATTCGGATATTCGAAATTGAACTCATTGAATCACAGGTTCACCTTTCCAACGACTGTGCTACCCAAATATTTAAATTAAAGAATTAATAATATATCTAAGAGTCATATCCAAAAAGCAAGGTACTACCACTTTGTTTTATTATTTAGAAGACTATTCAGAAACCACTTTTCCTATAAACCTAACCAAATTTAGGTTAATTCATACTCACACTTTAATTTATGAAACTAATGCAACTTATTTTTAAATAATTTATTGAGGAAAAGTAACGCGATTTAAAAACGGTTTTTCTTATCACAATAACAAATGACAACACAAAAAAGGCAAAGATTAACTAAAAATAAATTGCTGAAAAATACAATGAAATAAAAAGATAACACCTAATTTTAAACATTGTTTAAAATTATAGCCTATAATATTTTCACCTTTAAATATTCGTTTTTTTTTTTTTAATGTAAGCATTTTCATATTTTATTTCTTTAAAATAAACTTTTTATTTTTTTATTTTAATATTTTAATTTTACACTTTAAATAAAACACGGAAGAAAAAAAAACAAATTATTTGTATTTAATTTCATTTTAATTTTTTCCATATTATAAAAACATTAAAATCTTATACAATATTATATTTTATTTTATTTCATACCTACTCGTTTTATTATTTTTTTAATACATTAATAAATAATTTAAAAATCTTAGGATAAATACACAATATATGTATATAATATATATATATATATATATATATATATATACATATTACATATATAATTGCGAATATAAATTGTCCATTATCACTTCATTTCCACATCTAAAATACATAAAAACAAAAAAAAAACAACAAAAACAAATAAAAAAAAAAAATTACTTTAAAAAAACATTTATTTACAATTTACAACATTT
>OY720441.1:65897206-65923374 GCA_963082915.1 Dolichopus griseipennis
AGCTCACAGAACTTTAACTCTTTATGACTTATTATTTTTGATTTTAGAGAGTTTTTGAGAGCCATACACAGATATACTTGCTACACTGGTATCCACCAATCCGAATATAACATTATTCCTAATAGGGGTGTGCAATGAATTATTCGGATTATGGAATTATTACTGTATATGTAAATTCGAAATGAAGAGCTATTCTAGTGTAGACTACAAAACCAATACTTCAAAAGTTTATTTAGTAACAAATTCTTTTAAAATTCGACATTTTATCCAAGTCGACATTTTTTTTAATTGACATTTACTTGAAAAAAATGTAATTATATTTGATGGTTTCATGAAATTACTAACCGATCATATCTATAATTGTTTATATAACAGGTTTTGTAAGTTTAGAGAATTTTATAAAAATTGTCTGGGTAAAATTTACAAATTGGTTCCACGGAAGAGATATACAAACTGACACAGGACGGAACAACAACTCCTTTGGTTTACGTATAGTAAATTTGGTTTAGTGAAGATCATTTTAAGTAATATTTTGTAATAGAGTTGGTTTCTAAAGTTATAGGTAACCTCATTTTTTACAAAAATATTATTATTTCAATTGAAAATGAAATAGGATCGCTAAAAAACAAAATGAACACCTTGAACATCCCAATTAAACGGAATATAAATTTTTGGAGGATTATTTCTTTTGATGTTATTTCCTGGGCCCTAATATCGAATATAAAGTTCATTTGATCACTTGTTTTTTTTGTATTTCTTTACAATTTAATGTGGTATACGTACATCTACTTCCTATCATATTATATAAACTCCATATACGAGTATATACACCTATATTAATTTCTCATCTTCTCTTTATATTAAAAGTGTGTTATGGGAGTATTATTTATTATGTGGGTTTAATAGATTTTAAAGAAAGTTTTAAACGTTTTTTAAATTATTTTTTAAAATCATCTCATCAAATTAAACGGATTTAAGTGTAGTATAAGCTGTAATTTAGCTAAAGTAATACTTGATTAAGATTCGATTTAATATATTGAATATAAGTATATTTTTGTTGGAAGTTGGAGAGTTTGAAATGATTATATAATAGTTTTTCATTTTACCTTTTATATCTAGAGATATTTAGATATTTGAAGTAAATAAAATGAATTTCAACCGTTTTTTATATTATACCGTCTTTATTATATTTCTTTAATAAAATTAGTTAATTAATAATAATTGCATTATTGAAAGTTTAATCAAAAACTTTTTATATGATAAAGATTTTTAAATGGATCCCTAATTAGGAGCCGTAATTATTGTAGTTTTTAAATAAATATATTCCATAAATATTTGAAAAATATTCCTATCATACAAAATCAATTTCTCAAATTCCTTATATTTTGAAATATTAACTCTTAACTTAATGTTACTGTTTTATTAAACGATTTAATTATCACCACTTTTATACTGAATTTTCGAATATTAGTAGATGCATTACAATTTTCGTATTTCACCTAGATGCGTAATTAAATATAATTAATTAAAATTAAGTAGATATTTAAATACTAAATAAAATAGATTAGGAATACTAGAATTTGACTATGGTGGGATTTATGTACAAAGCAATGTAAGTCCTTTTAATTAAGTTAATTTCCAAAAACTATATAACATCAAACAATTCAAAAATATCGAAGTTGTAATACGAAGTTTATATTATCATAATTCACGTAATGAAATCTTAAGATATTATATGATGTTACATATGTTTTCTTGATAATTATTTAAATATTTTAAATTAAATATTAACTAGAGGTAAATCTATCTAGCAAACCTATTAACTATGTTAAAAAAAAAAAATTGTATCTTATATTCTATAATGTAATTCTTATCTTATCTTATATTCTGTAATTTAACTAAAAATCTTTTAAGAATCAACCCTTCACTTAATTCGATTTAATATTAAATTTTTACAATTAATTTTTTAATCTTACGCGAAAATATTTTAATCTTTAATTTTGAAAAAGGTCTTATTTTTTTGTGTTGTATTTTTGTAATTTAAAGAGGAATTAAATTCCAATAGCATAAAATGTAAAATCATTTTAAAAAACAAATTCTTAAGATACCTACGTTTTTTTTGTTTTTATATTTTTTTATTTTTAATTTATCTTATGACAATTTTATAGCATTTTTAACTGAATATATGTCGGTACACACCCCTTCTTCTATAAAATATTTCAAGTGTTATAACACGTATCTTATAATAAGAAAATTAAACAGTTTAATTTAATCGTTGTAATTGTATACTATAGGATTTTTTTTTTAAATTTTTGTAAATTTTGTAGAAAAGCAAAAGAAACATATTTAAAATTTTAATCTATCCAAAAATTAGTTTTTTTTACAATTAAGTTTGAACAACAGGAATCACAGTTAGTTCTGAGTATTGAGATTTTCCTAAAATCAGATAAACTTATAAATACTTTCTTAGAGTGGGAAGTATCCTTTATGTAATTCTATTTGAAAATAATTTTTTAAATTCAGTTTTCTAGACAGGTTAGTTCTGAGTATCGAAATTTTTAAAAACGGTTAGTGCTGGGTGTCGATAATTTCCTAAAGATCACATGGACTGATCAGTATCATTCTAGCTTTAAACGTATCTTCTATTTTACCAAAGAGTAGGCACGTAATTTTTAATTGTTTAACATTATATGAGGGACACAGAATCAAAGTTGTCTAACGGTTTAAAAAAGTTTATTTTGCATAAATCGCATAAAAATTAGAAATAAAATCCGGCGGTGTACTGGAGATCTGTATGCGGTTATACTTGAAGAGTTTTTTTGGCCTAAGCTATTTTTGTTATTTTTGTAGTGCCAAAATAAAATAAACCTTGTGTCATTTTTTTTAATTGTTTTGTGTGCTAGTCCACTTTAGTTCTGAGTCCCTCATTAACTTTGACTATCTTCAAAATTCAAAATAATTTCTTACAATAACTTATTAAATACCATAATACCTCTTATATAAATTTCTTCTAAACGTTAACTTTGTATTTTTCCCTCACTTTTTTTTTTAATTTCCAAAAATAAGCAAAAAAAAAAAATTACAGCCAATCTTCAAAGTTAAGTCATGAGGAAGCATTAAATTGGTATCATTATACTGTATTTATATATATTTACGATGTGTTTTATGTCATTATACATTTATTATATAAAAAAAAAACAAAAATTATACGTTACATATATCTTATAGATACAACCAATTACCTACATATCTTGTCTATCTTCTAACCAATTCTACCATTTTTATTCCCTATCGAAACTTACCTATCTTTTTAAATTATTATAAAAAAGTGTTGTTGTTGTTTTTTTTCTCTCACGACATGATAACGTTTTTCTGTTGCCTTTTTAATATCAAAAACGATTTCATATATTAAATAAAAGAACAAAAAACTCCCCCCTCCCCCTCTTACAAACATTCAGTCAATATATATATATATACCCTTCATACACTCAATGAAGATGAAAATCATGGAGACCACAACTACCAACACACCCGCACTACAAGCTCCCGATATATTTTAAGATTGTAAAATTTTCGTTTTTATTTTTTCTATTTAAAAAAAAAATAAAGGAACATCTCTAGGGCATTTCAACAAATTTAATGTAAAGCACTTCCAAGGAAGATTTTTACTAATATTATAAGAAAAAAAAAAATAACAAAAAAAAAACAAAAATGACAGAAGCAAAAAAAAAATTATGATCCACCCTTGAACAAACATTTAATGGATATGTCGCAAAATTTACTTACACATATTGAGTATATAATATATATATGGAATATATATATATATATATATGTATGTGATAAAAAAATTTCTATGTGATATGACATTTACACACACGTGAGTTTAAATTAAAAATGGTAAAAAGTATTAGAAAAGAAGAAGAAAATGGTAAAGTAAAAATCTGTCTAAAAAATTTAAGAAATTTATTTGGTTGTAAAAAAAAACCAAAAAATTCATTGGATTTTTTAAAAAATATTTTTTTATAAGAACAAAGTGAAAATTTACTTTAATTGCTTTTCCCCATCTTGCTTCTCTTTAATAAATTTAACATTAACTGAAGAGTTGCAGGGAAACTAATGAAAGAATTAGTTTGACAAATATTATAATCATATTAAAAATTGCATACTTTTAGGATGAACTCGTATTGGGTTTGTAAGTGTTGACTTCTTCTTAATATTCTTAAGTTGCAAAGCTAAGCTTAAAAAAATTGATTTTAAAATATATGAAAAAGCTGTTGTTTTTTCATTCGGATCATTTTTATAAAATTGGATTATCAAATGTCAAATGTTTATAGACTATAGATCAAATTTTTATTTTATTTTTATATAATTACTGGATTTAATTTATATGAAAAACTATGTCTACGCCATCTTTTGCAATTATATTTAATTTTTTTTATATAGATCATAGATCCTGACCCACATAAATATATAGGTTATCTTGTTGTTGTTTCCACCTGTCGTAAAATGTATCTTGGTGATAAACCGAATGAAACACAGTTAATGTATAAGAGAGGATCATATATCAATATTGTATTTATAAAATCACAAGAATTGATTGAATACAGTTATTATTAGTTATATGCACCTGGAGAGTCAAAGTGTTCGAAAATGAATTATATGTTATAGTAAATTCTATACAAAATCCAGGTTTTGTACCAAATACATTTTTTTTATAAAACTCCAATTAATTTATAAAATTTTAATGTTAAATTCCCAAAATGTTCAAACTGACAGTTTGATCAAAGTATTCAAAGGAAAGTATTGAAAAGAGAATTTTTCAATTCGTTACTTTGCTTTATGCAAAATCGAAGTATGCAATTCGATTACTTTGTGTATTTGATCAAGTACCGTACGGAATAATGCAACTTTCAGTTTAGTTCAGTTGTCAAAGTTTTCAAAGGAAGTAAAGGAAGCAAAGTAAGCAATGGGTCATCCCATTTAATATTTTTAAAGCAAATGTTCGACAGCAGAACGAGTAAAACTCTCACATTTCATCTGGAATATACCAAACTTTTTTTTTAAGGAATTTTTTTGACATAATACAAAACCACTACACTGTCAAAAAATTAACCCTTTCTACACTCGTCGAAATATTTGAACAATTTTTTTAATATTTAGATATCTTGTCAATAATGACACAAACATGAAATTTGCTTTATTGAACTTAAGTCAATTATGTCTCCTTTTAAACATTTTCATAGTAACAGCTTAAGGCGCCGCAAGTGTTTATTTTCACACTTTGGAAATTTCAGAGGATTCAAACTTATAATTAAAAGTGATTTAATTTGAAGACTGCCATTACAATTTGGAAACATTTAAAACGACCTTATTAAATTAATTTCCAACTTAATACTAAACCCCTTTTAGTTTCTATTTCCCTTTCTCTTTCAACTAAACATGTATATGAAGCCCTGTCTATACAATGACATGAATTTCTTCTCTTATTTTTTTAAATAAAAAAAGAAAAAATAATTTTTATTTTGAAATTGCATAATAAGCTTTTTTTTTTTAAATAGAACAAAAAAATTGAAATGAAAATATAAAATTTTCATAGAAACAAAGAAAAATGAAAAAATGAAGGTAATCAAGAAAAAAACTTATTAAACGAATAATAACCGAATATAAAATGTAAGTACTTAAATGTAGGTACCTACTACCATTTATAACGTTTAATAGTTTTCTTTTTTCTGTTTCTACTTTTTGTTTTTTTTTTCTCTTTTTTACAAAACTTGTAAGAAAATTATTTTAAATGAATGTCACTTTTTTATTTCTAAAGTAGTTTTAATGAATACTTTTTATCATCATTCATTTCATAATTTTTTACAATTCTCATTTTTGTCATTTGGTCAATTCAAAAAAAAAAAATTTTTATTTTTAGAACTATTATAAGAAAATCGTTGTAGAATAAAACATTAGGTAGGTACCTAATGTTGAATAGAACATAATATTATATTGTTCTACAATATTAAACCTATATATCTATTAGATAAACTAAAGTTTTTAGTATGTCAAGGTTTTTTTTGGTCTACATTATTTTTCAATTTAAAAATACGGACTTGCAAATCTGATTTTTTTAGTAATTGATATAGAAATATGCAAATATGAAATATGCTTTTAAATATTTAAAACCTTCGAATGAAAGATCTTTAATTTTTAGGGCAATAAATTTATGTTATTTTGATTAAATTAAAAATTTCATAATTCAAGTAATGCATTAATTGCGCATTGTTGCGCCTCTCAATAGAGGTTTAATTTAAGTTGATGTCATTGAAAAAAGTTATCATAAAAATTACACATGGTGTAAATGTTAATTTGAAAATTTATTAAACCAGTTTTCGTAAAACGATTTTTCTAGAATTATTCGGGCAATTCAACAAATTTATCAAATTTCACTTGAAACTTTTCATAATTATTAATAATGCGCAGAAATTAATTCAGTTGACATTATTCGTTAGAAACTCAACTCAAACGTCAAGAAGCGCCGGGTATAGGAAAAGCAAAGACAGTTTAAGCGATAACTGATTTTGAAAAAATTTTTTTTAAACTTTCCTCTAATTCATAGAAATGTTACCTATTTTGCAAAATTGGACGAAATTGGCTTCCAAAATTTTTTTTGACCAACCGTCGGGCCAGCATGAGTTAACAAATTCCAAGTCTCTTAATAGTGTCAACTCGATTCTCAAGGAGCATCATGTATAGAAAAATTTGAAGCCAGTTTTCATTTTAAAACAAAAAAAATTGAAGTACTTGCACCACAACTTGACGGTCCTTTAGTGCAAAATATTTAGCACACGATTTCTTTCCGTACTAGAAAACCTCTATATACAAATTTTCAGGACAATCGGCTGAGTAGTTTGGGAGTTTGACAAACTAACTATACAAACTAACAAACAAACTTTCGCTTTTATATATATAGATAGATATAGATATATAGAAATATCTTGATGAAATTTTAACGGTAGTTTACTAGGACTTAAAGTACAGCGAGGATTGCATATGGGCGAAATCGGTCCATGGGTTCGGATTCTTTACTTCTTTACTTTTTCTTTGCGTTATAAGGGTTATAAAGCGAACATATAAAAAAATAAGGATAACTCAACAGCTAATGGCGCTAACTTCACGAAATTTGTGCCGTAGGTTACTAGTAATGAGACTATGGTAGAAGTTTTTGATTGGATTTTTAAAAATTACTTTAGGATGCCAAATTAATATATTCAGTTCAGATGAGTTTAATCTAAAGTTCAGTACGAATGGCAACTCAAAAATATCTATAGAATATCAGTAAATATATGATGTTTTTTTAAATATATTAAAATAAAAATAGTAGCTTTCGAAAATGATTCTTGAAATCCTGAAAATTTTTGAAATGAAGGTGTTAAAATAGCAATTGTAGCCAATATATTAGCACAAGATGTATAAAACTATTCTTGGGAATGTACCATGTTATACTGAGAAAAATAGTACTCAAGTACACGGTTTAAAGTACTAATATCAGATAGTTATAACTTTCTTATTTATCTGCTGTACTTTACTTAGAGTTCGATTTTTACAAAAATTGATTCCTAAATAGTAATTAGACTTTGAATTTGATTACTTGTGTAGTTATTTATTATTTTGTTATACTGAAATATTATCGAGTATATTCTAAGTACTTTTTGGAAATTAAAAATTTTCACTTGACTTATACTTAATTTTATAAGTATTGAAATCTAAATAATCCTGGAACTTAACTTAAATAATTAGTATCAGGTAATGGTACTGATAATTGAAATGGTGCTTGTATTATTTAGTTCTGCTTCGGAATAGATAAAAATGTAATTGCGGGATGCGGATGATTACTTAATATTTTAAATTTATTATTATTTTAAATGAAGTCGAAAATATAATCTATTTTTTTTTTAAATCAATTAAATCAATAAAATTAATAATTTTAGAAATACTAACTTTAAAGATTTTATTGTATACTCAAAGACATTTGTGTATTATTTGTCATTATTTGTGCATTCATATTTTATAACCTTATACAATATCTACAGCCGGGTAAGCAAGGACTTAGTGAATATTATGATTAAAGAAACTGAAGCCTAGTTTAAAAAAATAAAAACTTGATGAATGCCCTATACTCCTTAAAGGAGTGGAAAAGGAATAAAAAAAAACAAGGCTACTATAAGTTTTATTAACTATCGTTTGATTAAAATTTGAAAACCATTTGAATCTCAACGAAATAATTACAATCATTAAATTTTAACAAATTAATTTTAACAAATTAATACAAGTTATTAAATACAACTCTAATAAATATTTTTTTCTTTTTTTTTAATTTTTAATCAAATAAACGTCTTTTATAATAGAATCTGTTTGACCATTGGTATTCTATCATTGGTACTTTAGTTATAAAAATGCTATAAAATCAACAATACCAACAAATTTACAAAAGAGTAATAAAATATTTTTTTTCATTCTATCTCTTTCTTTTTTTTTCTATAATGGTAATTGTTAAGGTAAACGTAAAACTAAAGTTATCCCTAGTGCTCTATGATTGCATATAAAATGAATTCCTTTATTATTACTTTCTTTGGTTGATTTTTTCTTCTTCTCATTTATTTATTTAAAAAAAAAAAAGGAAATCATAAAGGCTTTTTAAAATCTTCTACAATATATACATATATACAGCTCCTTTACAAACATATATATATATATATACATCTAAATATAAACGAGTGCATATTTTTTAACTAGCATTTTCAAATGGCAAGAATTTATCCAAAGAATAAAAATCCAAAAAAAAAAAAAAAACAAATTCTCCACTTCTTAAAATGCATAATAAAAAAAGAAAATTATATTTTCATCTAAAGGAATTTTTATTCCCACACCCCTCCCTCTCCCATATTTTTACCTGATTCTTTTGTACCTCAATCAAGCCATTTATTTTTACTATGGGAATTTCTAAATTTTACAAAAGAATAAAGAAAAAAAAAAATTGAATTTTTATTTTTTACTATATGCAGCAACACAACAACATTGGAACATTGGTCCCAGTTTCCCGACACAATCGACTCAAACTTGACTACCATTATACAAGTATAGGAAGTAAAAAAGTAAAAAAATCGGAAAATTGAAAAAGAAAACAGGAAAAATGAAAAGGAAATGTTTACTTAGAAAAAAAAAAAACAATGTTATTTTTTTTGTGTTCCTTTGCATTTTATGAAGGGTTCGGTTCGGTTCGGTTTGGAACAGGAATAAAAAGGAATAACACAAAAAAAATGTAAAGCATTCTCTTAGGAACAATAATAAGAGAAAATGGTTTAAGAAAGGGAAAAAAAAAACAACAACAAAAATCCAAGAGCTGCTAGAAAAAATTTTATGAGGGAAAAATATGCATAATGTAACATCATCTCATATTATAATATAATAATAATTTCTTTTTCTCAGATTCTTCTTTCTTCTAGAAAGCAACTGGCTGTATGAAAAAAGTCCCCAAAACAAAAGACTCTTTTTAAAAGTCCCCAAAAGAAAGGGAAAAAGATAGTAGAGTCTTCAGAGTTTTATACAAAATCAAAGTTTCAATATTTCCGTAAGTGGGGGTTTAAGGGCGGCAGCACCCTTTTTTAAATACTTTGTTTCTAACTAGTTAGGACTTGATTATAGAACCGCTAAAGAGTTCGATACAAAATTAGGGATTGTAATAAATTGGTTAGCGAGGGTTTTGACTGGCAGCCCCCATCATATTAAGTGCGCACGGATACTAACATATTGTTTATGAAAAAAATTTAGAAGGGGACTTAGAGTTGATTAAAAAATCAGAAATCATATAAATTGTTAAGCGTCGGTTTTGGCCTTGGCAACCCCGTTATATTAATTTAGTTACAATTTAGGTATAGAAAAACCCATACTTAATTGTTTTAAGTAGGAAAAAAAATTCAAGTTTTTCTACAACCAACTGAATCTAACTGTCACATTAGTACCTATAAGTATAAATTTTTCGAAATTCCTAAATAAAGAACAAAGTCTCCAAAAAGTAAATTTTTCATTATTCATAGTTTAATAAAAATTTGGGAACTTTTCTCATTTTTTTGTTTTGAGATTGTTTTTTTGGGGACTTTTTTCATACAGCCACACCAACCATATTGTCTTTATTATTATATATAAGAAGTTGAGTCTCTGTAATATTATAATACTGTTATACTACTACAGTACTTTCATTTTGTTACTGTACCTGTACCTGGTACCAATGCCATTTTTACTTGTAAGACAATGGCACTAGGTACTATGGCACTAGTACAGATAAGATAGAATGGAATGAGAACTTTTTTTTTCTGAATCTTTTTTTAATCTATTCCAACAAACTGGTTGTTTGGCCAGGAGAAGATTCAGAAAAAAGAAAATGCAAAATGAAAAAAATCCAGGTTGCTTGGTCCTATTGTTTTTTTTTTTTTTTGGTTCTATTTGTACCTCATCATCATTTATAATTTTTATATTCATGATCCCATTATGATCGGCATGAGTATAAAAAAAAACTTCAAAATTATACAAAAAAAAAAGAAGAACCTTAACTTAAAATATAAAACGAATCATTTATAGAAGATATTGTTATATTAAAGGGACTTTTATAATAATAATGGAACTGAAAAATTGAATGGGATCAACAGAATAAGGTAAAGAATAAATTTTCATTTTTTTGGGGAATTATTTTTAAATCGGAATTTTTTTTAGGTAAATATTAAAGGAATTAACCGTGATATAGTGGAAATTACCCTTTTAAAAAGGGTTACTTAATCACTGTTCAAATATTTGATTGCAACGGATTGACATTTACATTCATAAATCAACAACTAAGTATGACTTGAGGAAATGGATTGAGTTCATACAATATCTACAAAAATTATTTGGAATTTGGATTTATACACTAATTTGTAGTAAGGAATTTTGAAAGACGATTTCTAAAATTGAAATATAAGCCAATAATTATTTTAGAAGTGCATAAGTGAAATAGTCTAAAAGTTATCTGACCTAAAGAACCAATAGCACATAAATATAGTGTCAATCTTAAAAAATTTAAAGATTCAAAACTTGATACAATGGAGGAATTTACAGCTCGGATCTGTGACACCTAGACAGTGAGTGAGAACATATCCTGTTATTTAAAATAAAGTGATCTGCTGAAAATTGCTTGTTTCACTGTCTGCGAGTTTAGGTGAACCTTAGTGATCCTAATAAATGGCATCATGAAACTGAAAATTAATCTAATGAAAGTTTACTGAAGCATTATGTGAAGAGTGGAAAATTTTCACAAAATAGACCCCATTGTATTCGTTGGAACTTGTTTGAACCAGTTGGAATTTATTAAGCACTGTTAATGGCTCGTAATCATTTTCTAATCATTAGATGTCTTTCTGTGATTAAGTTTTCTCAGTTTTAACTCGAAAACTATGATAAATTCAAGGTAATATAAAATTATATCGTTCCTATAATTTTCCATTGTACCTAACTTTGATTATAATTTTAACCTTAAAAATTTACTAGAAGACAAATGCATTGTTATACTACTCCATCTTGCATTTATAAAAACCATTTAGATATTTTTCCAAACACTTTGTGTGCATTTCTTTTATTTCAGACAAGTGTGTTCAAAATTTTTAGTTTCTCTGTGTTTACTTTCAAGGCTTTGTTTTATTTTTTGGCTATGAATTTTATGAAAAGTTTTTTTTTTAAAAGTACCATTTAATAACAGGTTGTTTTAATTTCAAAAAGTAATTTTTTCGTTTTTGGCAATTTTCACTCTAGAATCTGGTAATTGTGGGATTTTTTTTTTGCTTTTATTCAAGTTAAAAATAATGGGGAAGAATATTAATTTGAAAAGTGGTTTCTATTAAAAATTTTCTATTTTTTTTTTTAGAATTAACAAAGGGTTTGATCTCTCATGTAATATAAAATTTATTCAAATTTATTCTAAAAAGATGGAAATATTAAAAGCTAGTTTTAGAATATTCAGGGATAACTTGAAGGATATTCAGGGATAATTTGTAAATCAAAAATAAAATAAATTTCATGGATTCTAAATGTTAGCATATTTGTATATTATGAATATGATGTTAAATATGTAAGTTTAGTGGAAAGTTTTTTGAAAATAATGGAAAATTATTACATATATCCAGCTATAAAAATTTTTTATTGTGAGCACTATGAGGTTTTTTATATTAGAGTAATTTTCATAAAAAAAATATGAGTCTGAGATGTAGGTCTGAAGAATGATTCATGTAAGAAAATTAATAGTTTTGTAATTAGTCTTTAAATTCAATGTTCCTATTGGATTGCATTTATAAATTATTTGCCTCGGTAAAGTTAGATTTGACTTTTTTATAAGGTTTTTTCCCAGTTTACTTAAAATATTCCTAAATATTTTTAAAATAAACTACTCTACTGTTTATATATTTCCTTTGAATTAATTATAATAAATCTAAATCTGTACTAAATTACAATTAAAATAAATGTTTTGACATTTATAAATATGCCTATTTAGGTATTTTTGAAAAATGTATTAATGCTGCCTTTGCATTTTTCAACTTTCATTACACATAATATATAACGGATATAACGGATATATTATGTGTGTTGAAAGTTGAAAAATGCGTCAGTGTTACCGTTCATTTACAATAAATTAATATTTTTTGAACTGGTTATATTTGTTTCAGTTGTTAGTTCTAACAAATTCCAAGTTAGCATTTTATAATAATTAAAAAAAAAAATCGCACAACATAGTATTTTGTAAAATGTATATACAGTAATACAACAGTATTTACCACTGTATTTCATCACTCATACACCATTTCATCACTCATACAGCATTTCATTCTTCATACAGTATTTCATCACTCATACAGTATTACATCATTCTTAAAGAAATTCATCACTCATACAGTATTACATCATTCATAAAGAAATTCATCAGTCATACGGTATTTCATTCACACAATATTGGACCATCACTCAACAATATTGCATCATTCATGCAGCATTTCATCACTCATACAATAATCATCACTTCTATCACTTCTAAAATATTGCATCACACATACAGTATTTCATCACTCATACAATATTGCATAACTCATACAGTATTTTATTACTCACACAATATTGGTTCATCACTGTTACAGTATTTCATCACTGATATAATATTGTATCACACATACAGTATTTCATCACTCATACAATATTGCATCAATCATACAGTATTGGACCATCACTCAACAATATTGCACCATTCATGCAGCATTTCATCACTCATACAATAATCATCACTTCATCACTTTTATCACTTCTAAAATATTGCATCACACATACAGTATTTCATCACTCATACAATATTGCATAACTCATACAGTATTTTATTACTCAAACAATATTGGTACATCACTGTTACAGTATTTCATCACTGATATAATATTGTATCACACATACAGTATTTCATCACTCATACAATATTGCATCAAACATACAGTGCTTCATCAATCATACAATATTGCTTCAACACTCATATAATATTTCATGTCTCATACAATATTGCTTCATCACTCATACAATATTACGTAATCACTCATACAGTATTTTATCACTCATAATACATTTCACCACTCATACAGTAGTTCATCAATCATACAATATTGCTTCATCACTCATAAGTAATAATCAATAATGCAAATATTCACTGGATAAATTTTTCTAAAAGTTTACTATAGATCACTTAATTTATTAAATACTTTTATAATAATTATAATTGTTAAATAAATAATTATATTTTTATACAAACCTTTATCTTTTATTTATTTTATTATAGAAAATGCTTACATTAAAATTTTCTTAATTTTACATAATTTTATTTAAAAAAAAAAAATAAATATTAAAAAACTAAACATATCTTAGGTAATTTTATTAAAAAGATGTATCTTTTAGGTTTACATAATTAAATTAAAAAAATTTATAAAAATTATAATTATGTAATTAAAAATTAATTTAAAAAATAAATTTGATGAATTTTGACATTATTCCAAAGAACTGAAAAGATGTTAATTTTATTTAATTTTATTGTTTTTGATTATTTTTTATCTAATAAAATTTTTTAATTTTAATTTAATTAAAAAAAAAAAGTATAAGAATTTTGTGCAACAATAAAAAAAAAAAAATTCTAGTACGTCTCTATAGGAAGCATTTTAGAAATTAATTTTAAATTTTATTAATTTCATTTTATTGAGTGAATTTTAATGAATTTAAAAAACATATTATTAACAATAAATTTCAGTTTTTATTATTTAAATGATTAGTTGTTCACTATAAGATAATTTCACTAAAATTAACTAATATAAATTAGTTAAATAATATGAATAAAAACACAAAAACAAAATTAACTTATAATATTAACTAATAATTATATATTAATTAAATAATTAATTAAATGAATATTACTTGGTATAAAATTCTCCTATAAATTTAATCATGCTTAAAAATAATTTTTTTTTTAAATAATTTTATTTTTAAAATTACGTAATATTATTAAGTATTAATTTCACCTGGGATTTGTAATTTTTATTTTATATTAATAATTAAGTGTTATATAATAATATATTGTAATAAAACACTATATGTATCGATTATTTAATTCCATTAAAAACCCATTTTTATTATCTGAAATTTATTATCATTTGGATAGAAAAGTTCTAAAACAAACTGATAACAATCAAATGATAAGTTAAAGTATAAGTGATAAGTGTAAGTGTAATTAAATTATAAATTATTATGAATGTACTTAATATTCATAATCATTCCAAATCTACATATTAATTTTTTTAACCTTAAATAGTTCAAATAATTTTGGAAATTATGTAAAATTATGCATTTTATTTGAAATTGAGATTTTTCAAAATTAAATTGCGACTTTTTTTTAATATAATTAAGTTTTTTATGTATTGATATTTAAATTAGTTTTTATTTGGAAAACCAATATTTTGGCAATTAAAATTGGATTAGTCTTAGATTTAAAGTTAAAGATTCGACTATTGAAAATAAACGTAGGTATTAGTATCAATAATCCGAATGTTATGAAGAGGTGGGGTGCAATATAATTGAATGAAATAAAGATAAGGCCACCTGTCCATGAACGATATAAACTCGAGTCCAGCTCCCAAATTAAATGTGTTTATTCCGAAAAACGGGGCCTCATTTTGTAACCAACTTCTAAATTCTTTTGATAGGTGGGGTGGGGTGCAATAAAATCTGAATGAAATAATGTCGAGTCCACCTGCCTGCTTCCAAACTAAATGTTAAAACATTTCGGAATACGGGGCTTTATTTTGTAATCAACTACCAAATTCTTTTTAATTCAGAATCTCGCATGTAGTTTAATATAAATTTTTTGGAAAAATTTTTACAGGGATTCTGGTTCTGAAGAGGTTGGTCCAAGTATTCCAATTTCCCAGAATATTTTCATATTCATACATATTTTGAACATGATTAGTAATTAGGAGGGATTTAAGAGTTTAGATTGAAATTCTGTAATAATTTCTAAAATTTTTTTGTAATATAACTAATTCGACTTTATTTCGCCACACCCATTAAAAAAGTAAAATCTTAAATAGATTATGACAAAAATACTAATTCAATTTGGATTCAATTTTGGATAAGTGATTTTGAATGATATTTTAAATTATAATTTGACAAGAAAAATTGGGAAATTACCCGCATTATTATAATAATTTTGAAAAGTCATAATGTAATTTTGAAATTTTGGAATTTTGTACATAGTAAAATAAGTACATGTGATTATTGTAATTAACATTTTCTGTTCGAATAATGTTATGCTTTCCATTTAAACTGTGTTTTATTTTTAAGTACTTGTGTCATTCATGTTATAGTTCAATTATTGGTTTTTAATTAGTTTAAATATATATTTTTTTTTATATACTAAGTATTTTATAGTTATACTTAGTTTATCATTGTATATTTTGTTTAGTTTAATTACTAGAGAACTTTTTTTTTATAATTATTGTATAGATAGAATACATTTATAATATTCAAAAGTTATATAGAAACATATAAAATGATACGACTTACATCAAGCTAGAAGTATATAGGTATTAATTTATAAATAATTTAAAATAAAACCTAAGTTAAAATATAGTTATTAAAATAAATATGATTAGATTTAGAAATAGATAATATAACTCTAATATTATTTTAATGTAATTAATAAATATTAATATATCCGACTGTGTATTACAATCATAATTTATAAAATACACTTAATTTTGAGCTGTGTTAAGGCATTGCTCTTTCTAAAATATACTAAACATGCTTATTCTATATTTGGTGTTTTTTATGTGATACCTAATTTCACGACTGACCCGTTTAAGCTGTTCGGGATTAGAAAAATAATTATATTAGTTTCAATTGTATCAAATATTGCTAGCGTCATTTCGTTTTTTATTCTCATGTATATCCCTATACCCAACCAACGGGTCCGGGTTATGTCGACAGAGAAATAGTCGATTGAGGAAATGGCAATTGAGGGAAAGTCGATTGAGAAAATTTTCTCTGAAAAAATGTGGAAATATATTAGTATTTTGGAAAAGGTGGCAATCCTAATTTTGTATCCTAATGTAATTATCAGTCGACATTTTCTCATTCGGTATTAATTTTACAGTCGATATTTTTACCCATTTGGCATTTTCTAATTCGGCATTTACAACTTTATCACTTTATAACTGCAGCGTCGATGAGTTAGTTGATAAGCATTTGGCTTACTAAGCACTTGGATTTGGAAAATCGCAGGTCATTAAAGAGTTTGATTTGTTAAAACATACAATGCTAAATCAAAAAAGAAGTCTGTGGTTATAGTCAGTAAAAAATTCCTCAACCTCGATTAATTCCTTCTCTGTATAGTGGTTCGGATAGTGGTTCTATAAAAACAAATGCCTTAACACATATCAAAAAAATTTTCTTAAATAAAAAATTAAAATTAAAAAATTACATAAATTAATTTTAATTAAATTCATTAAAAACTGACCAAAATTAGAAAAAACCTTAATTATATCTAAATTTTTGGGATTAAGATCGAATATCCCATTAGAGATTAATTTTTAAAAATTATAACGATTTTAGGTATAGTTCTCAACTTAAATTAAAACATTTAAAAATAAAAAAAAAATCTTGTATTGGGAGGGAATATTATGAATATAAAAAGTATATAAGAACATTTTGTAAAATGGGTTAAAAAAGTAGATAAACATTTTAATAAACATTCAATATTACATTTAAAAAAAAAAGAGTCAACAAATAATTATATAATATTAAGGAAACATTCAGATTTTAATACATAAAAAAAAAATTAATATATATAATATTTATTTATAATAATAATTATTATAATTAAAAAACAAAATTTTTAATTTTGTAAAATTGTTTTTAATATATTATACTTAGTTATTCTTTATTATATTGTATAAGTATAGCGAAAGTATATTTGATAACTATACAGAAGAAAATATATAATTTATATACACATATGCATGTTTGTTTTAAAAAATTTTATATATATCATATATTATTAATTAATTATTTATTAAGTAATTAATTTCAGACAAAATCATGAATTAAAAAAATTAATAGTTTTATTAGAATAATTATTAAAATATTAAATATATTCGATTCACAAAATGTCGATTCAAAAATATCGACGTCAAATATGTCGAATTTAAACAATATTAGCGATTCTTAATAAAAAATTCGAAAATGTAGATATGAAAGCAATATCGATTTTGAAAATTTCGCCTTCGAAAAAACGTAACCTCTTTAAATTAGATAACTTTCGAAAAAGATTGAAACCCTGATGTTGAAATTAGCTCTTTAATGTCTCCGAGTTATATTTCGTCTATGTTTCAACAATAAAAGTCCTATAATAGAAAAAATAACCTCTCAACTGAAAAAAAATAGTTAAACCCAGCTTTTGCATCTATCTCTAAAATTCATCCTGATAGATATATGCAAACTCTGGGAAAAAAGAGTATAATGTTAATTTTGTAATCAAATCTAAAATCGCTTCAAATTATTTTTATTGTCAATAGGTATTTTAAGTAGTAAGGCTGTCGCCCGAAACACCTGTTAAACAAATTATTAAAACCCAATTTTTGAAACCGACTCTAAATTCGAAATTCTGTCCAAGTCAATATTTTGTGAGCTGACATTTTCAAAATCTATATAAATTCCCTAAACCTATGACAAGAATGATGTTGAACGCGCTGTTATTGAAATTAAGTCCATATCATTCGATACTTAACATTACTAATAATATAATATTGTTGCATTATTAAAATTTATTTAATAGACTTATAATTCAATTCTAGAGAAAATATGTTATATTATATATAAAATAATATAAATTATAATCTCTTAAAAATTTTCATTAACTGTTTTATAGATTTATATATTCTTAAGATATTTTAGATATTATGTTTGACATACTTGTATGTAAAAAAATTAGTTTTATAAGTATAAAGTTACTTTGAAATTAATATTGAAGTAAGTACATATACGGTGACTTCTTAATATATAAAATTATATTTAGGTAAATTTTCTGTAATTTTTAATATTTTATATAATAAGGGAACTGATTTTCTTTATATAATATATAAATTTTCACTTCATAATATATTCAATATTATTATTATAATTTTTATTATATTTTTTTTTTCCTAAGTATTTAAAATCATGGTATCCATTTATTGAAATTGAATTACTTAATAAAATATTCATTATAATATTACTAAAATTATATAATTATATACATATACATTTATATATATTTATACACACATAATATATAAAGACAGCCTATATTTTACAAAATATATTATAATACATAATATAGATAATAATCTATAATACCTAATTCTATACAAAAGACTATAATATACTTTTATACATAATTATATACATATTTATTTAATATATATACATAAAAATATACAAAAAACATATATATATTAATTTGTATCTATATAGATACAAATGTATATACCTTAAAAAAAAAAAAAAATTAGAATTTAGAATTCGTTTGTAATATTTATAATAATAAATAGCATAACAATATAATATAGTTTATATATATATTTTAAAATGAATTTTCATGCAACATACACAAATTTACATACCATATATAATAATATATAAGAACTTCAAATATACTAACTAACTAATGTAAAATAATTGTTTACTTATACTGAGGCAACAAAAAAAAATAATACAAAAAAATATTAAAATAAAAAAGAAAAAAATTGCATACTTTAAATATAACTGTAAATATATAAATATAAAATAAATATAAAATTTAATGTAATTATATATTAATATTAATATCAAGACTAAAGTGTATAGTATATACTTTCTGACAAGACATACACTATACATTATATTATATATATACTAATCTAAATTTAAAAAAAAAAATAAACAATATTAGACGTTTTATTTTTAAGGAAATAGCAACATTTATTTATATACATATATATATATATATATATTAAATATATACATATATATATAAATTAAAAAAAAACTGTATATACTAAAAGCTAGACATTACATAAAAACTAAAAAAAAAAAACCACTACTAACAAGACGAAAAACTACTCCTACTTTGATATTTAAACACATATTATTAAAAAAAAAAAGGATAAAAAATAAACAAAACTAAAAATAAGAAAAAAAAAATTTCAGCAAAATAATGAAAGAAATAAAAATTAAACAACAACAAATAAATCAAGTTAAAAAAAAAATCGAATATAAGAATAAAAAAAACCACAACATAATAATAAAAATAAAAATTAAATGTACACAATATATTTAAAAAAAAAAAAATTAAACCTTACTTTTACAAATACAACGATTTTTTCGCGTCTTAAATAACGGTATATAAAATGCAAAAATTCGAAAAAAATAACAACAAAAAAAAAAAAAACAAATCAAAAATTTCAAAAACCAAACAATAAAAAAACATGCAAACAAGGTAAAAAAAACCAAAACAAAAGTAATAATAAAAAAAAATAACGGTTTTCTTATAATTCGTTATTTTGTAAAGAAACCGTTATAAAGAAGTAAAAATGTCTAGCGGAGAGTCATTATTAACAAAAAAAAAGAAGAACAATAATAATAATAGTAAAAACAAAAACAAAAACAATGAAGATAAACAGCGAATAGCAATTCTTTTTTTATTTTAAGTAAAACTTCAACCAAATTAAAAAAAAACAACAACAACAAAATGAACTCCTTAGGATATGCAATAAAAAAGAAAAACTAAAGAAAATGAAAAAAAAACGAAGAACAATAAAAAATACAAAAAAACAATAATAAAAAAAAAAAACAAAAATTTTTATTCTTTTATTTTTTTTTTTTGTTATTATTAATTTGTGCAAAGTGCATTGTGCTTTCGTGATAATGCAATTGCAGGCAAAACAGTTATTTTTTTTTTTATTTTTTTTTATTTTTACTCACTTCTAATTCTGTTTTTTCTGTTTTTTTTATTTTATATTGGATTTTACTGTTACTTACAATATTTGTAATATTTGTTTCATTATACCGTTTGCTTTTTATTACTACCTAGATATTGATGTTATGTTATGTATGATGTTATTTTTTTTATTGTATGTGTGGGTGTTTTTTTTTGTTTTGATGTGTATGAAAAATTTTTTTTGATTAGTATTAGTGTTGTTGTTGTTATTGTTTTGTTGTTTATTGTAAATTGTTAATATTGCATGCATATATAAGATGAAGGGTCCTTAATCAAACAATAGTGACGCTGATGGTTTTTTTATTTTTGTATTTTAGCATTTTTCGAATTTAAACTAAAGAACTTGGAGTAGTGGTGGAGGGAAAGGAGAGGGGAAAGAGAGTGTCTATTGTAAAAAAAAATTTTAGTTCTTTGTGGCTGTCTAAAACTTATTATAAAGAATACCACAAACTTGAATGGTTCGTTCGTTTTTATATGTTATATATATATATATATATATATGTATAATTTTTTTAATTTCTTGATAAAAATAAAAAAAAAAATATAAAAAATGGTTGATTATAGTTTTGTTGGTATAGGTATATATTGGTAGTGGTATATAGGAAATTCAATATTGTATGATGGAAATTTTTTTTAGAAAATTTTACAATTATTGAATAGACTTGATTGCTTGAAATTGTAAGGTTTAAAAGTAAGATTTTAAAGTTTTCAAGTTTTAGAGGTAAGAGGTCATTAAGATTTTTTGGAAATTCGAAGGGCTAAAAGATTGTTAGAGGTATTAGAAGATGAACTACATCAGAACTATTAGAGCAATAGAGACTTACATAACTAAAAGTAATATTGAAGCAAATAGTCTCAAAATACTGTTATTTTACCATAGTTTTTGTTATTGTGTAACTATGTAACCATTATATTTTCAAAGATTTTCTGGGGAGAAATAAGTAGCTGAAAAACGAAAAAGATCCTAAAACTAAAAAGAGAGGATCTTAGACTAATGACTAAGCATGGGCCACTTAATGCTCAGAGCCCATGCAGCTAAAATAGGTAGGGCAACTACAGGAATATACAGAGGCTGTGGAAGGAAGGACGAAACGGTTCTCCATTACCTATGCCAATGCGAAAATCTAGAAAACCTAAGACTAAGAATCTTAGAAGGAAAATACTAGGATGACTTCAGCACGGCAAGGGAGTCATACCAGGCAAAATTGATAGGATTCATGAAGGGTATAGAATGGCTCAATGAGGCGCTGTAGGAAATACGAGCGACTCTTAGAGCAGGGGTACACAACGAGCCGCAAGGCTTAGGGCCTATAGGTACCCATTATGGATGAAAATCTAAGAAAGTAGATATTTCAATGGGATATATAACATAATATGAATATTAGAATATCATCTGGTTTAAAAACAACAATTTAAAACGTTTTAAAAATTTTTAAAATTGCACATGTTGCCATACAACTAAAATATTCTTGACTGCATTTCACACATATGACTTTAAAGTGCTATACCCGTATTAAATAAGAAGTTTCACCTATTCAGCTATTGACGCAAGTTTTATAATAAAGAAGGCTATTGTATAAAAATTAATTTATAAAAATTTTGGAATCCTAGCTCTTCTAGTTTAGAGTTTTTTTAGGAAGATGAAGTTATGAACGGATAGATTTCGACTCGACCCTTTAACAACATCACAAACGTAATTTGTATATTCAACATACCCTTTTATACAGGTATTATGAACAAAATAAAATTTTGAGAATTTCTTTACTTCAACCTGCATTCAATATTTATGCAAAAAAATTAAACAATGTTCTTGAATTGTTTAAAAGTTTTACAAATTTTAAATGGTTTTTACACTAACAATATTGGGTCTAGTTAGATGGAACAATTCATATCCAATATATGAATATATAATATCTTTATATTATTAAATGTATAAATTATTTAGATGCATATATATATATATATATACATATATATTATGCTGCAAATATTTTAAAATCCATTTTACTATACTATTATTTTAAGTGTTATTAATACTTGGGGTTGTTTTTTTTTTTAATATTATATATGTTTATTCTAACAGGTTTTTCTTTTTACATTTTCCTTTTGTAATCAATAGTAGGTACTTGTTTAATAATAAAAACAAAAATGAGTACTTTAACCGTTAGGAAAATGCTATTTATTATTATGTTGAATGAAAAAAGACTATCACTGATGAAAAACTTTACATATAAAAATATATACATATTTTTATATTTTATATTAGTAAAATAAATATATTTTATGTAAAATGGAAGTTATACGAGTATATATATATATATATATATATATATATGGAAAATTATATAAGTTAAAATTAGTTTTATTGTTATTGTTTAGTACAATTTAATTGGTTTAATTTTTAATTTTAACAATTTTATTGAAATAAGTATGGTTTTTTTTTAATTCATAAGTTTGGAAAAGTGGAAAAATGGAATATATAAGATTCTTTATAAACTTTTATAGATGAAATATTTTTTAACTATTATTTGAAAAAAATTTTTAATATTAATCTTCTATCTATATATATAAAAGGGAAAGTTTGTTTATTTGTTTGTTTGTTTGTTTGTATGTTTGTTTGTTTGTTTGTTTGTTTGTAGCGAATAGACTCCTAAACTGCCCAGCCGATTTTCATGAAAATTTGTATATAGAGGTTTTTGGGTACGGAAAGAAATCGTGGCCCAAAAATTTTGTCCTAACGGACCGCCAAGTTGGGGTTGTGGTGCAAGTATTTAAACTTCTTTGTTCTAAAATGAAAACGATTTGACCGATTGACTTCAAATTTTGTATACGTGTTGCTCTTTAAGAATTGATTAGACACTATTAACAGTTTTGGAATTTGTTAACCCATGTCGGGCCGACGGTTGGTCAACATAATTTTGGAAGCTAATATTGTCAAAATTTGCGAAGTACTGCTTTGGCTAAAAAGAAAGCCTCAAAAAAATTTTGTTGAGTGATTTGGAAGCAAATTACGTCCAATTTTGCGCAATACCGCTTTGCCCAAAGAGAAAGTGTAGTTCCGTTAACCCAGTGGGGCACAGTGGCTTTTAATAGATTTTTGCGTTACTTAACTCTAAATTAGAAACGATTTGACCGGTTGACTTCAAATTTTATATGTGTGAAGCAACTTGAAAATGGAGTTGAGACTGTTAACAGTCGGTCCTACGATTGGTCAAAAAAATTTTTTTGGAAGTAAATTACGCCAAATTTTTGAAAAGTAGTTTGTACTGCTTTGAATTACAGAAAGTTTCAAAAAATCCTAGGATAATCCTAGAAAAATCGTTTTAAAAAGATTGCTTTCATACATTTTAAATTTTACATGTGTAAACCGTGTGTAATTTTTGTGTTAACTTTTTGCAGTAACATCAACTTCAATTAAACCTCCATTGAGAGGCGCAGCAACGCGCACCGGGTACTAGCTAGTTGAATATAAAACACTTAGTCTTAGTATATTTAGATGTATGTAGTTTTTAGAATTATTAATTTATAATATTTGCAAAATTATTGTAATAAATTATGTGAGTAGTAGAAGGTAATAAAAATTAAAATTTAATTGCAGTTTTGAGGTTTTTTTGAAAATTATTAATTATTTTGTAATTAATATCAATTAATATAGTAGATTTAATATTATAGTTCCTTAACTTTATATTAAGTTATTCCAAAAGTTTTTTAAGAATGATTTGAATTTAAATAATTATGTTGGAATGAAAGTTCAGGTTAATATAGGAGAGTGTATAGTAGAGTTTAATTGTATAACAATTATTAAAACACTTAGGCAATCAATTATTAATACCCCAAGCATTTTAAATTCTTCAAAATCTTTTAACTGGATATGTGTTAAAAGAAAACCCAGTTAAAGGATAATTTTTGAATAAATAGTTTCAAAGACACTAGAAATGTTAAAGTAAGGAAAATGAGGTATATAAGGAAATAATATATGAAATAAAATTGACAGGTTAAATACGGCTGTACGAAAAAAGTTCCTAATTTTGGGAATAAGCATAAAGTCCCCAAATTTCAATAGCGGGGATTTTGAAGCGGCAGCCCCAAATTTACTAATTGATTTGCTGCTGACTAATTATTTATGAAAAAAAGTTAGGAGAGATTAAAGAGTTGGATACAAAATCAGGATTTCAATAATTTGTTTGGGGCAGTGGGAGCTCCCTGTATTGGAACACTTTATTGCTGAGCTTTTTTTTTTGTAAAAACAAATTAAAAGTGTTTTAGAGTTGAACTAATAAATTATTTAGCAGGGGTTGGAGGACGGCAGATCCCATTATATTAAATGCTGCAATAGGCATAAATAAAACGATTATTGTTTTATATTTTCTGAAAAAAGGAAATTTGGAAAAACTAGAAATAAATCAAAGATGAGATTTTATAAGTTTTTCATAATTGAAAACATAATTTTAATTATTACAACTTGAAATTGCAGATGGAAGTCAAAACAAAAATTTTTAAACCCCATAAAACTGGAAATAATTTATGATAATATTATGAAATTGTTCAATGTTTATTCATCAAATTAAAGCTTAATCTGAAAGTTAAAATATGAGTTTTCATATGAAATCTGATTATTTTACCTGGAATCCTCTCAGATCGCGGAATCCAATTTGGCCCATTTGCAAAGTCGTTATTTCTTTTGGCAAAAAAGTATTCATACCAAATTTCATTAAAATCGGTTGATATATTTATAAATTATTTAAACTTAATGTTTCCGAAATTCATGGATTCTGTAGACGCAATATCATACTAGATTAATTTATGAAAACTATTTGTCATAGATACCCACAAATAGTCTATTAATCAAATTTTGATCTCATTCCGATAGTTAGAGCTCAAATTTTGTCGAAAAGTCTGGTATTATGTATTGTATGCCTTCCGATACCGTCCTGTGACATGGCCCATCTATGAACCTAATCTTACTATATTGATGAAGAAATCATTCATACCAAATTTCAAATCAAAATCTTTTGAAAATTACGCGAGTTATCATGTTCACAAGCGCGTACACGAAAACTCAAACAGGATATAGAACTTTGATTAGAATTGACACTGCTAAAAAGCTAAAACAGCATCTTGATTTGGTTGTTAATTAGATATAAAAAGTAGTTTTAAAAATAAATTCTATTAAAAATTATTTTAAATAAATCATTATTAACTTCATTATTTTATTAAGAACCTTTCATATGCAAGCAATATTAAAATTTTTCATTAAATTTCATATAGAAAATAATTTAAAGTCATAAATTAAATTTAATATAAAAATAATAAATTTAATTCTAAATATTTGCATTGCGTCACGTTTTTTATGTGTGTCCATTTAATAATGTCAATTGTGTATTAATTTTATTATACAATATTTTATAATATATTTATATAAATTTTTTTTTATATAAATAATCTGTTTAAATTATTCTGCAATATTTTTATATATACTATATAGTTTTATAATTCTATATATAATATACATTTTATATTAAATATTGAAAAAAAAAAATAATATTTATAATAATAAATCTTACCC
>OY720441.1:65923574-66015561 GCA_963082915.1 Dolichopus griseipennis
ATCTTACCCCTTTCATCCATGTTCATATTTTTTAAATCCCAATTATGACGATAATGATGATGATATTGATGATAATTTTGATCGCCACCACCAATTGTTGTTGGCCTATTTTGACGATCATTATTATTAATTATCTTACCAACTGTATTTGATGAAATTGTTTTGCCAGGATGATGATAGTTGATACTACTAATACTATTACTAAATTTTTTTTTTTTTTTTTTTATTTTTTTGGTGCGTATACAAGTGTTTTTTTTTTTTTGAAAAATTTTTTTATTCAAATTGATTGTGCGGATTTTTATTTGGGGTGTAATAGTTGACAAAGTGCATTATATATATATATATATATTTAAATAAAATCCGTGTTTTGTGCAAAAGTTGAAAAAAAATTAATGTGCGTTGAAAATAGTTTTGTTTATTTTTTTTTTTTTAAATTGTGTGAAAAAGAGACAAAAAAAAAGAGAACAATATAGTGCATTATTTCCTTTGTGAGATGAAAATTTATGGTGCAATTTTATATATAAATATATATATTAGACAATAAATTATTAATTTTATTTAAATATAATATATTTTGTTTTACATAAAAATTTTATTTTATTAAAAATTGAATGAAGAAAAGTTTTAAAAACCTTTTTTAATATGGTTTCAATTATATAATGAACTTTGGTATTTAAAAATTTATAAAAAATTTAAAGTGTAAACAAAAACTTGAGAAGTGCTGGAATTTAAAATAGTTTCGTACTCTTTATTTTGACATAAATCATCAAAATGTATTATAGTCGGCTATTTCGGTCAGAAAATTCCAGATTGCGACTCAATTATTTATTTGTATATTAAGATAATTTGAGTGCAAAAATCGTTCAAATTTTGAACTCTTTTCAATCCTAGTTGAAAATAAATTGAGAAATGAGTTAATATATTTGAGTACAATTACCAAAAAAGTCGTAGAGCTGACTTTTTAAATGGTTTGCTGGTTTAGATCAATTTTGATATATTAATTAGAATTAGTTTTACTTTATTATGAGGAGACTCAATTTATTGCAGGACTAAACTTTGAGCAGTTACTCAAAATTTAAGTATATCGATGTATTAAGTTAAAATATGAGCTTTTTATTTACTATTGCGTTTACAATGGAAGTTTTTTTAGACAAAATAAGAAACCTTAAATTAGAAACCTGATTAAAAAGACCCGTCACATTTTAAACAAACCACATCTACTTGTTTAAGGAACATACAGTCTCTTAACAAGTACATAATGAAATAAATTGAGTACTAAAAAATTATACATTTTAAATCTGCTCATAATTTGAGTGTCACTGTGCACTCGAAGTTTATAAAGACTCAAGTGTAAGCGGATTCAACATTTAAGCAGAATCAATTTTGAGCACACTCAAATATATTCCAATATTCAAATTTGAGCTGAAAAAATTTTGAGTAAATTCAAAATTTGAGTAAATCTATGAATTGGGTTAAAACTTCAGCTTTTTACAACCAATTGTTTACAATAGAATTTTTTTAAGGCAAATTTAGAAACATAAAAAATATTTTAATAGCTTTTCAGAAAACTGACTTAAATGACTCCTTTCATTTTTAACAAACCACATCAACATTTTTAACCAACACATACTCATCTTATGAAGTACATAGTGAAATAAATTGAGTTATAAAAAATCAGTCCCTGCAGCAGCGATACCAAAATTATCAAATTATTGAAAAATTTCTATTAAAATATCATTTAAAAATTTTTTTTAAATTTATTAAATGAAAATTATTTTTAGTTTATAAATTTGTTTAAATATTCAAAATTTTCATAAAGTTCATTGTACAATTAAAACCAAATTACATTAATATGATATACGTATTATACACAATTAAATATATATAATACAAAAATTAAAACTAATCCATGAAAATTATTTAAAAAAAAAAAAAAAAAACAAAAAAAAAAATAATAATAACAATATAAAATAGTATACAGGAATATAAACTCACACATACTTGTAATTTAAATCATAATTATTAATAGTGTTGTGCAATTGGTGATTGTGCTCATCTATTGGTGCAGTTGTGCTATAATATTTCTCAGCTGTTTTGTGCTCAAATGCATTTTTATTATTATAATTATAATTTATATTATAATTATTATTATTATTATTTAATGCAGTTAAATTTTTATTATTATTATTATTATAATTATTATTATTATAAAAATCCCTAAAACGCGGTGGTTGTTGTTGTTGTGATGGTGGTAATTGTGATTGATTAATATCATCTTCATCATAATTATTAATATTTCCTTTATTTGTATTTGTATTTGTATATTTTATTTTTGTATTTTTAAATATATTATTATGCTGTCGGTGGTTTAAATTAATATTATATATATTCATATCATTTATATTATCATGATCAATAATAATATCATCTCCATCACCATCATTATCATGATGATGACGATATGGATCTTGATTATTATGTTGATTATATTCATCATCAGTAGCTGTTGCTGGACGTAATGATGCCAATGCTAATGGTAATTTTTTTGATGGAAATAAAAAACTAAAAAATGATGATACACCACCAACAACAGTATATAATAATTGTTTTGTTGAATTATTATTATAATTATTATTATTATGATTAGTAATTGTTGTATCTTCATTTGAATCAGAATAATAAACTGAATTTGATGATTCCGACGATTGAGGTAATTGATGTTCAATTATTTGTGATATCAATATGAGGTCTTTTGTTTTTGATTTTTGATTTTAAATAAAATGGTTTTTGTTTTTTTTTTATAGTTTTTAAGTCATAAAAAACAAATAAATGAAAAAAAATTTTGATGAAGAATTAAAATGAATTTAATTTTTTTTTTTTTTTATAATAATATTAAATTAATATTTTATAAAAGTTGATTACCTATATTAGAGTATAAATTTTTTTTATGTTTTATTTATGAAATCGTTTTATGAATTTTAAATTGGTTGAAAAATATATAATATATTATTATTATAATATATATATTATATATATATATATTTTAAAATAATGATTTAAATTATTAAAAATATAAAATTGAAAAAAAAAATAATTATATTAATTTATTAACCGACTTTAGGTGCTAGTTAATACAATGAAAGCTTTGAAGTGCTCGAAAGAATATTAGGTTTATTTGAAAAATTGTATTTCCTGACTTTGAGTTCGAAAGTTTACTTTAAGTATTTTTCAGAGTTACAATCCTAGATACTTATGCAAGATTGAAAATATTTCGGTTGGTTTTTAAAAAAAAATGTTCTTAGGCTTAAATAAGGCTTCATATGTTTTTGAGGAATAATTCAATTGAAAATTGTTAATATATCATTAATTACTTTCGCTTAAATGATGAGTCCAATAAAGTTTATAATTCATCCAACCACAAAAGCATGTTTTTAACTAAATTTATAATTGGATTCAATTAATTAGCGGACTCAAGTTGAGGAAAGAGTTGAATAGAATTTTGAGTTTTCTGAAAACCTTGGAATGGTATAAAAGGTACTTAAAATAAGTGTAGATTTTGTAATATAAATTTTTTTATTATAATTGATCTAAATGTGTTAATAACAATATAACTTTACAAGGGTTCGATAAACTTGATTGGATTAATAGAAATTGGAAATTGACTAGCAATATGTTGTAACTCAACTGTATTAATTTAGGACAGTTAAATGTAGGATGGTAATTAAGTTTCGAGGGAACAATCGGATTCTTAAAGTAGGCGTCAATTGGCAATTTAAATTAAGTATGTAACTTAACCTTTACAAAACTGATTCTAAAAAAATTTAATGATATTTCGTTTTGGAATTTTTTTTAATATCTGGGTTGTTTCAATGAAAATTTTCATTTCCAAACAAGTATGTGTTAGGAAAATATTTTAGGGAAGTTACCTGAGCCTGGAACTAATCGCTAATGAAATAATCACTTTTTTGGTAAGTAATTGTTTTTTACTAATCAAACTTCATATGTTAGTTTGATAATTTGATTACTTTATTAATGATAATTTGTTCGTGCAATATGGCCTTAGTTTAAATTGGAAATGAGATATGAATTAGAATTTTCACTAAAAGTCAATCGAACACTTTCAATTATTTTAAAGATATCTCAGAAACAAGGTACTTATATTAATTTGCGCTTTCACTGTATTTCAAGAAATTTCACTTCCAACCATTTTTTGTTAAAGATCTGAACTTATTGAATTACCATTCAACTTATATTAATTACTAGGTCTAGTTTAGAGTTGTAGAATTTATAAAACGGAATTTAAAACAAATATTTCAAATTTATTTAAACTCAAATTAATATTTTAAAGAAAATAAAAAAAAAAAAACAATTAAATAATTTGTTTTGTGATTTCCAGACACAATTTTTTTTAGGACAATACTTTGTACGAAACGGTCGAATCTAATTAGTGCAGATACATTTATTTGATGTGCAATTTTTTTTTTTAAGTGCATTTCAATATACATAATTAAAAATTAAAAAAAAATTAAATAAAAAAATATTTAATAATATATATTTTTTTTTAGCGATTATTTAGTTTTTATTTTTTGCTTCATAAGAGGAATACTTTTGTTTTATACTAATTTATAGTTTGTATTTACTGTGAATATTATAGAAGCGTGCATCGAAAGAGTGCTGTTTCAGATTTTTAGTTTTACTTTTTATAATATTAATATGATTTTTTTTTTGTAGTAGATATTATAGTATCTACTAGATATATATATATATAGAAAATGTTTATAGAATATATTTTTGTTTTTAATTTAATATTTTTTTAAATTTATGACGTACGATATACATATATATAAACATATATATATTATATTTAAAAATTTAGTATAATTATAATATTAGATATAGATTGTATATAAAATATATAAATATAATATCTAAGAGAATGTTTCCATGTTAAATTAACTTATAAGAACATATTAAATTGAATATAAAATATATTTTGAATGTGAATATTATTATGAACAATGATTTAAATTTAATTAAAATGACAAATTAAGAAAAATATGAATGTATAAAATGTGGGTGAGTTGAATAAGTCATAGTTTATTGAATAAATCAAATTAAATATTAAAGTAGTTGAAAATTATTATTTTGAAATTAATTTAAGTAAGATATATGATAAATTTTAAAGTTTTTTAAATATTATTAAAATAGCATACAATTTTTAAAGTTCCCTAAATAAATGTTATTAACACTTTACGGGCGTATGGTTTTGATAAGGTCTTTTTAAAATTGCTAGAATGCAATATCATTCCAAATAAATTAATCTTTATTCAGTCTTTTAATGAGTATAGGGTATTGATTAAGTCAGAAAACCGCTGATTACTCGGCTTAACATTATGATAACACAAATTGTAAATTTTTTCCATCTATTGTCTTACTGAAGAGTTATATAATATATATTTATATAGTCACATTTTATATTACGATATCAACTTTTATGATATAATTATACAATTTTACGAAATCTTTTTATTAGACATTATGATCTGATGACCGGGTTTTGAATCCGAGTCCTTCCTCTTGAAAGGTTGACGACTTCGCCACTACACCATTGGCAAGATACGATCATATCACTCATTATTAATGGTAATTTATTAAGTCACCATTTTGAAATATATTTTTTTTAAAAATGTTTTTACAGTTTTGAAATGATTATTTAAAAATATTAGAAATTCTAATTGCAAAAACATTTATTTGTTTCTATTTTTGTTACAATGGAATGAAACGCTCAAAAGCCACCCATTGAAACTGTGCGATGTTTCTATGAGTAGTATGCGACTTTAACACAGCAAAAACACACACTTTTTGAACCAAACTTTAAGAAGGACCCTGTGATACAACTGTACAGTTTAGTTACAGGGATGGGAATATAAAAGAATTTTGAGATTATGAGGAGGTTATTTAGGGTTTTTGGATTATTGGGGGATAATGAGAATTTGCAGGGGGATTAATGAGAAAGGAGGGTAATTAGCTTTTCTGTTAAAAGACTAGTTAAATAATTATTGAAAATGTTAAATTTCGAAAAATATTTGAAACATTGCATAATAATATTGTAATGTTGCAAATAAGTCAATTAAGAAATTTTTATATTTAGCAATTTTTTTATTTTCCCATAATTTAAAACCGTTTTTTTTTTTGGTTTGAGGTCATAAATTAAAGTTTAAAGTTCATATACTTAAAATAAACTATTTTCAATGACGTCATAGTATTGATTATTCGTTAAGTATTGACGTAAGACCGAAATTAATATAAATAGAATAAAATGAATTTTGTAAAATATAAATAATTACAATAATTTTTCTTTTCCATTATCTATAAGTTGTTTTTATTTAATTATTTAATTATTTTAAATTTAAATTTTTTTTAATTTATAATATGAGAAAAAGAACATATTTTAATTTAATTGCTAAATTTTTAATTTTAAAGGTCTTCTTAGATGTCTAACAGTGGTTTTTGTTCTGAAGTATTCTAGATGTGCAATGGTTCGCTTTTGAAGGTTCAGTTGAATTAAAAGTTTTTAACATAATTTGAGTAAATATTTATAATAATAAAAAGGCTGAGTTTATGAATTAACCCATTTAGAGCTAGAATAAAAATTACGGCAATTTCATATTTTTTTAAGTTAAAAGTTTAAAATTTTTTTAAGCGGTTTTCAATAGTCAAAGCAAGTTTTAGTAAAACCCATTTCAGGCTATAGGGAGAAAAGCCTTGACTTTTCGTTAAAATCTCGACTATAAGTAAAATTTAAAAATCTCTTATAGAAAATTTGTACACATTGTTGATGATTTGGAGTTAAAGTATTGCACTTTGTGCAGTGAATTATTGCTATTTAAATACCAGGTTAGGCTTAGAAACATTAGATAATAAATTACGTGGCACTGTGAGGGTTAATTATTCAATAAAGCCTAAGACACATTCGCAGAGATCATAATTTTATTTTATGCAAAGTAATTCAATAATCGCCAACGTTCGGACTATGACTCCTCTGATTGTGCAAAAAGAAGGAACTTAATTCCTATTAAGCTCTTATATTCATTTTAAAAACGTTTCAACTACTTTAAATATCAAATTTAAGTTTTCATTCTTAATTTTATTAAAATTAATTTCAGAAATATTATTTTTAAAATAAATTGAAAAAAAAACAAACATACAAATAAAAATATAAAATTGAGTTTAAAGACCTTAAGAAAAGGGAAAAAAATAAAATTCAAAAATAAATTCGTAATGAATGTGGTAACAAAAGTCTTTTTAATATTTGGTTATTACAGACACTTACAAAATTATAAAAAAAAAATGTACGTATGTATTTATTATATTAATATGTATGTAAAAATGACAAATCCGAGAATTAAATTTTTGATGAATGAAAAAAAAAAAAACAAAAAAACAATAAATGATGTTACAAATTAAAAAACAAAAGAACAGATCAACACAGTAAAGGAAAAGAATATTAATGGCGATTACAAATTGTTTTTTTTTTTAAGTACAGGATGTCTCATTATATATGTTTTATAAATAGAATTACAACATTGATATTATAATATTTTATAGGTAAAGTTCTATTTATTGATGTATTGAGAATAGCTCCTTTATAAAAGTAATATAACTTTTATATAGGTAATTAAAAGTTATAAATAATAGCATTAGTGAATTACTAAATTTTTTCATATGAAATATTATGAAATATTTTTATAATAAATTTTTAAAATGAAATTCGTATTAATTGTATTGTATTAAACAAGTTTTGCAAAATAATTTTCAAGATTATTTTTTGCAGTTCTAGTGTCAGAAATAGTATTTATAATATTATGTTTGATTTTGAAATTTTGAAATTCTTTTTAATTTCAGTATTAGTTACTTATAATTTCTTTTCAATTTAGTTTGCTTGTATGTATGATATCATATGATATGTACGCTTCATTTCGTATGTCTATGACTTGACGAATGATTTCTTAATGATAACAAATGATAGTTATGACTATTATAGTTAGTTATATGAAATATCATACAATCGTACAAAATTATATGATATCATATGACATCATATGACTATTATAGTTAGGGGTATTAGTGTTTAAAAAAGGTTTTCTTAGAAATAATAATAATAATTATTTCAAACAATATCTTTTTATTTAATTACGCCTGGTATTGAACTTTGGCTACCAAACCTACTAATGATCCAGTTTACATTAAAACCTTTAAATTCATATTTATAATATTATTTTACAGAGCATCCTGTACTTTATAAAAAAAACAATTTTTAATTCATGATAAGATTTCTTTAAAAAAAAAAAATGTATTTAATGTACATGTTACTTTAAACAACGAAATATTTATTATGATATATATATATATATATATATATATTATATAATATATATTAAGATCACATTAATACAGAATATCAAAATATTTATATACGTTATAGTTTTTACATAATTTTATTACACATATTCATATATATATATAAGTAAATGCACAATAAATATATATATATATATATGTATCTTATTACACATTACATTTATTTTTAAACGAATATATATAGTTTATTACATTACATTTCTATTGTATTTGATTAAAATGTAATAACGGTTTTATACATTTTCAACAATATTATAATATGAGGTATTATAAAAATATTTTTCGATGTCGTAGTCCTGTTGTTATTAATTATTTCTTCTTTTTTTTCATTTATTTATTTATTTATTTATTTATTTGTCGACTGAACATAATTTTTTTTTTGTTGTAAATCGAAGAATAAAAAATATTTCATAATTTTTATTTTTCATTTTTTTCCAAAATAAAAATAAAATTCATATAAGAATATAAATTAAAAGTAAATTTGTTGTTGTTTTATATTGCTGTTGTCATTTTATGACATTTAACAATATTTTATATATATATATATATATATATATGTTCAGTTAACCACATAATATAAAGAAGGCGTTAAAATAATCAGCTTTTTTTCTCATAATAATAATTATTATTATAGGGGGGTGATGAGTATTAAGCGAAGAAGAGAGAGAGAGAGAGAAAAAAGTAGAAAATAATATTTAAAAAATAAAAAAAATTAAAAAACAAACAAAACTATTTATTAAGTTCACACACATCCTCTCTCTGTGATTTCTTTTTTATTTCAACATCAGCAGAGAAAGAATACGGTGATTGTCAAAAAACAAGAAGAAAAATAAAAGAGAAATAAAAAGTTAGTGCACTGATAAATCCTCTCTTAAATAATTTGTTTTTTTTTTTTTTTATTTTTTTTTTTTTTTATTTCTTGTATCCTCTTAAATTTTTATTATTTTTGAATCGTTAATTTTTTTTTTTTGTAATTCATTTGTTGTATTTTGATTTTAATTATTATTTTAAATAAATATTAAATTTTTTTGATGGTGTTGTTGTTGTTATTTATAAATTTTTTTTTTGCACTTCTATATTTGTATGTATTTTGTATTTTGCTTTTTTATTTTACATTACTCACCAACACATGGATTATGATTAACAACATTAAATATTCGATCACATCGTCGTTTCATATGATTGTTTGGACAGATGCAACCAAACATAGGGGATAATCGTAAATTTGTCCATGATTCGTGGCATAAATCCCTGTTTACACGAATGAAAAAAAAAAAACAAAATATAAATGAAAAAAATTGACAAAATATTAAAAACGAATGAAATAAAATTTAATTTAAATTGAATTGGATAAAAATGTAAAAAAAAAAAATTAAAGGGAGAAATAAGTGAAATTTAAAAAAAGAATGAAAGAAAGGAATTAAAGAAAAAATAAATGCAATATATAAATATTATTAATTAAAGATATTTAATTTACAATTAAATAGTGATTTTTGGTTGAGGTTTTTTTTTTTTGATTTTGTTGATGTGTTCTTTGTTGTATATGTATTATTGATGGTAAATTTTAATTTTGTGTTGAAAATATAAATGTGTGTATGTAATATTTTATCTATATAATGGAAATTTATATATATATATATATATATATTAAATCAATGGTATTTTATTTAAAATATCTGGTATTTATATAAACAAAAAAGAGTTTCCAACAAATGTCAAATTGGCAAGTTTATATACAAATGTTTAAAATTGACTTATATTTTTAGGAAAAATTATTTTTTAACATAAGTATTAGACATTTTTATGTATAAAAAAATACGAAAATAGAAAAGCCATGTATTTGAGTAATGCTATCTTAAAAGTTTATTCAATTAGTGTGCAAGGACATGAACTTTTCCTTTGAATTCAAGGGTATAAGTCAAGGTAATTCTGATACATAATGTAATTGAAGAGATTTTAAAACTTAATTTCTTTTTTAACTTTCAGAAAAGTTGAGCATTATTAAATGAAATTAGAGTTGACTAATTTTTTTTTAAGGGATCAACTTCAAATTAATTTAATATAAATAGGTATTTTAAATATTAAAAGTTAAAGTTATATAAATTTATTTGATTCATCAAGTTTTGAATTTAAAAGGTGAAAGCTCAAAGTATGCATTCTGCGGTTTGAGAAGTAACAAGCTTTTTAAATTAAAGTTGAATATTAAGATTTATATACGAGCTAACTAAACGGAAAATCCTAAAATGTACGGAACGCACAAAGTTGACCAGCTTTTAACAGTTTTTGGATTTTTAGACTTTCGAATAAACAATAAAATCACCAAAATAAAATCGATTTACTCTAATTTATACAAATTTTAAAAATATATTTTTATTTAAAAGCGGCTCCATATTTGGAGAAGACATAATTTGAAAACTTAGTCCTAAATTCTGTTATAGAAATTATAACGGAAAAAACAATTGAGATAGATCTAAAAATAATCTCATATAATTTGTGACACCTATTTTTTAAAGAGCGCTTAAATGCCGAATTTTTTTAATTTTTCTTACTGTATTATGGGTTCTAGATTTATTTCAAATATGTTGATCCGATTACAGAACCCAAAAAAGTGGGACTGATTAAAAAAAATAAACAATTTAATTTCGAAATTAATAGTGTTTGTATTTGAAAAAAAATCAAATTCATTGAAAAATAGACAAATTTTATGTGAAAGTGTACTAAATTCATATATGAAAAAAAATATAAAAAATAAAAAAATATTTTAAGATAATACTTATATGAATTTTATAATAATACATCAATACTGATGTATTATTGATTATGAATATTAATTGAAATCGTAATGTAATTCGATATAATGTAATAAACATATTTGAAAATATCAACAAATATTGCATTTAAACAAAGTTTAAAATTCAAAATTGATGAAAATAACTATTTATTTAATTTCCAAAGATTATAAAGATTTTAAAGATAATTTTGAATTCGATTCCAAAAAAAGCGGGAAATATTTCCTTTACGCAATAAATCAACTATCTACTATTAATTGGATGTTACTAGATATTTATTAAAATATTATTAATTCTGTTAAAAAATTTGATTTGCGTAATTTAAAGATATTTATTGAAAAAATAAAGTTATTCAACTGATTTTGTAAATGTAAGGTTTAAAAATGTTAAAAGTGTATAAGTGTATAAATGATATTAAAATTTTTTTGCCTAAATTCCGAGAATTTAATTTTATTAATTAATTCTTTTTTAGAAAGTTTTTTTTATTTTATATATTATTGAATTATGTACCTGTCATCCATTCGACATTTATTATCTCGTACTTTACAATTTAATTTAAAATCATCAAATAACTTCGAACATTTTCTTTCTTGTTGGCATACTGACAGCGCATGGTTACATGTTGGTAGTGCATCAATTGGATAGGGATCTTTTTCTGCTAGAAAAAAGATAATACATCAAAAAAGTTAAATAATTATGAATGAAAAATGAATGATAATGATTTTGAAATTATATAATTATTAATTAAATAAAAAATTTAAAAAAAAAACTTTATAATAAAATTATTTTGTATTTATTAAAATTACAAAAAAAAATATGCCCACCACAGAATCTACCGCATTTAAAAATAAATCATAGTCTGAAACATCTCTCAAAGATTGTTTACTACTGCGTACATATACTAACTTTTAGCAAATCAATTTTTTTTTATCCTTTATCCTATTTAGACTAGGTTTCAGTTTCATTAATAGTTGCATAACTAAGTCGTTGATTAATTGACTGTAGCAATTGTATAAGGTTATGAAAACACGATTTTACACAAATGCTAATTTTGTGCGCCATCTATTACCCTACACAAGAGTTATTTTTTTATTTATATAATCTTATATTATCTTATATTGCTTATTATGTGACCGGGATTTGAACGACTTTCCACATGAAAGGCTGCGTGTTTACCACTACGTCATTGGTAAGATATCATAAAAAGAAGTACATCATAAAAAAATATACATTTTATGGGTTTCTGCTCATCGGAGTAATCCATATATGCATAAAATATCAGGGTCCAATTTTTAGTACGGAAACAATACCTATCGTTTATTATATTTCATATAAGCGGTTGGTATTTAAAGAATAAAACAATTTTATAATTGAAATACTAAATTGCAATAATTGTATCTCAATTATTTTGAATGCATGCTCTTGAAATTTAAAATAATTTCATTTAAGGTTTAAGAGTCTTAAAAATTCTACTTTTATAAAAATTTTTAAATTTGAAGTTGAATTAAAATAACCTTGTTCTAAATTTAATCAAATAAAAATTAAAAATTTAATATGGATTATATTAAATTGAAAAGATTATTTAAGTACAAAATTCAGTACAGATATTAAACTTGTTTTTTTTAAATTTATTTTTAAAACTTAATATGAACCTTTTCAACCCACAAACGAAAGTAAATTTCATAAAAAAAAAATATTATTGAAACCTCTTATGAATTGAAAGAAAGAAAGAGATAATATAAAAATGAAACAAAAATAATATAGGTTGTGTTTTTTTTGACAAAATTTGTTTTTTTCTGTTCTTCATATTAAATTAATTTAAATTCAAAATTAAAATAATTTTCTTTACCATACTCCATTTTTTATTTTGTAGGTTATTAATGTAAGGCATATACAAGAAGTCCTTCAGCCTTCCTTTAATATTTTTTTTTTGGGTTTAATTTACTTTTTGTGGTTTTTTTTTTTTTATCAAAATAAAAATTTTTTTTTTTAAAGATTGTTGGCTGTTTTTGTTTTACATGATTATCGTGTATTTTTAAAATTTTAGAAATTTATAAATTGAGATACAAAAACGTGATTGCCAAATTTTTAGGTATGTCCTTTTAAAATATGAAGATTATAATAGTTCGAATATCGTAAAATCATACTCTTCGTAAAGACTGTTGAGGACCAAAATTCTAAAAATTTTATAATAGTCTAGACTGGTAATCGATAGGCCGAAGTCATTTCATAAAATTAAAATATATGTGAAACATTTCAGAACGTGTATCTTAAGAACTTAAATAAAATTCTTATATTTTATAATCAGCATAGTAATGAGACGTTTATAAAATTCTCCTAAGCCAACATTTGATTGAAATGTGCCTACACAATTTTTTTCGGCACATTGGAATTTTCAGAAACTATTTTTTAATATATATTATTTTATTCTATAAACTTCGCTTTCAATATTGACTATTATAACCAGCGGGTTTCTTTAACTTTAAAAAGATTTATCACCACAAGTTAGTAATGCATATTCATTTCAAAAAGATTAAACCTTGGGAAATCTCTAAACTAGAATTAACACTATCTAACATTTTTAAGATAAACATTTACTCATTTATCCGTGCCGGAAAAAAACAAACTCCTCTTTAAATTGGACTGAGTTGGCATGTAAGAATCATTGAACTGAATTAAAAAAAAATTTTGTGGTAATTTCTTTTCGAAATATAAAAGGTTCGAAGCTAAAAAAAAATAGAAAGTTACCTGTACTAAGATAAATTTTTATAATTAATTTCCCCAAACTCTGTCCAAATATTAAATAAATACATTTAGTAAAATGGCCAGTAGAAACTTTAAATTATTAATTTCTATTAAAAAAATTTTGCTCGTGACTGTAGCTAAATAAGTTGAAGAAAAAAATGTACATAATGTATTATGGAATGCAGTAGGAACTGTTAATTGTAATATACTATGTTTGTAATATATGACGTATATATTATATATATATATATTTATATTAAAATATTGTACATCTACATTTTATATATTTGTATATATATATATACTTTCCAATTCACATGGTAAGTATTTGGATAATTAAATTTACCTAACAAATAAATAAAGTTTCAAGTATTCTTAAGGTAATTTTTATTTTATTTAATTTAAAAAAAAAATAACATTTTTTTTTTGAACCTACTTCTTTTTACAAAAAAATTTTCTTCGTTCTTTTGTCGTTGTTTGTTTTTTCTTTTGATTATTTTGTTAGTATACCAAAGAAAATTCCAATATAATATACCGTAAAAGTAATTTAGTAATATAAAAAAAAAGTAAAAGAAAGGCAAAAGGAAAATCGGAAAACTCAATTTCGAATTTAATCAGTTTATTTGTTTGTATATATATATATAAATAAATAAATAAATCAAAAAATAAAACAGTGCCTAAAAGAGTACCTCATGTTTTATATTTGAAATAATATATGAGGAAACCCCTTATGTAACCGCGTACCTACCTTAATTTAAATTAAAAATTTTAAAAATAATAAAAGAAAAGAAAAATCAAGACGAAAAACGAAAGCGCTGATTATCCTTCATTTTTAATATATAAAGCATTTGAAATTTGCAATTACAATTGCGTAAGGATTCATAACATTAAAATCAGCTGAAATTTACTAATAAAATTTCATCCTAAAAGTATGCAAAAATTGTAAATTCATAATAACGGTTACTAGAGGCAAAAAAAGGGTAGTTGGCTTTGGATAAAGCTAAAATTTTATGTTTAAACAATAAAGATGTCTTAGTAATATTGTTAAAAAGAGTGGATCATTCACATTGAGAGTGGATTCAAAGGCTACAACGGGTAGTAACTGACAGCGCTAGGAATTTAGCAAAATCTGTGGAATTTATAGCTCATAAAGCAGTTTGATCAAGGTTACGTAAAACCGTAAAACCGAATTTTCTTTTATTACAAAAATTTTTGGTACATATTTTTAAAGCGTTGACAGGAACGTTTAAAATAATTTTAATTTACTACTTGTAAAATATCCAAAAACGAAGAAGTTTTCTGTAAAGTTCCGATATCCATAGTTTTATTTTCTCCAATTTGTGATGTTCATTCTAAGCTGACTTCTTAAAAACAAAGATCAAGAACGAATATCTTTTATATTTAGGAGAATTTTTTTTCTGTTCTTTTCGATTATTTTCTGTAATTTAATGAGGTTTCCCCTCTCTTTGATTTTAAGATTTCAAATCACCGAATATCTTAAGAAAAATTTCATCATGTAGGCACTTAATGTACCTTAACACACATAATAATGTAAGTAAGTTGTTGGAAGAGTGAGTTATCCTTGTTCATACTTGAATACATTCTTATATGGTTGATTCATATTTGTAATTTAAAAAAATTAAAGAAATATATAAAAGAAATGAAAGAAAGAGAGAAATGATACACGGTGAGACTTCTTTGTTTCATTTCAAAGAAAACTGGAAAGACAGTAATTCAGTACTTTTAATTTTGTTGTGTGGAGAAATAGTATCTGAAGAATTTTGGAAAATTTAAAATTATATTTTTTTCATTTTAAATAAAAGAAAACTTTTTATAACTTGAATTACCAAATTTTGTTTGGAATTGTAAGTAAGTAATAAGTTGTAAATAACATTATATTAAAAACAGTAATAAAGAATTCAAGTATAAGACAAAAAACTTAAACAATGAAAACTTTAATAAAAATCGCAGGCAAAAAAAGAAAACATTGAGTAAAAGATGACTTTCTTTATTAGAGGTAGGTTTTACCATTAGTTTTTTTTGTATTAATGAACTTTGGTTCAGAAAGGTACTAATTCGTTTTTTAAAAAAATAAAAACTGAGAAGGTCATATAATATAATCCTCTACAAGTAATAAAACAGTTGATTTTGTGAAATACACTAAAATACCGACGTTTTGCTTTTTTTTTAAGTATCAACTGCTAGGATAAAAAGCCAGTCTATACCATAGATACATGTTTAAGCAGGGGGTCATATTATATTCGTGTTATTAGAAGTGATCTTAATAAATTCCACATACAATTTAAACATGAGTAGTTCTAGGCCTTATAACATGTAGAAGCGTCTTAGATTTACAATAGGTACAGTTCTATTTTGTTTATATTGTAATCATTTTGTATTTAAGTTATATGGTATTCAATATCTGTGAGTTATATTATTGAATTAAATTTTTCTGTATATATTTTGTTTTTGTTTACATTTTTATGTTAATGTATTTTGTATTAAAGATATATAGTTATTAATTATTAAATTTAAACCAGTGACGAATTTTAGCTGAGTCGACTCGAAAACCAGATAAAAGCTTTCTCACTTTCACTGGGATTCAAACCCGGGTCTTTAGTGCTAGCCTGTCGTTATTCGATTTAATTACTCTATTTAAATGATTGCTTATCCGTTTTCTCAAAATAGTAAAATAAAAAATAGTCCGAAAAACTTTTAGACCGATTTAAATAGTGCTTTAGATACAAGAAATATATGGTTGAGGAGTATCAATCAAACTAACGAGTGGTAAAATTTTGAGATCTAGAATAGAAGTAAAGTAAAAAGAAGAATTATATCATTCCAAGGCATGCAAATGAAAGGCCTTGATTAGCTTTAAACTTTTTACTGGGAATTAAGAGGTTCCAGATTTCTTATATTATTAAAACTTTAGAGAAATTTTCTAAACCTTCATTATTTGAGTTGGTTAAAAAATTCTTAATTAAATAATGTTGCAAATTGCACAAGATGTGTTGCAATTTTGTATATGAAGAAGAGTCCACAGCCTTGAATATGGTTTAACTTCCAAATAAAAATTCAATCTGCCGCGTTAATAGCATTAATAAATTTGATAATAAACTTTAAATAAATCCCAGATTTTTCAAATTAATTTTATCTTTAACATATTGTTAACATTAGGGAACATTATGGGAATGGAACTTTTTTTAACATGTCTATTTGTCTCGTTTCATTAATTCTTCATCAAGAACGCGCGTATTAAACTACTTGTCTACATACTATGTAATATATTTCTAATATATTTCTTTCTTTGTCTTACCAATACTCCCTCCATCTTACATTCATTCAAAGTTTTTTATTATACATTTTTATTTTTTTAATATCACATAATAACTTCAATTGTAAAAAAAAAAAGACAAGTTATTTTTTATTATAAAAACATTTTTTTTATTTTAAATGTACTTGAATATGACTATGAGATATATGAATGTATTATGCATTTTTATATATTTTAACATTATTTATGTATTTTATATCGTTATTTTTACAAAAATACACATATATATATATAAATATATATATAATATAATATTAAATTTACTTACCTTTCTTAAGAACAAAACCACACGGATGATCAAAAAGAAAATCACGAAAATTATTACAGTCTGGATCAACTCCTGGCTCTTTACACAGACATGTTGGACGAAAAAATGGAAAAGCTTGAAGTGTTCTCAATGCTGCTTGACATTTTGTTACCGTTACAGTAGCACATGCCACTAAAAAAAAACAAAAACAACAAAAAGTTATATTAAATAAAGATATATATAAGAAAAGAGTATATGAATATAAAGAAAAACTGTTATTATATAAAATTTTTACAAAAAAAATTTTTTAAAAAGAAAATTGCAAAATAAAAGACGTTATTTTGAGAAAGTAAAAAAGACAAAGAATAAGATATATATATAAATATATATATATAATATTATCCCTCATTCCAATTTGGATTGAAGGTATTTCAAAGTAGACTGGGGTACAATGACTGATAGTAGTTATACACAATATGTACTTGTACTCGTATATTAAGTTAAGATTTAATTTTTTTTTTATTTTTATTTTATTTAAAATAACTGTAAATGTAACGGCAATGTAATGGGTTTTAGTCTGTATTGCATGACCAAAAAAAAAAAGACTAAAAATATGTTGATACAAAAGATTCAATTACATGGTGTTTTGCTAAAAGGAAAACTTTTTTTCTTGGAACAATTTACAGTTAATTTTATGTTTGAAAAAGAATAATTATTTGTTTTAAAGGTTATTTTAATTTTATTATAAAGTTTTAAATTACTACAAAAAACCTTCAAAGTTTAGTTATTTGTTAAAAAAAAACTTATACTTATATCATTTTCTTATTTCATTCAATTTTAAAATCAAACACATGTTTTTCTTGCTTCCATTAATTTCAGAATACATAGCTGGTTACCTATTTATCTTCCATATTAAAAAAATTTTGGCAATTAAGACCCCACGAAATGAAAACTCCAAAATGTTATTTTACATTTATTAAGGGATAACATTTTGAGACTTTATTTCTGAAGAGTTATAAATTAAGTACAAAGATAACAGCTCGAAGCTATGCTTCCCATATTTGTGAATTATACCAGTGAAACCCGTCCCAGCCTCCCCGTATATGAAATATCACCTTCTTACCTTTATTTCTTGGAGTATTCCAAATATAACCAAATTATTAACAGCTGGACTAAAGTGATATAGAATATGCCAAAATTAATTAATAATTAAATTTTTATTTTTCGAATGCAGTTCGATTTCATTTTAATACAAAAGATAATTTAAAACATATTTAGAAAGTAATAATTACCGCAGCGAATAGGTTAATAAATTCAAATGTCAAAAACGAACTGAATCTTCTGCGCTTCTGCAAGTTATTTATTTTCAAATTAATTAATAATTGAATTCATTGTCACTATAATTATAACTCACTTTGTATACTTTGTTAAACTGTCAAAAAATGTAAGAAATACATTACAGTTATTTTCTCAATAAAATGAAACAAAAATTTATGCAGGGTGTTTCCGACTAGAGTATATATACTGCAGTCAGTGATTTCAAAACAAATCTTCTATATTCTAGGTGTTTCTATTATGTTCTATGTTCGAAAAACAGAGCTTTTAAAATTTTTAATTATTTTTAATCAAAGCTTTTTATGGCATGTCCCTAAAGTAAGCGTTTTAAAAATTCTAAATTGTTTTTACGAAAAATTCCAAAAAATTTTTAAAGCCCAATATTTCCAAAGCGGTACAGAATTAAACATCTATTCAGAACAGACGGACGGTCACACATAGCTAAATCGATTTATTTTTCGATTCTGATCCGAATTTCCGATTTTGATAAAGAATTCGTTTTATCGAATTTGGAAATATCTCTAATAGTTAAAAGCAAAATAACTGTTACGTGGACAGTTTTGCTCACATTATGAATGTAAGATCTATTAAATAACATATTAATGTTACTTTCAATATCATAATTTATTAAAATTAATCTCTCAACTTAAATTTGGATACTCTTTTAACCAAAATTACTAAAACTTAATTTCAAAAATTCATTCTAACAAATTATTTTAATTAATATAATGAATTGCATACTTTACGGTGCAATAAGTTCTTTTATATTTCTTATGGTTTTTTATAATAACTTGAAATTTTTAATTCATATTTTTTTATTTTTATTTTTTAAATTACTACAATTTAATAGTAATTGTTATATTATATAAAAATAAAGTAATCAAAATAAAAATATGAATAATAACATGAGAAATACAAAATTAAAAAAAAAAAAAAACAACAATAAAAACCAAATTACAAATTGTTTATACTTAAGTCAATTTCGACTGTAATACCTGGGTTATTGCGATTTGATTTTTTTATATATTCCTCTTTACATATTACATTATTATTTCTATTTATATATATATATATATATATACCTATAGATTATTTTTATATACTTATTGTATTATAAATGTGAAGCTATATGTATGTATATGAAATGAAGTAATTTTTGTATTAATATATAATTTATCCTATGCATAGGTAGATACCTCAGATAAACTACCATTTTTGATTTTATATACACGTATATATATATATAAGTGTATTAAATGTATGATATTTTCACATTAAGTTTAAATTTAATATATAGATATATATATATATACTTTATATATCATGTACAAAGACACAATATTTCAATAAAAAAAAAAAAACCAAAAAAAGATAAAATAAAATAAAATATGCTGATGTTAAAGTGAAAGAAATATATAATGAAAAATAAAATGATATGAAATGGAAAAAAATAAAGGAAAAAAATTATTAAAAAATAAAATTAAAAAAAAAAATAAACAAAAACAAAGAAAAAGAAGAAAAATAAAAACCTTTATTTCATGTTGATATGTATGAAAAAAGTGAATACACTCATATGATGTCCTTGAGCGGTATAGCCATAGGATAATCAAAACATACTTTGTTATTAAGGAATATATTGTACATATGTATGTAAATTATATAAATTAGAGTTGCCAAATTGCAATTATATTGAATTATAAAGTGGTAAGAAAAGACTCTGAATCTGGAGGTCAGTCAGTCATCAATGCGTAATATGTATCAAATTCCCTTAAATTTTATTTCAATGACTTATGAATGACAGCAGTGTCTATGATGTGACAAGCATACAATGTTTATGACACATAATTTTGAAGTGCAGCTATGTTAAATCTTTTATCAATTTTGTTCTCGAAATACAGTATCAACTTTTGTAGTTAAACGGAATATAAAACGTTTTTAAGTTTTAGAGTTTGAAAAATCGAGAGAGAGTATGGTCGATTTGAAAAGTATAAATTTCGAAAGATTTTCTGCGCCTAGCTTTAAATTTGAACGAATTCTATTTATTTGTTAGGTTTTAGGGGAAATTGTAGTAGATAATTTATTATTTTTAAGAATTTTGCAAGTTTACAGAAAGCTGTGCTTGAGGTGATTTTTATTAATCTGGGAGTAGAGGCAAAAGGAAATGAAATGCCCTTTAAACAAAAAGCGATTTGAACTTTTGACGATATCTTTGAAGTTTAAAACTTTTAAAAGTATATCAATACTTGATTTGAAATTTAAAGTTAATTTCAAGCTTAGGCCTCACACATTCAGATAGCCAGCGAGCTAAGTTTTTGGAAGCAAGTTGTTTTTTAATTTTGCCAATGCTTGTCACTTTATGTGATTAAGTGATCACTTAAACAGATTCCAATATGTTTTAAATTTTCTTGAAAAATCGCTCACTCTGTCTGCGTATCGTAGTCCTAAGGTGTCCCTGTAATGAACACCTCATGGAATATATTTATTTGTTGGATTTTATTAAATAAGTTCTAAAAAAAAATTAAAATGTCGAGGATCTGACAGTGAATTAAATGGGTATGAAATCTCTAGTTTTAGTTTTGAGAATCTGTTTTTAGAAAATCTCGTTTCTAGAAAATCTCGTTTTTAAGAAATCTCGTTTTTAAGAAATCTCGTTTTACAAAATTTGTTTTTTGAAAAATCTATTTTAGACAATCTCATTTTTTTCGATATTCTGGAAAAAGTTCATAATTGCAATCCTAAAATCCTTAAGAACGATATTTTAAAAAAATTTAAATTTTTCAATAAAAAATAGAGATTTTCTAAAAACGTGATTTTAAAAAAAATATTAACTAAACTGAGATTATGGAACTTTCCCGAATTTAATATGGTAGGTAACCTTAATAAACGTGGATATAAAGTGGAATTCGAAGAGAATATTACAAAGAATTTTCCACCTGGTATGACACAGATAAAATAATTTACCTATGCATATATATATATATATAATATATCTATATATGCTCCTTAATAATCTATCAACATTCGCTTATAAAAATATGCTGTTATATGGATTTTTAAAGAGATAAAAAACGAATAATAAAAAAATTATAAAATTAAAAAAAAAAATAAAATAAAATCATATCAGACAAAATATTATAAAAATTTGTAGTTCCAGGAACAATTTTATAATATTATATATACCTACATATATATCTATATAATTTATAGTTTAAGATATTAGACAAAAATTAAATATATAATAAAATATTTAAAATACAACAACAATATGAATAATATACCAGAGTAAATTGTTCTTTTGGTTTAGATACAGTATCTAACAAAGTTATTTTTAGCTGGTCGTGTGTTTGCATTAGTTCTTGTAAAACTAAGACAGTGAGTAATTTGTGTTGGGAAATAAATCTTAAAAACTGATATTATTAACGGAATGTTGAAATTTGTGACTATAATACACTTTAAATTTTGTCTTGCCAGTTGTGAACAAATTTTACAATTTATTTTGAACACTCAAATTATTAATAAACCGGGCACTTGAAACTCTAAAAATAGTTCGGATATGCTGTGTTAATGGAACATGAATCTCTACACTTTTTTATTTTTTTGTTTTTTATAGAAACAATAATTAATGTTTAATATTTTCCAAATATCTTAACCTAAAAAAAATTTTAGGTTAGGTTTATTTCTTCACATTTAAATTATTAGTTTAATTTTTATGTTAATGTAAATCATTATTTTATTTTTATATTTAGGATTAATTTGATTTATAAACTTAATATTCTTCTTACAAATATTGGAAAAACTAGGAACATAAAAAACCAATAACTATTCATTTTTTTAAATGAGACTTAACCTAACTTAACTAACCATCTCTAATTAAAAACAAATTGTATCAAATACTAAATGCTAATAAGTTTTTTATTTTGAACTAATTTTAAGTGTTTTCCAACCATCAATAATTTTCTTTAATAATTTATCTAAGTCTGGTATTGACATATCATATCTTAGTTGTTCTCCGTTTATATCGCCCGCATTATATTCTATGACTTTGTATGTAGCCCGCCTATTATAATGGTATAATAGGGTGGCATGAATTAATCGCTACCCCGTCATTTAAAAATTTTATTTTGAATTGACAATTATTGCATAATTTTAGGATGAATTTATCAATATCTGCTTTGTAAATGGATTAATTGATTGGGTGTCAACTATTTATGTATAAGTATGTGATTTAATAACTTACTTAAAAAAAAATCTTAATTCTAATAACTTAATTAATTTTCAGGCTGACGAACTTCATTATAACAGATTATCCACTAATTAGAGAAACTTTTATTAAACTTAAAAAATTTAAAACTGTTATACTCGTACTTATGTTATTTAGTAAATAATTAAAATTTACATAATAATATAGTCTGAGTTTTTCCATTAATTAAGTTTTGGAGGGGAATTTATAATTTGCCTTTTCGGTAAAAAAATCGATTTTTTTTTAAATTATAACTTTATGATTATTTTTTTTCTAAAATATTATTTGTATTTTTCTAAGTTCTCTTCTGTCCACTCATCTGTACTTTTATTAAAGGTATGAATAAAATATATTATAGATTTTTTTTTATAAATATATTATTTAAATTTTCACATAAATATAAAATACTGTATAGTTAGACAGGGTGCGTCAGCTCAAAAAATAAACTATGAAGTTGATATATTTGACGTTTTAGATTTAATGTAACACAAACTGAATGTGTGGATTGCCTAGTTAAGTTTCAAAGGTATCTAGTAAAAATAGTGGGAAAGCACCTTAAGTTTCAAAGAGTTCTCACTATTATAGTGAGTTTTGTAATTACCAAGGCATTTCCGTACGTATCATAAATTCTAACGATAATGAAAATTTATAAAATAAAATAACTTTGTTTAAAAAGCCCTTCGGTGAAATGCTGCTTTATGGCTAGAATTACATTTTATATACTTCATAAATATTTTTTTTTTTATGGAATAGTGCAAGTATGACTTAAATATCTCAAATTATATAAGCATCGAAATACCATATTAGATTTTCTCTTTCAAAACTCTACAAGTTCGTTATATATACACTTAGATTCCTTATTACGCGATAGTCACATTATGAAAAAATTTGCGCAAAAACAATCGCGTGAAAAAAGGTAGGAAGTGCATACAAAAGTAGAAGATTGGTTCCACATCTCGAAAGTCAATAAAAAATTAAAACATTAATTTATTAAAATTTTTGGTTTTAAGAAATATTATTTTAAGGTGTCACTTATATAATATAAAGTTAAATATCAATTTCATCACTCGAAATTTCGTTTTCATTTTTATACTCATTCTACTGCAATGTTCAGTTATTGATCGTTGCGTTTAGTTTTTTGTATGCTCCTTACATATTAAATGAAAGTTTATCAATGGTACTCAAATCTTATGTGGATGTGCAAATGTTCTTAAAATTAATTATGTATTTCAAATCGTATTTAATCATGTTTCTTAAATCCCGTTGTTACAAATTCGATTGCTTAAAAGGAGAATTGAATCACTTTTTCAAATCGCGTTATTTCGAATTCGCGTGAAAAGAGAATTGAATAATTTTGTCAAATCGTGTTATTTCAAAAATCGGAATTAGTTGTAATATTACTTAAAATACCAATAAGGCAATAATTGCCACACAAATATAAAGTGATTAAATTACATATCACACAATAAAAGTTTTTAATTACATCTTTTTTAGCAGTATTTTTTACTTAAAACACCCTATACTTAAATTTTTTAATTTGTAAACATATGAATATATAAATATTATAATTTACAACTGGACGAAACATTGACATGAATATTTACTCAAGTGTAATTATTATGTATGCACTATAAAAAATTAAATAATTTATTATACATAATATATATATTTTTATATATAAGTATACAATAAATATTATATATTATTATGTATATATAATTATTTACATAAAATATTATTAAGTTATTTTGAAGAACAAATAACAATCAAAACAGAATAACAAAAAAAAAAAAAAAATAAAAAAAACTCATTAAGTCATGGTTAGATTAAAAAAAAAAATATTTAAATGTTAATGTGCTATGTATGTATATGTATGCTCTCTTATTTGAAGAATCATTCATTGTTAATGAAGATTGTTGTTTGGTTTCCTCTTTCAGTTTTTTGTTTTAAACTATTTTTTGTTATTTTATAATAAATAAATAAATAATATTGTGTTTATAACCTTTTTGTTTTATACTTTAAACTTATAATAATTTAAGGAAATAATTTTATCTAGTAAATATGTTTAAAATAGAACTATAATAAATACAGTTATTTTAACAAACGGTTCTGTTGAATTGAATGTCAAATATATTTTAATAAAATATAATAGTGGCTTTAAATTTTATTCACATTAAAGGTTTCGAATGCAAAAGTTTTAAATAATTTTAAATTAAATTTAATCATTTGATAAAAATATTTAAAGTATCAATATTGGGATCAAGTTTTAGTTTGACATTTTGTTAAATTTGAATTTATACAAGGGATTGATTCTTTAAACTTTCAGTGGCTTTTGGGTTTTATTGTAAAATATTGTTAAAAATATTGAATTGACTCAGTAATATCGAAAGTAAGTTTTCTTAAAACTCAATTGGTTTCCTTCCATGGGAGACTATATAAGAATCTGTTTTGAATTGATAATGGGGTCATTGCTTTGGAACTAAATCGAAGAATTAGGCTTGCTTATTAGTCCTAATTAGGCTTATACGCTTTTGATTAAATTTATTGAATATTTTTTTGATTAGATATAATTCAAATTTTAAAAATTTTTATTTTAAGAAATATTTTTGTATTTATCAGGTTCTAATAGGATTCGAAACTACTGTGATACTTTAATAAAAATTGAAGTCCTTAAAAAATTTTGACACAATGTGTCATATCCTAGCATTCCTCACAACAAATAACAAATGGGTTCCCATAACCAGCAATTTTCTTATTGTTTAAATAAGCTCTTGCAGCCTCTTTTGTGCAAAGTTTTAATTGTTTAAAGAAAGGCACAAATGACATAAGTTGCATAGTGCAATTGGTGTCAGTACCTTTAGGATACCTATATTAAATAAAGAAATCAATACAGTATTTCGACAAAGTTTCAAGTGGAAAAAGTGTACTAATTCGACAGGAAAGGATTAAATTATTTGGTTAATAAAAAGGTAATATTATCTAGTTTGGCATTTTAAGCATATTTTTTAGAAAATTTTGAAAAAATGTGCCTATATAATTTCACTCTGTCCGTCTGTACGCTCTTCCAAATTCCAAAAAAGCTCTATATTCAAACAGTTATAACAAGAGTTCTATATCGTATATTTTCAGTCGGTAACAGATAAAACTGATTTTATAAACTTTAGGGTTCTATAACAATTGCCTTGTCATAGGATTGTCTGACCGCATTTCAATATACCATTATGCAAAACTCAATTTTTGAACTCCCATTTTTTCTGATCACCTTAAGTTATAAAATTGAAGTTTTGGAACATGTTTGACTCTTACAAATTAGAATGAGTCATTTAAGAAAAATTTTTTGTGACGCCCACTCTTTAGGAGCTGTAAGAACCCAAAAATTGAAATTTAGTTAGTTTTAAACATCTGTAACTTAAACAACTGTTCAATTTTTTTTAAAATAATATACAAAAATTAAAGCTCTTCTTACACTTGCTCTTCTTACACTTGTTTTTATGCTGTGACATCCAAAATTTTTTAAAATACAGTACAAAATGACAACAGTCTTATTTAATTAAATCAAATATTAAAAAAAAAGTTATTATTCATAAAGATATAATTAGATATAAACATTTAAAACATATAATTTACATTTAAATTGACACTGACAGTGACAATTTAGCTTTTTTTTATAATGTTGATGGCAATTAAACTACCTTCATTTCAGTTAAAATGATCTGTCACTGAATTAAAAATATTCAATAAATTCTAACGGGATTTTGTGTATATTTTCAAGTCATATGATCATAAGATATTTAAATGTGAGGTAATTATAAAAAATGTTGTATAATTACAATTAATTAAACAATATCTTGAAGATTTTTTTATGCCACACATATGAAGTACCACACCACTAAATTGTTTTAATTGAATTTATGAAAAACATGCAAGAACTCTTGAAGAGGTATTACATACAAATTATGATAATGAATTAATCATCGTATTTTTCAATATTTAAAACTATTGAAAATGTTAAAATTCAAAAAAATATTATTAAATTTTTTTTTTTTTTTCATTTTTGAAAAATTTTTAAATAAAAATTTCAATGAAATTTCAATATCTTTAATAAAATTAAAAAAATACAACAAAATTTTCATTCAACAACAGAAACAGGAACAGCAAATCAAATAAAAAAACTCATAACCAACTTGTTTAAATTCAAGCTGATGAACTTGAAAAGTAATTATTAATTGACCTACTTAAAATAATTGATCAAAAAAAAAAAAAAAAGCAAATGAGTTAAAATATATATATATAATATATATAGTATATAAAATTAACCATTTTTATACCCGTATGACTATATAGTCCAAGGGTATAATAAATTTGCCATTACGTTTGTGACGCAGAGAAGGAGGGGGGGTACATATAGACTCAAGTGTATGGATCGGATCAGAATCGAAAAATAAATCGATTTAGCTATGTATGTCCGTCCGTCCGTCCGTCCGTCATCACGATAACTCAAAAAGTAAAGGAGCTAGGATTATGAAATTTTCACAAATTCGTTTTTATGCAAAAAACGGAATCGAGTTTTAAATTCAGCCATTTTGGTCCATGGGTTCGAGTACCTGCCATACAACTTCTAATTTTATATGAGCATTACTCTATACCTATAGAAGCTGCGTGTCTGAAATTTTGCCAAAAGTAGTTTAGTATAATGGCCAAAGTTACTGCAAAATTTGGTTGGTCTACTGCAGAGGGTTCGAGTAGCTGCCATACAACTCCTTCTTTTATTTGAGCTTTACACTACACCTGATGAAGCTGAGTGTCTGAAATTTTGCAAAAAATAGTTTAGTGTAATGGCCAAAGTTACTGCAAAATTTAGTTGGTCTACTGCTGAGGGTTCGAGTAGCTGCCATACAACTCCTTCTTTTATATGAGGATTACACTACACCAAATGAAGCTGAGTGTTTGAAATTTTGCCAAAAATAGTTTAGTGTAATGGCCAAGGTTATTGCAAAATTTGGTTGGTCTACTGCAAAGGGTTCGAGTAGCTGCCATACAACTCCTTCTTTTATATGAGCATTACTCTACACCTAATAAAGCTGAATGTTTGAAATTTTGCCAAAACTAATTAGCCGGATGATATAATGTATATGTTACGGTCATACGGGTATCCCAGAGTTGACACAGTCTACTCTACTGCACTCTTCCTCGTTTTATATTTAAATGGTACAAAAAACAAAATGAACTTTGAATGAAGCAAAAAAAAAACGAAACGAAAACAAAACAAGGGAAACAGAAACAAAAACAGAATGAAATAAACAAAGAAAAAGGAAATGTAAATAAAATGAAATGAAACCAAGTTTTAATATTTTTTGTATTTTTTTATTCGGCCAATTGTAGGATTTCCTTTTTTTTTTATTTTTTAAATACTATATGATTGTATAGTAACCTTCAATTAAAAAAATATTAAATACAATGAAAATGATTGAAATATAATATAATATAATATACATTAAATTTGTTAACAATTGGGTGAATTTAAATGACTGTATTAATTTTTACTTTAAATTCATGAATGAGATACATATCTGAAAGCATATGGTATATGTTAAAAAATGATCCGTATAATTTTATAACATTTACTTAATTGCATTGCATGGACCTCTGGTTCATTTAGTAATCTATATTTAAGTTTAAATTAGTTTTAACAAAGCTTCCATGCCTTAATTATATGAAATCCACATGTGACCAACCCAGTTTATGGGATAAAGTAATACTGCTAATCTTGAGAATGGAATGAGTTGAATAATATAACATAAAGATCTTAAAACATGAGATTGTTGCTGCGATACTACTAGAAAGGAGTGAAAGGAGATTTCTTAGTAAATAAGTTGAAATCGTATACGTTATTTTCTTTTGAAGTTAACCTAAAAGGCAACCTTAAAACTGTGGATATACTCTAATATACTCTATTTGTGGAATAAAAGTCAGATGATTTTAAATGTCAGATATTAGATTTCTATACACATATGCTGCCGTCCTAAGAAAGAAAGTCGTTTCTACACTTTCTTGGTTTAAGGTATTTTAACTTTTAGTGTTTTATATTCGCGCATCGCTATGTTGAATTATTTTTGAATTTTTTAAAAATAAATATGTTAACTAAAGAAAAACAATTTTTTTAACCTACTAAAGATAAGATAGTATTAGGGGTTCATAGTTAATTTGGATAAGCGACTTTTTTGCTAAGCAATACTAGATTTATTAAGTTATTAAAGCTTTGACACAGATTCGAATTAGAGGTAGATGCGACATAATAGTTATTAGTTTTAAATGAATTTTCAAAGAAATATGTGACATTTTTTCTTAGTACAAAGTCGTGAGACATTTATTTGATGTCAAATATTCCATTATCCCGAAAATTCGCTTTTGGGGCTTGGGGCTTTTTTTCCTCCATTTGACACATCCGGGCTTGAGTTCTGGTATAAAATAAAAAAATTATATTGTTTTCGCCTCTACTCAGCTACTATTTCCCATTAGGTTCAATTCCCAATTTCTGTTCCCAATTCTAATTTTCAAGCTCCTTTTCTCATTTTCATCCTAAAAATCGAGTTGAATATATCAGATAGGGTTATTTCAGCTTATTAACCTAAAGTCTAAATTTTGGATTTTACCTTTCAACGTTACCTACCCACTTTTCTTCAATAGACTGTTAGCTAATTTATTTATTTTCAATTTTTAAGTTCTATTAAATTAAATTATAGAATCCAAGGTAGATAAGAAAACAATTATGATTGTAAACAATTAAATTAAATTCTGTTTATTTTTACGAATCAGTTCTATTATAATATTTTTTACCAGTAGAAGTATCTATATAGTATATACATACTTACATATATATACTTACTTTATGTAAAAAATTCCATATTAAAATATAAAAAATTAAAGTAGAATTTATGCATCTATACAATTTTTAAAAGAAAAAAAAATGAAAATTTGTTTATTTTCAAAGTTTTTTTTTTTAACTTAAGGAAAAGGAAAAAATTGTTTAATTTTCTTAACATATTTTCTTTTTTTTAACATTTTTTATCTCTTTCTATTATACAAATTGTCTATATTTTATTTTGTATTCTTTTATTTAACATTAATATTATAATAATTTGTAATTTTTTTCCCGGGCGCTGAGTACTTTATAATAAGTTTAACTTTTTATTCATAAATAAATACATATAATATACTTATTACTCTTTTTTACTTATTTGCTATCTCTTTCTTTTTATTTGCAATGGGAAAGGAAATGGTATTTTTTTCTTAATATTAAAATTAAACGAAAGAAACAGATTTGTTTTGGGAATTATATTATTTTTTTATTCTTGGTGTGTGTGTTTTTATTTAAAAAAATTTCTTTTTTTTCAACTGTCTGGCAACATTTCAATAGTAATTTTTGGAATTTTTTTTTGAAGACGACCAGTCTGTTGTATTTGATTACGATTCATGTCAAAACAACTTGGTTGAAAATTTGGGAGACTGAAAATTGGTCGCAGATTGTAAAGACCCATGGACTGCTATGATGTCTTGATTCCCGCCTCAAAGCCGGTTGAGCGATTTTGAGCCGGCCCAAAACATTTTAGCTATTAGGTGAAGACTTATACCACATTTCCTTTTTGAAACTCGTCCTTTAAAGGAATTCGGTATAGTTCAATACATTAAAATATTTTAAACGGTTTTGTCCGGTTTTAGGATCTTTAGGTTGTAGGATCACTTTATAACTTTCAAATGACTAAATAAGATTTTTTTTATGATATTTAACTGCTTTTTTTAAAAACTAAGACCCATCGAGTTAAAAATGTGTCGAAGTGTTCTTTCTTAGTAATGGGATGTATCAGTTTTAATCGTTTAATCTACAGGTCACTTAATCTAGGATAACGCAAGTGTTTTTTCATAGCTTTAATATATTGTTGTCCGTCTTAAAATATTATTGCAATGCGATAGTCTCTTGAAAATGTATGATTGTCTACGCGGTTCCTATATTTCAATCTGAAAAAAATATTTAATATTAATTGAATTTTCATAGTTTTCAATCACCACATAAAATGCTGGTGACAAATGATCATTGAATATTGGAGATAATTTAACCCGTTGCGGCATGATGTCATACAAAGAATTCCTCTATATAAAAGCTGTAAGATTTACAAGACTAAACCGGATTAATTTTTCTAAATTTTCAACACCGGAAAAATGTGATTGCCCTCTTGAAAAACTACAATCTTTCTCTCAGAATCTTTTGTTTCCGTTTAGCTTTTAAATTTTTTTTTTTTTGATATTGCAAAGCAAATTATTTGTTTTTGAAATAAAAATAAAAAAAATTAAATAGAAAATTTCGTTACTGTCAATACTCAACACACCTGATTTTAGGAGTGTATTCTAAATCTTAAAATTCGTTAAGTTTTCTTTTGGAAGGAATTAAAATATTTTGATCTTTATCTTCAAAGTATCATTTTCATCTTAATTCTTAATTTAAAATACTCATACGAATTGAGTTCCAAGGATATACTGGCTTCCTTCCAAGGATGTAATGGGTATATTAAGCGGTAGTTCTCCTTCATTGCCACAAACTGTAAAAGAGGCAAGAACGACATTGGCTAAAGTGTATAGATAAAATCAGAATCAAAAAATCAGATTTAGCTATGTGAGTCCGTTCATCCGATAATCAGCTATAGTATTCAAATATTGGTTTTTATCTCTTCTATTGAAACTTAGCCAGTTTTCGAGTTCGGGTAGCTACCTTACCGGCATAGTACTTCTTTTTAATAAAGGTGGATATCTGATATTTTTACAAAAGTAGTTAAGGCAAACGTTTGGTTAATTTTATTGCACAAGTAAATTGGATTCTATTTCCGATAAATTTAGTTAATCTTTGGTGAGAGGTTCTTAAAACTGCTAAATATCGAAAAATTAAAGCTGTTAGTTGCAAAAAAAATTTAAAAAAGAGAAAACAGTTCTTAATACCTTATAGTATTGTAAGTAACGACTTTATTTGCTTTCGACATTTCTTTTTTATACATCAGAGAATTGAAGAATAACAGAAAACATCATGAATTTACGAAAATCGTTTTAAATTGATGTTGTGGGTTCCATCGTTGCGGTTTACACAAAAAAAAGGACGAAATTTGTCTTTACGCTATGTATTATTTGTTTTTTTTTATTTTTTAATATTTTTTTTTTAATATAGTTATTTAGTAATAATTTAAGAACACAGATTTACAGAAAACAGGTAAGAGATAAAAAAAAAACAAATAAAAATAGTTGTAACAGATTTGAAAGTAATAATAACACAAAGTTAGTGAAAGACACACTTGAATGTTAGATTGATACATATTATATTAAAGACATTTCAAAAACATGTTTTTTTGAGAAACATTTTTACAAAATTGTTTTTAAACAATATGATATGTTGTAAATTTATATTTAGAGGAAAATTTTGTCTGGTAATACTTAAGACATTCTTTCATAACATGATTATCATATTCTAAAAATAAAACTCTATTTAAAGGTATTAAAACTTTGAATTCTTCTGGTACGGTGTAACAAACTAATAAATTGTTAAAAGGAATTTAATGAATAACTTAGCTATACTTCCCAAATTTGTTCGAGAAACATCTCTTTTGCCTGCATTATTATTTGCCTGTATTTCACATATACATATACATAAATACTCTGGAAAAGACGTATAATCCTGATTTTTTAACCAATTGTAAGTATCTTCTAGATATATTTGTATATTAATATATATATATTTTCAAAAGTAAAGAGCTTCCAATAATGAGGAATGCAGCCCTAAAACGTCATTAAACGAAATATTGAAACCCTGATTTTGGAATCTTCTATAAAATCTCCAATCTCTTAGAAAAAGTCTAGATCAGAATTTGACATATAAGTATCTATAAATATTCTATAAAATACGTTTAACCCTGTAAGAATGCAAATGAAATACAGGCAAATGTAAATACAGACAAGTGAAATAAAGTCAAATGATCAACAACTGCAGACAAACGACACAATTTTTTAGTCGTCATATTAAACTTCGGTGTGAAAAACAATTTTGGTCCTTGTTGAATAAAAAGACTATATAAAATTATTAAGTTTCCCAAAACTCTAATGTTAAACTTCTTCTTAGTTTCTCAAAGAATTTAGGTGTTTGTCCCGATTGTTCTAACTGGGAAAGACTCTGCAAGAAGTTCTCCTATTACGTTGCATGTTCTCCATGAAAACAAGATAGGCCGACACCCCATATTTTTAAACTTTTTCGAACCCTGCACTGCTTCTCTAAATCCATTCTCTAATTTTTAATACATTCAATTGTATTTTTTTTTCCTTTTTTTTTTTTAAAAAAACATTGCTCTATGCAATTCTACATAATGTTAACTTGTTTTTCTATCTCTTTCTTTTTGCATTTTCTTTCTCTGTTGTTTTTCTCAAATTTTTATTTTGTTCTAATGCGAGATTCTCTTGTCTACTGTGTATTAAACTGTATATGCATAAAACTAACAGTATCACAAATATCATATTTTCTAGTAGTACTTATGTTAAAATATCCGGAACATTTTATCTGACAAGAACCAAAAACAACAACAAAAATAAGGAGTAAAAAGAAAAAGATATAAACAATACAAAAAAAAAACAAAATTAATTGTCCTTCAAAAAGAAAGAGACTTCACAAAATTAAAAAAAAAGCAACACAACTTGAGACAGAAATGAGTGAAGAGAATAACAATAGGATAACAATATTAACAAGTAGTAAAGAATTTCTTAAAATACCCTATTCGTATAATGAAGGCGTTTCTTTTTTTTCAAGACTTATATTTTAACTTTTGGACAGTGTAGAAAACATTGATTTGCTGCTTGTTGCGGGTCTAACATGAAACATGTCATAAGTAGTACTTTATATCCTTATAATGGAATGACTGCTATAGGAGTAAAATTAGTCGGTAAACATAAATTGACAAGAAAGTCCTAAATCAATATGATAAATCCTATTCAGCTGATTATGCAGAGTGTCTGAATGATATGTACATGAACAGAAACACAACAGTCGGAAGGGAGATGTATCAATAATTTTGTTGACAATCAGTTAGTCTCCTATATTTATAGTTTTGAATAATTTGTACTATTATTGAACTCTAAATCCACTATTTAAAGCAAAAGAGAATTGGTACGATCGTTACATCCATATTAATTTAAAACGTTGATTACTAGTGAGTGCTTTAGTACTCACTAATAACAACACTTAAAATAGCTAAATTAGCTACTGGAGAATTTCTTAATACTGTAAAAATAGTCTGGACTTGAGCACTAATATGTTTAACTTATTTTACTGTATATATAAAAAATATCGAATCTTTTTAATGGCAATTAATCAACAAATTAGTTAAACTATTAATAATCCGAAATTATGTTCAATTCCAAATCAATTGTTACAGCGACAGGGTAAGAAGTTGTAGCATTTCTCTTTTATTCAAGTATTAAATCACTAAAATTTTAATGTTAAATAAAAAATTTAAAAAAATTGTTAATTTAGCTACAAAATCAGAGATTCATAAAAATTTATTTAGTAATAGTTTCGGAGAGAGGAAATACCGTTACTTGATATAATGTAATGCTGTAATTGTTAAAATGTGTTTGCGTAATTTAATTTCAAGCGAATTTAGTCTGTGTAATAAACCAAGGTGGTAGAGTATAATATGGGTATCCAAAGATGCAATAACATTTTGTAAGACTATATGTAATAAATGATTTTAAAGAAGTTACAATGCTAACATAGGAAGTCCCTGTACATTGTTTGTTGTTGTTTGTTATGGCGGATAGCATGTGCCATTCTAACATTTAGGCCTTGCGGCCCGTTGTGCCTCTCAGTTCCAATATTTTCTATTAATTTCTACGTTATAAAATATACTATATTTAAATTATTTTTGGTTGCCATGGGGATTTGTAAAGAAAAATTATTTTTCAATTAAATATTTCATGACCTGTACGAGAATCGAACCAGAACCCACTTGATTTGTAAGGTAAGTTCTTACCCACTAACCGATCGAGGCCTCTTTGATCTTATTAATTCTCTTTCCTAATATTTTAATCATAGGAAACACTAGGAAATTATACTTGAAGTGTACGATTAACAATATCGTACATTTCAATTGCATTATTTTAGTAATTTTTCAAAATTTATATAAATCTATGAAATATTATAAACTTAACATTTAACATCGCATAACAATTTGAAAAAGTTCTAAACTTGTTCATAAAAAAAATATATTAAAAAAAAATTCCAAAACAAATAAAGAGTCGACTTCCGAAAAGAATTACTAAAGCGCCAGGAGGTATAAAAGTTTGAATGCGATGTTTCTTTTTTTTTTGGTTTGAATTCAAAGAGTGGTAAGCGGTTAACGGAAGTACAAGTATGTATATTGTATGCAGAGAGAGAGACACATGATATTAAGAGAAAAAATAAAACGAATTTAGAGAAGAGGAAAGAAATTAAAACAGGTTTTGAAAGACAGAAACAAAAAAAAAATTACAACATTTTTAGGAAAAGAAAATCAAATTTTACAGTACAAATTTGTAGCATAACCTGTGTTTGTTTTTTTTTTTTCATTTTTTTTTGTACACAAAATAAATTTAACATCAAAATTTTAAAAAGAAATTAAATAGAAACGGACTAAAAAAAAAACACATAAAATGGATAACCAAAAAAAAGAGAAGAACAATTTTGGAAAAAGGACATTTTAATTTGGAGTTAAGATTAGATAAAGTAAAATTGAACCTTTGTGTTGTTTTGTTGTTGTTGTAAACAACTGAATAATACAACTTTAAACATTAATTTTTAGAATTTAAAAAGTTTTAAACGATTAATTTCCCCGTTTTTTATTTATCTTTCTTTTTAACTTTAATAAAAATTGTGTCCGAAAGTTTTTAAATAAGTCTGGAAATAAGTAAAATTTATATTTTATTTAAGAGTTTAAAAATTTTTATTTAAAAATATTGTCCTACTTTTTTTTTTGAAACTGAATTATAAATATTAATTATATAAATTTAAATATAAATATTTTTAAGTCTATTAAAATTGAGAATATATTAATTAAGTAGAAAAATGTATGTATAAGCTTTAAGAACTAAGTTACTAAATTATCAATTATATGCTACAATAATATTAAGTGTCGTTAAGTTGATGCTGATTTGCCTTGGTTGAATTGCTGTTTACAATTAATAAATTACAACACTAATCAGCTAGTGTTGCACAATTATTATAAAAAATACGATTTATATATTGCAATTTAATACAATTGTAGGTTGGATTAACTCTTAATAATTATATTTTAACAAGATTGACTTGTACGCCTAAATGCGTAATCAACTGTGTGATCATTGCTAAAGTTATATATCGATATATCTCTTGCACCAAAGGCCCTATAGACCCTCAACCATCTTAACTTTTACATTAAGTTATCACTGATGAAAAGAGAACTTAAAGTTTCCGTGCTATTTCAATATAAAAATTAAGGGCTTACGAAATTATATTGTATAGATTTGGCTATTTTAATTTTACTTTCAAGGAATTTTTTCCTGGCACAGAAATATTTAACAGATCAACAATTTGTCAGTGCTACAATAAAATGTCATTAAATAAAAAATAAAAAAAAATAAATATCAATTTTTTTATAGTTATTAGTATTTAATATTTATATTCACTAGGAAAACCCCTGTGCACAAAGAAACATTGTAAAACCTCTGAGTTTATTTTTTTTCAAATACCTTAATTTTGCATTTTGTTGCCTTTTTTCTCACCACCTAGTGGTAGGATAAAAGGTGCTTTTAAAGAGGTTTTACTCAGTAAGCCTACCTCTATATGTTATTTTAAATTCCTAATTAATGAATATAAAAGTGTTACAAAAGAACTTCCTTAGAAACTAAATTTTCAAAATAAATGTTTTAAATACAAACTGAAAAAATCATGTTGACAACATATTAATTTAAAAAATATTCAAAAATATAGGCTTTTTGGTTAAAAAATAAAAATTTGCGTAGACATTTTTATTGGTCGTCTAACCATAATTAATAATGTCAAAAAAAAAACAAAATTATGATGATATCAATCGAATAATGAAATATCAATATAGAACTGTAGTGAAGAATCAAATTTCCTTTTAAAAATTTCCTTAAAAAGTCTTAAAATTCCCTTCTTTTGTAATTTTTGCAGAGATATCTATTTTTTTAATATTCACCTTATATTTTCATAAAATTTCAAAGAAATGTCAATATTTCCCTTACATATATTTCTCTTACTCTAACTATTAAATGCTGAAGAAATTTTATAATGACATTTTGTGGAAGATATTAAAATTAAAAAAATTTTTGAATTACATTTGTTGTTGTTGTTGTTGTTTAGACAGGGGGGGAAAGCAAGTCTCTCTTATACCTAGGCCTTGCGGCCCGTTGTGCACCCCTCATTAAATATTTTCTATTTATTTATAACTACTATATTATTTATTTTGTTTATATTATATATTTGTATATTTATATTATATTTGGTCACCATGGGGATTCGTAAAGAAAAATTATTTTTCAATAATTTTTTTTTTTAAATTAAATATTGTATGACCTGACCAGGAATCGAACCCGGATCCCCTCGGTTAATAAGCCAAATGCTTACCCACTGCACCACCGAGGCCCTTTGAATTACATTTACATTAAAATTCTTTAATTACATTTACTTTTATTTAATTACATTTGTGCATTTGCAAATTGATTTTATTCAAATATATTTTATAAAAAATGATTTAAAAAATAGTTGACTTTAATGTTATTATTTATTACGTCATATACCATAATTCATGGGTAGATTTATTGTTCATTAATAATTTTAATTCCAAGTTCAAGATTTCTAATTACCGTATATAAAATATCTTGTACTCTTCTGGTAGTTCAGTCATGCCAATAATTTATTACAGTACAATTCTATTATAATGGCTTAAAAGTGTGGCACTACTAACATGTATTTATGTCTTTCATCTTCTATTTCTATACACCTATAGTTCTTAAAAATTCTAACCATCTTATATCACTTTCATTGTCTTTTAACCCATTGCCATATATTTTTAATTTTATTGAATCAAAATAGCTTTCTACGTACTGATTTAAATCAACCTTTAGTTTTCAATTATAAAATTCTTCAGTAATTTGAAAATTTTGGCTAAAATCTCAAAAAACCTTAAAGTTTTTCATTGATTTTCTTTTAAACTATACGGTTTATTTTTCAAATAAATATGTTTTACTTTAAAGTTGAAAAATTCTATTTTCTATTTAATTTTTTTTTTCATATTTCTAAACTACAAAATTATTTAATTTTTGCTTCATTCTATAATTTTATAATAACTGTATTCAGTTATAATGTTAGTCAATTATATCATGTATAAACTTTTCATTAAATATTTTTTTGTAATTACTTTTTAATTTAAACTCAAATTGCATTGAACTTTAAATTAAATTTAATTTTCAATTAGATCTAATTATTATAATTGAATAATTTCAGTAGTTAAATTAAATTACAATTACAGATTACTTTTACAGTACTAATATAATTATCTGATAATTTTTTTGTAGAAGGATTCAATTTAGTTTAATTCAGTTGTTACTTTTACAATTTAAATTTTTTAATTGTATTGAAAATTAAAATAAAAATTTTTATACTGTCAGAATAGTCGATTCGTAAGCATTATGAATCAATTGATTAGAACCTTGTTTAATTGTAAATATATACAAAATATCCGATAATTGTGATAGACAGAATTATCAATTATTTGAAATTTTATTAAATGCATATAACAGTGCATGCTTTTTCCAAACCAGTTGGTACAGTAACGATGAGAGGAGGTGTAACAGCTCAAATTTGTTGAAATAATATATTTGAACTCTAAAATCTGAATGTTTAATTAAAAATTTGAAAAAATTTTTTAATTAGTTACAAAATCAGAGATTTATAAACATTTTATTTAGTAGTAGTTTTAGAAAGAGGAAATACCGTTACTTGACTTAATTTAATATTCTTTGCGGTGTTGAACTATAAATTAACTTGCCTTAAGCTCCTAGATTAGAATTTATATTATTTTGTGAAGGAGTTTTAATACCAAAAAATATGAATTTTTTTGAAATGCTGTATCAAACTCATTTTTAACTTTAATTGGAAAATCCTAGAATAAATTTTCCAATTCTTAATACTATTTAAAAAATCTAAAAATATTTCAATCGAAAAGTCTCGGGTTCAAACCCTAGTCGGAATATCTAATAAACATTTACCATATTAAATTGATTTCACTTTAATGTAAAAATTAATTACCACCACAAATAAATTTTCTTAAGTATTCTGAAAGACTTATTTCTTTTATTTTATTTTCATTTTATTTTTACTTTAAAACTTACATTAATAAAATTATTATTAGAAATTAATTAAAAATAAAAGAAATATATAAAAATTTTACAAAAAAAATTAATTTCAACAAAACTAAAACAACACATGGAAAAATTCTCCTCATTTTTAGGTGAATTAGTAGAAATGACATTGCGTTTGACATACAGTTGAAAGCAAAAAAAAAAAAATAAAAAAAAATTTATTAAAAAATGAAAATCAAAATCAGAAATAATTATGAAATAATAATTTTTTAGTTTGAAAGTCATTGTACCTTGTCATATTTTCAGAATTTTTAGTATTTTGTTGTTGTTGTTGTTGTAATAATAATAATTGTCGTATTCGTATACCATTGGGAACAAATTTAAAATGTTACTTAAATAGTAATTGTACTTATAACAAAATACAATAATTTGTATTTAGTTTATTATTTATTTGTAAGTATGTGTTATTTTATATAAAATGTAATTACAAATTTAAAAAACAATTTATTAAGTGAAAAAAAATATTGATAATGATTGAAATTGAAAAATATTTGAAAAATATAAGAAAAAAATTGTTAGAGTCTATCTGAAAGTCAAATCTTAACAAAATCTGAGGTATTACAGTTGTTAACTGGGTTTTAAAGGGGACAATTGCTCATTGTATACTTGTTTTGATTAGCTTTCGTGTATCAAGTGAAAGCTTTAAGTTTTTTGAATTTTAGTTAGAAAATGAAGTAATTAATTTTTTTTAAAATGGTGGGGGAGGGGGAATGTGTTTTGACAATTATATTCAACTTAATATTTAGCTATTTTACTAAAGTAATTTTTAGCATTAGAAGAATAAGCTTAATTTTATTTCACCAATTTTTGACGTAATTAAGTTAAAGTTGGCTTTTAAAATAATTAATAAGTTTAAGTTGGGTTTGGTTGGTGCGGTTACAATATTATATGTATACAATATTATATATATATATTATTATATTTAAAAGTACATATAAGAAAATTGTGATATCTTTGTTTTAATCATAATAATTTGTTAATTAAAAATATATTTTAAAAGTTTAGTTTAGCCTGCCAATGTAGCTTTGGCTTAGAAGCTTTACTTTTAGTCTTCCATTCCTTTCTCTGTTAAATTCGAGCAATTAAAAGGTTGTGATATTTTTAAAATTCAAAGTGGTGACCAAAGTATATTTATTGTTAGGAAGTAGTTTCACTTGGTCACGTGATAAAAAATTTTCTTGCTAACTTTTACTCTTTCCACACATACATATGCAAAAATTTACTCAAACTGTTGGAAGTAGATTGTAATAAGAATATTTCATGCAAGAAAAAGATGGAAAATAAAAAAAAAAAAATTGAAATTGAAACAGTAAAATTTAATATTGTGTTAAAAGTAATAAACCAATAATAAACTTTTAAATATAATTGTAAATGTTATAATATAAAGTTATGTAAATTTGAATTTTTAAAAGACTTTCGAAAGCTAGAATTTTATTAAAGCTTTAATTTTCTAAAATATTTGATTTTCTGTCTGCATACAAAAGAAAAGCCTTTAAAATATATTAAAATCGAATTTATTATAAATGTGTCAGCTAAAATATTTGTGTTTATTATCAAATTGTTTTACATTTTTTTGAAATTTTTTATTACAAAATATATTCTTATTCTAATGCACATTTTTAAAAAATATTTATTATTATATTTATCACCACACTTATAATTGAAATTATTTGCACAAAATCTCATATAAATATGTAAGTATTTTAAATATTTGAAATATTCACTACTGCTAAGAGTAATTCGTTTTCACACCTAATATACTTTGGTGATGACTTTGACTTTTTACAAACTAACATGATAAATTTTGGAATACCAGTGCATGTTTTTATTAAAAGCTTTTGGATACAATTATTGTAAATTGGTTTGAATTTGATTAATTTTTTTTACACGATTTCTAGTGTAATTCACTTAACATTAGTTAAAAATAACTTTATCTTTTATTACACATATGTATATGTTTAAATTAAAATGTATTAATATATAGATGTACTTTAATGTAAATTAAGACTTTGGTGCACCGCATAGATTCTGAGCTACTGGTTTGATTGACATCATATTATAAACATATTATATTATTTTTGTCTGTTTGAAGGGTTCTAGCTACGGGTTTTATTCCGATGAACAGCACTGGTGTCAAAATATTTCGATAAATTGTATTAATGGTCAAATTTGACTCATATTCAGAATATCTTTGTTCCAAATGCGGTTTTATGTTCAAATAATTTTTTTTGGAGTCGGTAGAAAGCGCAGTGGTCAAAATATTTTAATAAAATATATTTATGGTAAGACTTAGCTTGTATTCAGAATATGTTTGTATAAAACAGTTTTATCTTAAATATTTTTTTAGAGCGGGAATATGGTGCTTGGGTTCAGTCGTTACTTTTTTAAATAGTCCATTTCGCATGTTAACTTTCATATTAGAGTAAGATTGAACAACGTTTGCTGTGTTAACTAGTTTAAAATAATATTAAATTAAAAAAAGATGATTATTAAACAAACATGATTTAAATGCTACTACATTAAAATATATTGAAATTCGCTTTAATTTAAATATTTTTAGTTTTACATATAAAAAATATATTTTTTAATTGGCCAAAAACTTGTCCTTATATAAAATCTTTTATTATTCATATAGATTTATTTTTTATTCTTTAATATAATTTTACAAAATTTTCACGATACGAACTTCGAATCATTCACGAATGCCTATTAATTTTGGTTTGTTTTTTTAGGATTGCCAACTTATGCATTAATATTGTGTTTTCTTCAGTTTTAATTATGTCATTAAATATTTTATATATTAACATAATTTTTTTTATAATAAAAATTTAAGTTTTATTGGTAACCACAAATACGTTAAAATATTTTTAATTTAATTTTATATAGCATAGAAAACTTATAGTTTTTTTATTTAAAGGTATATAAGTTTGTATATAGGTAACTATATAATACATTTAATATTTTTAATATTTCCTGAATTCATTTTTTTTTTTTTTAGTGGGTTCAAAAAAATGTAATAATAATTCCTTAGATATATTAAAAGATTTTTATCAGTGTATACACATACTATACCGCGGCCTCAAAGGTATTAAAAAACTAAAAAAAAAAACAAAAACACACAAAAAAAAAATAATAATAAAAAAAAAAAATTAATGAAAAAAATTGTCAAAAATCTGAAGAATGAGCACCAAGCAACATTTCATAGTTCATATAATAAGTCCATTGAAACTCAAAACACTTGTGTAAAATAGTACTCCAAGTGACCCAAAACACCAATTATGATTACAATGTTATTCATATACAAATAATAATATAATATATATATACTTACATAGTATATGCCGTATAAGTACATACTAGTGTGGATATAGTAGGTTCGTTATTTTAAGTTTTATACTATAGTTTTCATTATATGTATATTTCAAACTTTGTATATATTTTATATGAAAAGGTGTACAGTTTAACCTTTATTATTATTATATTTTTTTTATTTAATTTTTTTTTTTATTTTTTTGGTTATTTACCATTTTTTATTTTCATGTTATAAGAAAATATAATGGATTATTACATAATAGCGTGCAAAATCAGATTTTTTTTTACCATGATTAAAATTACTTTTTTTTTTTATTTTGTTATTTGGTTGGCTTGTTGTAATAATAAATACAGGCGCATATATATATAGATGTTGTATATATACATATATGTATGTATATATACAACATGACATTATTGTGTATGAAATTCGTTTAAATTTTAGTGTCGCGACAGTTTGAATTATGGCCCGCAGCATATTCAGAACAAAATGACGTCGACTATATATACAGTATACACCTACAAATTTAATTTTGAAACATAATTTTTCGGTTTAATAAGAATTGATTTTCAATTAAAAGAGATTTCAAGAATTATTCATACTATTTTATAATTAAATTTGAAAAACTTCTAAAAATTACTTTGAAAATATAGATGCATTTAGTCTGAGGATTGCTAGTTTGTTTTACCGTATAAACTCTTAAACTGTCCAAACATAACGATTTTTGGGTATGCGGAGTATTTCTGAAATAACAATTTTGCTCTAACGGACCACCAACTTTGGTTTGAGGGGCAAGTATTTAACCTTTTTTGGCCTAATATAAAAACGGTTAAACCAATTGACTTCAAATTTTGTATACGTAATGTTCTTTAACCATACTTAGAATTTTGACTAACCATTTACAATTCTGATTAATCATTTACACCACATCACTTTTTTGTTTTAATTTTTTGCAATAATATGAACTTCAATTTAAAACCTATTGAGAGCAGCGTTGCTGCCGGGTATTAGCTAGTTATATGCCGCTGGGTATAATTAGGTCTGCAATCAATTTCATAGAACGGAACCCTTTGTTTATTCTACATGATTTCTTAAAATTAAATGTGACTTGATTTGTGTGCTTTCTTGTACGATATGACAAAAATCCCGAAGTCAAAAGTTCCAATAATACCTAAAACTCGGAATATAAGTCAAAAGCCCGGAAGAGGCTTTCATCTTTTAGGAGGTTTTTGTCTCAGTAATGGGTGCTATAATTTTCCGGGGACATTTGGATTATTTTTTAGTTAATAAGTCGCCATGTGACTTTTGCATATCCCCGTTTTCTGTAATTTATGTGATATGTGTTTCCTAAATTTTTACCCTTTTTGATATTCTTATAAAATTTTTCTTGAAGAAACTTTATACTAGCAGGTGAACAATGGACATGCTACTTTTCCGCTATATTTTAATTTAAAAATTTTTTAAATTAATTTTAATGACTTCCATTTTTATTATAAACAATATAAGTCATTTAAATAACTTTAAAACTGGTTATGACCAATTTACCTGTCATGTAACGTGTTATAATCTGCTTCATATAACCTTTTTCAAGGAAAAACTCATAAGAAAAACAATATATTTAAAAAAATAATGACGTATTTTTATTATTCTTATATATATATATATATTTTTTTTTTATCAAATTGTCATTTAAATACATATATTACTAATATATTTACATAGAAGAGCGTGTCAATTAAGGGTTAAATATAAAAAAAAAAACCAAAAAAAAAAAAATTGTAATTATATTTGATTAATATTTTCATTGCTTGTTTAAAATTCATATTTCATTCTTAAATTGACTGGTAATTTTTAACTGCTTATATTAGAAGGACATTATTCAGCTTTTTTTTTTTGGTTTTTTTTTGTTAATCAATTCAATTACTTTTTTGATAAGTTATATATGTATGTATGTAGAATATTGTAAAAACAAAACAATGATTTGTATGATTTCAATCATAATATAATATTAATTTAATTACATATAAAATTTTTTGATTATATAATCATTATATTAATTTAAAATATACGTTATATTAAAACAATTGTTATTATATTTTATTGATTTCAGTAGTAATGAAATATGACATTAATCATTATAATATAGTAAGTATAGAAGTATAGAAATACTGTGATTAGTACAACTCGTTTTATTTGCAGTTTATTAATCTGTAAAATCTGTAAAAAGCTGCTGTGACGCAATAGGTTAACGAAACTGAAAACATTTTTTTTAAGAGTTTATTTTTGATCAAAATAGTACTTCTCAAAATTGAACGAAATTTGCTTCCAAAATTTTTTTTGGACAACCGTCGGGCCAACATGTGTTAGCAAATTCTAAGTCTGTTAATAGTGTCAACTCAATTTTTAAAGGAGCATAACGTATATAAAATTTGAAGTCAATCGGTCAAACCGTTTTCATTTTAGAACAAAGAGTTAAAATGCTTGCACGGCCAAGTTGGGGGGGTCAGTTAGAGCGAAATTTTTAGGCCACGATGTCTTTCCGTACCTAAATACCTCTATATAATTTAATTTCTATATAATTTTTAATTTTATTGCTGGTGGACACGCTGGTTATAGTGCTCTCGTTATTCGTGGTGCCCGAGTTAGGATCCTTAACTAAAACTGAAATAAAAAATTTGATCTGATTTTCAACTCGATGCAGTTACTAATCTCTATTGCTTTAAAATAATGACATAAGTAATAATAAATAATTATTAATTATATATTAACAATAAAAAATATATATTAACATAAATTAAAATATAAACAAACAATTTAATTGAACAATATAACTCACAGGTACAGAAAAACCGTATAGAAAATAAATAAAAATAGAAAATAAAATATATAACAAAGAGAATTGTTTCTATTGGAATTAAGGACGTGTCATAATGTCATGTATTGATTGTATTTGAAATTCATGAAGATTAATTCTAGCTATAAGAATATAACATGTCCAGTAAGCTTCTCTCACAACCTAGTAGTAATTGGTCAGCAGTTGAACACCAAGTAAATAAATCTAGAAAGTAGTCTCATGATTGTAACTTGGAAAAGAAAATAAATTTAAATAAGTATATTGATCAATTAAGATACCTATCAAAATAGTCTTAAGATACAAATTTAGAAAAGATATAAAGATGTAAGATAAATTAAAATCAGCCAGTAATCGCCCTGGCAGCCAAGGGCTTTACCAACATTGCATAATTCAGTGTAAAACGTAATTAATTCAAATAAATAAATAAACAAAGAATTTTATAATTTTTTAAATTTACTTAACCAGCATATGAATAGCTTAATGCAATTTCTAGCAATAAATAGCTATTAATAATAACCATTATTAAGAAAATTAATAATATAAAAAACACTTTATCGATCAATAAAAATTTTAAATTTAAAACATTTAAAAAGTAAAATCTTTACAACTAAAAACTAAATATGAAATCTGATATTATCGACTAATTTATTTATTTATCCAAAAAAAAAATACAAAAAAACAAAATCAGGTCAAATGTCTGTCATTCAAATTTATATTTAAAGTAATATCATTTATTTCATTCTATCTCTTTACTAATAACCCCACAAAATTGACTTACTTAATTAATAAATCAATCATTCAAATCAATTCTAAAAAAATTTATATTTCAATCTTTCTCAATATTCTTTTACTTTCTTTTTCCATTTTGACAGCTGATAGTCTTCCGTTACTTTTAATCAAAACAAAAACAATAACAAATTGAATGACATTATTGAAATATATCCTTTACATTATCTTTGCTTTTTTTTTTTTGCATTAGTTGGGGAAAAAAGTGTTTTTTTTTTTTATACATAATATATCTTTTTTTTTTATTTAAAAATTGTGTTAGCACCTTCCTAAATTGAAAAAATAAAAAATTGTTGTTGTTTTGTCTGAGCTTTATTTTGTTTTTTTTTTGTTTTTTTTGGATCTTTCGATTCCATTGAAATTAACTTTTTTTTCCATATGTCACATTTTATAAATTTATTTAAAAGATTTTTTTTTTTAAAGCTTTTTGTACAACATAATATTGGTATATAACAGGTAACAGGTTGGTGACGGAGAAATGTGGGTTTGGATTTTTTTTTATTAAAGGATTTCATTTTTATGACATTTTTTTTATACCTCAGGAGATTTAGATTTAAAAACAAAGGCTTATTTTATATTATGTACATAATATATCTTGAGATATTTACGAAATAAATAAAATACATTTGCAAGCAAAATTTAGTGCCACATTTTATTCAATAATGTAAAAATAAAATTGAAGGACTGGCCAAATATGTTTTATGTTTATATAGCATGCGTTGAATTTTGCCATAGATTTCAATTAATACGTAAATAGGTCTTGTGAGCTAAAATCGATTAAATTCGATCATATAATATAAATAACTAAAATATACATTGAATATGTTGGCACTGAATGCTCATAATTTAATGTATTTTACCCTACAAATAGGCAACATAAATATATAGAGTTATAATAAACAGGATGTTTCTTAATTAAGTGTACCTCTTATATACCACTGCATACATACCTCTGAGTCGTTAATTATGAAAACGACAGGCCCAGTTTAGCCCCCATAAAAAATATGCCACCTCCTAATTACCTATGCAGTGGTATATAGCAGTGCACTTAGTTGGGGAATAACCTTTATAGTGTATGTTCATTGAAAAAAAAAATACAACAAAAAAAATTCAAGAAGAAAAAATATAAGCTATTAAGCTATTAATACAACCACATCTATTGCAAGTTATATATTATATGTCAACATAAAATTCAGCTAAAAAAGAAAAATTAACAGAACTCCTTAAATTAAATTATAAATTTCGTCATAAAATACATTTTTAAAGTCGTATTTGCATCACTTGTAGTAGAAGAGTATAAAATGTTAATGAACTATTTTGTAATAAAATTTTGTAGTAAAATTGTATAAATATTTATGGAACTAAAGTTAATTAGAAATTTCTTCAGTGTTCTTTCTATGGACTAGTGGGGAACTATACCACTACAAGAATGGGATAGATATAAAAATATGTAAAACTATTATGTCTCCCATAAATAAAATTTTGAATCAGATTCAATATTTTAGGAAGCAATTTTTTTAGAGCTTAAATTATTTCAAGTATTTTAAAGTCATTGCAGGTAGTTTAGTAAGTTTGATAATATTATTTTTTATTATAATTAGATAACCTTATATAAAAACTGTATCTATAGTTTTCCCGCTAACTGTAATTTAGTGATAGAAAAAAAGTAAGGATTTTTTAATAAAGAAGGATATTTCAATTTATTTTCATGTTGATACAGAAATTTAAAAATTTAAAAGATTTAAAAAAAAAAACAAATTTAGTTTTTTAAGAGAAATTTAAGAGTTAAAAAGAATTTCAGTTTGAAAAAATTTTTTATTTAAATCAAACTTCAAAAAATTGTTTAATTTATAATACTTAAGTTCATTTTAAATTTTTTTTATAGTAAAATGATTATCGAAGAATTAAATAAAAATTATTATTTATACAGATACTAATAAATCAATAGATCAAGTTCTGAAAATTTCTTTTTAAGTATTTGAATAAATCGAAAGTTAAAAAACAATAGTTGTCTAGACAACTATAACAACTTTGCAATACCTACTATAATATATCATAAAAAATATAGTGTATATTATAATAATTTAATTATTAGACCAAATGTCAAATCGGCCAAGGATTAATATTATCAGGCAATATTTATTATTGTCTGGTACTACAAATAAATAGATAAATAAATAAATTCAAGAATTTGCTAAATGACTTTGCTAATGATTGGGCATTTCCCGAGTATTCATACGGTAGTCCTTAATTTCTCTTTAATTTCTAAGGGATACCAAAGAAGCCTCTGAGGGTTAGTGGATAAGCTTTTGGCTTACTAACCGAGGGAAAGTTGGTTCAATTCACGTACAGTTCGTGAAATATTTAATTGGCAAAACATTAATATTGAAAAACAATTTTTAATGAAAAATCTCCTTGGTGACCAAATATAATTATGTACAAATATATAACAGTTAGAAATTAAACTAAATAAAAAATATTATGTATAAATTAAAAGAAAATATTGGAAATATGATGAAAAACGGGCCGCAAGATCTATGCGTTTGGATGGCACATGTTGTCCTCCATAACATCTAACAACGACATCAAGAGGAACCAAATGACCGTTACAAATTATCTACAGATATAAGTATATCTAAAATTACAGATATAAGTATATCTAAATAGCTATTGATATTAATTTTATTTGAGCAGTGTGAAGAACTTTTATTTTCTTTTGAATTAAACTTGATATTGTAAAATTGATAAATATTTACTTTTGTTTTATTTAAATAGGGGGATTAGTGAACGGGATTCATCTCATGGGTTGAGAATTTTGCAGCTGTACCACATACAATGTGATGAGTGAGTAGACCTGCCTTCGCTTTTTAAGTGTGGCATTAAATTAATTTTATTTTATGATATAAACTATTACGATATTAATTATAAATTATATTTATACAGCTGAATGTTTATAGTGTTTGCAAAAGTAGTTAATCGGATTACATAATGTTTATATTATCCGATATCTGGGATCCGATATATTATAGGTATCCCAGAGTTGACACAGCCTACTCTACTACACTCTTCTTCGTTTTAATAGATCTGACCAGGGTTGAGAACTTATCTGAACTGAGTTTAAAACAGGCAATCTAACAAAATTTACACCATCTAACAGAATTGGGAACAAATACCTAATAAGGATGTTAAAATCTTCCAAGAAGACAGGATTAAAAAAAATAATATTACAAGTTCATTATGACCCTATCCATTTTAATTAAATAAAAATTAAATAAATCAAATCTAAAATAACTTCAAATAATTGAATTTGCAACTTAGGGTTGCTACTAATAAAAGTACATAAGTACACTAACAATTATTTTAGCGCCACTTTGTCGTTGTTCTTTTCCACTAAATTTTTTTATAACTTTTTTATGTAATTAGAAACTACAAAAAACAAAACCATTAAATACAAAAATAAATACAAAACGAGGAAGATTAAAGTTGCCCTTGTCAACTTTTAGATACCCGTGCATACCCACTATGGTGTATAAAATAAACCGTAATTTACTTCCCTTATACATTTAACTCATTGCCCCATAATTTTGACGTAAAAAAAAAAAAAAAAATTAACAAAAAAAAAAAAAAATCACAAAACAAAAAACAAAATTTTCATTCATTGTCCCATAACTTTAGCTTAAAAAAAAAAAAAAAAATTAACAAAAAAAAAAAAAAATCACAAAAAAAAAAAAAAATCACAAAAAAAAAAAAAAATCACAAAAAAAAAAAAGTTTTCATTCATTGTCCCATAACTTAAACTTAAAAAAAAAAAAAAAAAAAATAAAAAAAAAAAAAAACAAAAAAGAAAAAAAAAACAAAAAAAAAAAATTGGCCCACCCTAAAAGTCCGATGGTCCGAGTGATGTCCAACTTTGCCAAGTAACTTGCCCTATTAATTTACCTGCCCAATTTTAATTTTAACCTTGTAGCTTTATTAGATTCACAGTTATTGAATCGAAAACTTTGTATGGCAGCCCCCCGAAAATGGGGCCCTAACATTTTGAAACTTCATATAAGTGCTCGATTCATTATATAACTAACCGTGTGTAATTTGCAGCCTCGTAGTATAATTAGTTTTGAAGAAATTCATATTGGTGCAAAGAAGTTGTATGGCAGCCCCCCATAAATGGGGCCCTAACATTTTGAAACTTCATATAAGTGCTCGATTCATTATATAACTAACCGTGGGTAATTTTCATCCGCGTAGTATAATTAGTTTTGAAGAAATTCATATTGGTGCAAGGAAGTTGTATGGCAGCCCCCCGAAAATGGGGCCCTAACATTTTGAAACTTCATATAAGTGCCGGAGTCAATATAAAACTAACCGTGTGTAATTTTCATCCCCGTAGTATAAATAGTTTTGAAGAAATTCATATTGGTGCAAAAAAGTTGTATGGCAGCTCCCCGAAGCCTTGGTCCGATTTTAACCAAAAACAATAGGGAACCTAGAAATTGTCTAAAAATGACTTTGTGTGAATTTCAAGACTCTAGCCCTTTTAGTTTTTGAGTTATCGTGCTGACACACGGACGGACGGACGGACGGACGGACAGACACACATAGCTAGATCGACTAATTTTTCGATTCTGAGCCGATACGTACCCTTGACACTATATCTAGCTCGTCTAGATCGATGCGTTACAAACGGAGGAGCAAATCTAATATACCCGATGTTCATATATATATGCACGGGTATAAACAAACCATATACATAACCTTCTATACTTTACAAGAATATATTTGTATGATTTTATATTTACCAGGTTGTATATCGTTTGCATAAAAAAATTTGTTTAGGGACACCAAAATAACTAACACTAACATATATATATAAATATTAAAATACTTATTCTAAACTGACCAACGTCATCGGATCAATATAACAAAAGCTTTTTAATTATTTATTAAAAATTTACTCCCTAATGGGAGGTGAACTGAAATAATTTTGAAAAAAAAACAAAAATAAAGCGAAATATAAATGATTTAATTTTTTTTTTCTATTTAATCCTTTTTGAAAAAAATTTTGATCCAGTTTTTTCATCATTATAATGTCCGTCTAGCTGTTTTTTTTTTTTTTTTTAGGGACTCCTCAAACCCAGCTGAAGTTTGTAAATGCGAAGACTCATTTAGCAAACTCATCTCATCGCTCAACCCAAATTTTAAGTCCACCCAAACTTAGAAAACGATAAAACGATTAGCTTGCTCACATTTAAGTCCGCTCAACCTTTGAGGGCATGTCATTATAGCTCAAATTATGATCAGACTTAAAATAAGAATTAAACGATTAGTTGAGTTGATATTTCAGATTTTTACAATACTATATTTCAGCTGGTGTATTATATTTTGTATTTTACAACTTTTCTACTTCTTACATTTAACCTACAGAAAGTTAAGAGTCTTGAGTCTTACTACTACAAATTAAATTTAACTTTAAGTATTTTAAAAATTAGAATGGAAAGAAATGAAAGATCATTAGCGTTACCAACTGGGCAAGAGCACAAAATAGTGAAATTAAAACTTTAAAAATGAATTTATAATGAAAGATTCCGCTAAAATATCCGTTAAAATCTTTGATTTAGTTAATCTTTAATGAATTACAATGTGTTACCAGTGACTCAGTTGCCAATAAAGGAAAAGTTATTGGAAAAACTTACAAATAAGTACTACCGACTACCGACATTATACTAACGATTAAAGTTAAAAAAATTTCCTTGTGTATTTCAAGCTATTGTAATTTTATATATTTGAAATTATAAACAAAATATTTTAATTTATACAAAAAATTAGTTCAAAAGTGTTGTCCTCTTGACTTATACTTATATTATGTAAATTAAAATTATAAAATTCATTCATTTATAGAATCGTTTGAATATAATTAAGTTATTTATATGATATAAATACTTCAGTCTGGAATTAATATTAATATTATAATTGTTTTGAATTAAATTAGAGATCTGGAACTTCTAAATAATTTTGTCTTTTCTCAATGGAAAAAGTGGTTGCTGGAAATATCGGACTTCTTCAAAAATTAGTTTTAAAACAACATTTTTAACATTTTTATACTATAAAACTACACAATTTACACAAATTTTAATATTAAAATTTACTGTAATTTTATACACCTTATACGAGTCCTTAGGCTCTTCTGGGATATGTTTTTTTTTTTTTTTTATTCCTCTTCCACTCCTTTAAGGAGTATAGGGCATTCACCAAGTTTATTTTAAACTAGGTTTCAGTTTCTTTAATCATAATATTCACTAAGCCGTTGATTACTCGGCTGTAGCTATTGTATAAGGTTATGAAATATGAATGCACAAATGTTAACTTTGTGTGCCATCTATAATCTTACACAAGAATTATTTATATATTTTTATTAAATCTTATTTTATATTACGATATAAACTATTACGATATAATTATACAATTTTACGATATTTTTTTATTAGATATGATCTGACCGGGGTTTGAACCCGAGACCTTCCACATGAAAGGCGGCGTCTTTACCACTACGCCATTGGTCAGATAAATTCCCTGTGTGACATGTGTCCCTGTCAGATTGGTCCCCTTCTGGGATATGTAGTTCTTAATAAATAAAATAAATTATAATAAAATGATTGAAAATTTTACTAATTTTTGGTAGTAAGAAAATACGAAGGAACAATCATGGAGAAAGACACATGTTAACACACAGATATAGGTTAGAATGGGGTAGATTTGACAGTCTTTGTTACAAATTTGGACAGCTCTTAGCTGTGTATTTTACAACAAATTTTTTAACAAAAATTCTTTAGGACAACAGCTTTAAAAATATTAAGGAACATTATAAAATTAAAAACATCATATACATATTTTTAAAAAAAAATAAAAAGCAACACGATGTCAAATGCTCCCCATTCTACCATACTATGTTACTTATGAGCCAAATATGTCAAATGCAATATACTGGAGTTCAATCCCTAAGGCGATTTCAATAATGTTCTAACCCAACATATAATTTTATACAAGTAAGTAAATTAAACTAAATAATAAAGAGAATATTAGTAAAAACGAGGAAGAGTGTAGTAAAGTAGGCTGTGTTAACTTTGGGATACTCGTACGACTGATGTATCAACATTATATCTTAATTAATTACTTTCCACAAAATTTTTATTACATAACTTATTAGGCTTTCAGAAATATATAAAAGAAAATATAAGTTAAAAGGCAACTCTTCGAATCTCTTTCAATTTTTCAAATTTATTTTATTCAGACGTTGGCCATTAAAGTTAACTACTATTGACATAATTCCAGCTTCATTAGGTAAAGAGTAAGGCTCATTTAAAGAAAGAAGCTTTATGATAGCTACTCGAACTCGTGAACCCCGTCAATAGCGTTAGAACAAATTATTTAAGCATAAAATTGCATACGACCCAGCTCCTTTTCCTTTTTTGAGTTATTGTGCGGACGGACGGACAGGCATATATAGTTTAATTTTTTTTTCATTGCGATTTTGATTCTGATCCGATCCATACCTTTGAATCTATATCTACTCCTTCTGCTTCTGTGCGTTACAAACGTAATGTCAAATTTATTATACCCTTTCACCTATACGGGTTTTTGTATAAAAACGCTTATACAAATGCACAATATGAAAATTTTTATATATATTATTTTTAAATTCTTTTTTTCTCTTTCAACTGCCACAAAATATGTTACCATAAACGTGGACTCGGTTTTTTAATGCATTCAGAATATATAAGCACATTTCAATTAGTTTTTTAAATAACCTAGTAGTCTACCATTGTACTTCACTCAATTTAACTTCTTTGCACCAAAAAAAAACTCAAAAAATAAATACAAGCAAAAATACAAAATAAAAATTAACATTTTGTTAAAATGTGGTGAGTTGTGTGTGTGTATAAGGTTTGAGGAGTGGTGAATTAAAAACAAGAAACGAAATATTCTTGAATTTTAATTTTTGATGTGATGATTTAATTTTTACATTTAACAGATTTCGGTCATTGCAACTATTTAAATTTATACGATTCATATAACATTTAAATTGGTTTTGTTTTTGTTTTTTTTTTTATAAATTTATACAAGAAAAAAAGCTGTTGAAAATTTTTAATTTAATTAAAAAGAAAAACAAGAAAATAAAAAAAAATTATAATAAAACGGAAATTGTAAAAAAGTAAAAAATATGGAGAGTAAAAGAAGGAGGTGGATTCGTTAAAAAAATAAAAACCAAACAGAAATAAAATCGTAATAAATGCTTAATATGTGAACAACAGTTGTTCTAGGGTTAATTTAGTTGAATTTAACTTTGAATATAGGATAAATCTGTATTTATATAGAAAAAGCTGTTTAAGTCTAATATATACAAATATCTTGAGTTTTTTTTGTGTTGTAATTTTATAAGCCTATTTTAAAAAATTTCTGAATAAAATTAGACTAAGTAGTTTTACTATGTCTGTCCATCTGTGGATTTGAAAGCTTTTAAGCCATTTGTTACAAAGTAATAAAATTGTGACCATGGATAGATACTGCAACAAAATTAAATTTTCTAGCAATTTATTTCTATAGCCCGTTTTGCTTCAGTGATGCAGCCCTCTAAATTTTGAAAAAGCCCGGTTTTTAAATTTTTATTACACAAGATAAAAAAATATCTTCAATCTAGGAATATCAAATGAAAACTCTTTTTATAATTTTTGCTAAGATATGTCAAATAAATATATAGGGTTGCCGTATGGTATTTTAATTTACTGTTAAAAAAATTGTTAAATTCAAATTGAAATATATGCCTCTATAGCTTTTAAATGGGTAGGAGTGGAATCTTGAAATTTTAGATCTGTGGAAGTAAATAACGGTTATTTGCACTCGGTGTTAAGGAGTTGTAGGATCAGTCAACAACAGAAAATTCGCCATTTTTAAACATCGTAACGGCTGGGTGGCACAGTGGTTGAGTGCTGACCTTTCATGCGAAAATGCCCGGTACGAATTCTAGTGTTTCGACTCGACTCGACTCAGCTATCATTCGCCATTGGGTTCAAATTAATGGCATAATAAATAATTAATAATTCCATATCTTTAATAAAAAATAAATTAATATAACAATATAAACAAATGCAAAATATAAACAAATAATTTAATTGAATAATATAACTCACAGATATAGAATACCATGTATCTCAAATACAAAATTTCGCAATATAAACAAAAATGGAATTGTAAATATTGAAAATCTAAGATGTTTCTACAAGTTATAAGGTCTAATACTATCTCTTGATTAAATTGTATGTGGAATTCAATAAGACCAATTCTAATAACACGAATATAATATGACCCCCGGTTCCAACATCTACCAATAGTATAGACAGACTTATTAGCCTAACAGTTGAACAGTTAGCGCTTAAAACACAAAAAAACCTGTAACTTGAAGACATATGTGCATATTTTATTGAAGCAACACATAACTTTAAAGTATTTCTTGATTTATTTTCAATTTCTAGGAATTTATTTAAATATTATATGGAATGTTATTAAATTTTAAAATGTGCTGTTCTAAAACTCCTTGTTTTTAGTCCATGCTTATTTCTTTTTTTTAATATTCAGATAAATTTGTGTATTATTTTGTTTAAAACCAAAAGACTTTTTAAAATTTATTACGTTTGCTAAAAATTTGCACAAAAATTTGAAAACAAAATAAAAAAACATAAGCAATATAAATGTTCTATTTTTGTCCGTTTTTATCCTTTTTCGTCCTTGTTCCTGTAGATTTTTATATTAGTTATGTTTGTTTTTTGCATTTGAATGCTTTTTTTTTTTGTAGTTTCAAAAACAAAATAAATAAATTTTATTTTTTTAATTTTTAATTTATAATTTATTTTTTTTTTTTTTTTACATTTTCTTCCAAATTTACAACCATTTTCTTGAAATTTTGTTTACATAACCTGACTCTACTTTGTTAACCGATCTCCTTATATGCTGAGTCCAGTTCATGGATATCAAAATGGATATTTTGTGGAGGTGAATATCAAAAAAATTGTACTCAGTAAACGTTAATGGTTGCATAATAATAAAATTTAATTCAGTACTTTTTCCTTTCTAATTTTAAGCAATTCAATTCGGATTTTCTATTTACACTTCCACATAGGAAGAAAAAGACTGTGTTTAGTGGTAGGAGAGTGACTCCTGAATGCAAATTACCATTAAAACCATTCTTTAACCTTTCTAATAAAAATTTATGTAAATTATTTTAAACTTTTTCTACGTATATTATAAAAGAATCAGAAAAAAAAAATACAATAATGTATTTTAATGGTATAAAACTTATTTACTTTTGATTGTAATTGTATTAGTAATGTTGGTCATAAAATATATATACATTTGGATTTTGATTTTTATTTTAAGTATGGTCAAATTGTTGAACAAATTGGAAAGGGACGTACCTAAACTTAATTTCTTTTTCACAAATTTTGAAGTAACGCCATTTGATAACAGGCGTTATTTTTTAAATCTGAACATAGATCTGAGCACGCTCTGAATGAAATGAGCACACTCTGAGCATAGCATGAACAGAGTACGCTCAGTGCGTTCAGATTAAAAAAAAAAAAAACACGATTTGAAAATATGTCATTTCTATTTTAGTTACGTTTTAAAATGTCAAAAAAATAAATTAAAAGTGTAACTTAAAATTAACAAAACATTTTGACTTTTATTTAACAAGTAAAATCTTCAACAAACTTCAAAATGTCTTTTTATTTTATTTTGCTCAGCCGTGCTTGATATAATTTTCAGTGAGCACGTAGAAGACGTTTTGATTGCGGCCTGATTTAAAAACAAAATACGAAATACAAGTATTGAGCGCGCACGATTTTTTTTGACAGTTCATGGTGCTCAGTATTCAAAAAATAAAACGCCTAATATGAATTAATTCTCTTTTTACGCGATCGTATTTAAAATAGCGCGATTTAAATAAATATGATTAAATACGATTTCAAATAGTTGAAATTCTATAAAAAAAAAAATTGACAAACTTACGCGAGTTTTTTAAGCGGTTTTTTGCGAACCGTACTCATCGCGTAAAAAGATAATTAGGTGAATTTTAATTATTAAATTAAAATGATTATTTTATGGTATCTGTAAGTTACTCTTTAACTTTGTTTTATTATTGAATATTTACTTAAGCTAAGATAACCGTTACCTAAGATAAGATAAAAACGTATCAACAAATATAAATTTTTTTGTTTCGAAAATGATCGCAATAACAAATTAATTTTTAAAATTGAATCGTAAATATGCCCAAAGCTTTTCGGATTTTGAAGCTTTTACAGAATTTCATTCAGACTTACATTTAATCAACAATTTACACTTTTCGATTTAAAATCGATTTAAATAGATCACAATCTGTCAAAATTTTGACAACTATTATAATTACAGTTTTTGGCTAATTTACTCAAAGTAAATTATTACATAATACATATTATATGGTTTTTGTTATTTACCTACTGTTTATTTAAATTAACTCTTATATTCCACTAAAATACGGACATACCAAAGTTAATGAAAAATTTTATTCATGAATCGATTTTGAATTCAATTTCCATTGCAACCACTACTGTACAGAAAAGTTAGAACTACTCAAAAAAACTTTTGAGTATTATATTACTTAAAAATGTGTACATATAAATAAATATATAATACATATTGAAGTATATAATAATATATATATAAATAAAATAAAAATAGCCTCGAAAACTTTTTAATTTTATTATAGTTAATTTATTATTAAGAAAAAGTAAAGTTTTTAACTAATTTTCTTCGTTAAGTTAAATTAGTTGTGAGAAAGAGAAAGAATAAAAAAAAAAAATTAAAAAAGAAAATTTTCTTCACTATTCTCTTTCTTCTCTCCGTTCCTTTACCACTGTTTCGTTTCATATTTTTTTTTTAAATTTAGGTTAGGTAGTTTCTAACAAAAAAAAAATAAAAGTGTAAAAGAGAAACAATTAACATTTTGTTTTTGATTCAAAGCTATAACAGGTTTTGATAAGAGAAGTGAGGCAATTTAAAAAACGATTATTATTCTGCTATAACGGTTATTTTGTCTACAAATTTGTTTTTCATTTAATTTCTGAATGAATTTTCGAGGTAATATTCTAAATTTAAATGTTATTTGGGAGTTGTTTTAAATGGAAAGGGAAGAGTAATAAATTAATTAAATTTTGAATTGTTAAAATATGAAGTAGGAAATTTTTTTTGTTTTTATATTAAAAAAAAACTTTTTTTTTGAATTTGGGATATTTTACTTTTCTTCGCTTTGATTATTTTTTAAAAATTTTTCAGAATATTTTTGATAATTTTAATTTTTTGTCTGAAAAGTTACAAAAAATTAAAACTAAATGGAAAAACTATTGATTAAATACGTTTTAATTTTTTGTTTTAATTTTTTTTTTGTATTTAATCAAATTAATTAATGAATTTCTTATACTAAGTATTTTTTTTATTTTTTATACTTTACTGTATGTAAATGTGATTTGATTTAAAAGAGGATTAAGAAAAACTGGCCAATGAAAAGTACGAAAAGTTCTTTAATATTCATAAATAAAATTGGATAGAATTAAGATGAAGTTTATCAAATTAAAATTTTATTTAATTTATTTAAATTAATATTGGCCCTACTAAAAAAATTTCCTTAAAATCAACTGCATCAGCAACTTAAGTTTTAACACAGAGTTTTAAAATAAAATAAAATTTAAAAATGGTGTTAATGACAATTTAAAATTGATTTTAAATTTAATTTTGACTGTTTATTATGTCGAATAATAGATAGCGTTATAAACATAAAAAAATTTTATTGCTTACAGCGCCAATTTTAGATAATATTTTTAAGTTTTAACAAACCTAGTAGTCTCTCTGCGTACTTTTGAAAAAAATATCGAATGTTTATAAAATTTACAAAAAATTTATAAATTTATCAAAATACAACATCAATTTTGAAAAATTCCGATTTTTAATCTAAATAGCCACTTAATAGCAGCTACACAGAGGCCCCTTTACTAAGTCATTAATAAATACTAAATGTTCTGCTAAAAAAAATGTAGTACCAATTACATTTGTAATGTTGGTATTTTAGTGTTGTAACTAAAATATTAATTGTACTTCTTGAAATCGGTACTTTTAGAGTTGTGACAGTTTTTGACAGATAAAAAAAATTACTTTGAAAAATAAATTAGAAACGGTCTTCAAAGAAAAGTAAATATTAAAGACAATTGTTGACATAATTATAATATTTTATAATATTATATAATGTACAGGGTGTCTCGCTATGACCTTTATGGAGAATGAATGTTTATAGGGGATGTTAAAACAAACAAAACGTTTTAAGGTAAGTGGAGTCTATCTTAAACCTCACTTACCTTAAAGGATTAATAACATTTATATTATGTGATTTTGGAGTTAAATCTACAGAATTCGTACTATTTAAGAAATTTGAAAAATGAAATCGAGAATTTTAAACATTATTAAATTATCTTTATAACCTACTATTTATTTTTAATTTGTAAGCCTTTTAGTTTTGAAAGAGTTAGACTTTAAAGTAAAATTTATCTATTATTTTTTTTTTTAGAAAAAATTGTTTTAAACGAAAATTTACGCTATAACTACCAAACTTTAAAATTCAAAATAACGTCTGTAAATTTTCTTTAAATTTCAAAATTCGAACAAAAAACTATCAAAATTTAAAATAAACTAGATTTATTTAGAAAAGTTAATTTGAACTTTTATATTTTAGCCACATTTACACTTCATTTAAAAAACTCCCCAATTTATTTTATACGCTGGCTCCAAATTTTAAAGTTGACTTAAAAGCTTTAACTTACAACTTAGCTACTATGATATTAAAGTTAGAATTAAGCAATTATCATCTGTGGGTCGAAGCAGGATCGAATACGCAATGCCTCTATTAATACGCCATATACTTAAGCACTTCGCCAGATTTGGTTTCCAGAGGTTCCTAAAAACGGTTCTCTTTTATTTATTTTGTTTTATTTTTAATCTAACATTAATACAATAAATTGTAAAAACATTAGTAAGACCCTAGGCTACAAAGGTCATTATGGGCCTGACGGGCTCTCTTCTAAAACTTTGTTTTAAAATTAAAAATGTTGCATACTTTTAGGATGACAATTTTGAAAACGTTACTATAAATTCAACATAATAATATTAAATTTTTATTTTTTTCTCCTTTATATTAAATTTAAGATAAAATTTAAATTTTTAAATTTAATGAAAAGAATATCCAATTTATTTTGTTAATTTTTTACTAAAAATAAAATTTAATTCTCGTGTGAAAAATACTATTTTAAATTCTCTTAATTCAAATGAAATTCCATTTTTTTTTAATTCAAAATGTAATCATATATAATTAATTTAAATAATATTTCGTGATTCATAATACAAAAAAATTAAAAAAATAAATTATATAAAAGAGAAAAACAAAATTATGTCCTTCATTGTCCACATTTATCTAGATATCTTTCAAGTATGTGTCACATTTTCTATAAATTTAATTACACTATATTATATAATAGTCTCTGTAGACACTTATAGACAAAATCTCGGGTTAAGTGAAAAAACTCATAAAAATAGATTTTTTTTTTCAATTATAATAACAACAATGTTACCCTATATTTATAGGTTGATATATTTGTTTACATAATTTGTACCGTTATTAAAATATATTATTATATGAATTATTCTATAACTATATATCTGTACTATATATCGTACGTTCACATAAAATCGTGTCAGTCTAATTTTAAAATAAAGTTGAGATTTAAAATTTTTCAATTTTTTGCTTTTTTTCAGAGTTTCCAACTTTAATACACTCACATTCGTTATATGCGGATAAGTATTATTTATAACCTGAATGTATATATGGGTCAATGTAGATAAAAACTTTAACATGCAACTTATGAATATATTTTATATTTCTTTCTCTTTTACTCTCACTTTTGAAAAATGAACAATCTAACTTTCATTAAATGGGCAATAGCCACTATCATAATATTATTGCGTGAATTTGATTTAATAAAAAAAAATCATATATTAAAAAAATATGTTAAGTCAGGGTTGCGGAACCAATGCATGACTGGACTGGGTACTGTATATTTGAAGGTTTGTTTCTTTTACCTCAATATACTATTTTAATATAGCGCTTAGAATGCCTGAAATTTTTTAATTGTTGGAATTATATTTTATTTTCCAAAATATGTTTTATTTGAAATAAACTATTGCGGACCATAAACAAAAAACCCCCAGAAAAATAAATGTGAACAGATCCAAAATTATTTTGATTGCGCTACCTTAAAATTTTGCAAATTACTAAAACCGAATTTGAACAGTTATTTAAATTTCAAGAGCTCCTAAACAAGAAGCGTATCAAATAAATTTTATTAACCGAATTCTACTTATTTCTGCGTATCTAACTTCTTCCAAAATTTAAAGTCTCTAGCTTGAACCTTTTAAAAGATATTAGGGGCCAAAAATTGCAAAAACTTAGTTTCACAAAACTTTAAATTTTAGTACAGTATGGCAACCCTTTACATTTTACAAGCGATATATTTGAAATAAAGCAATTATTTTGTACCATTATCAGATTTAAAATGAACTGAACAGAACTCTTGTTATAACTACATAAATATAGGGCTTTTTTCGACTTTGGGAGGCTGTAGCTCCGTCACAGGTGAGACTACAGAAAAAAGTTCATCCATTAAATTATTTTTTTTGTGATATTTGAAATTTTTTCTTTTTTTTTCTACCGGTCTGATCATGGACAGAAATCTAATCAATAGCATAAAAAAGAGTTAAATAGCCTGGATTTGTCCAAGCCCCATACTTTCAAAGGGAACGGAAAAGGAAAAACAATCCTATATAAAAAGGTTTGCAAGATCTTAAAAATTTATTGAAATGTTCAATTTCAAAGCTAAAAGATTTTTTCATTTTTCCATTAGTCCATTTTTCAAGATAAATGAGTTTGTTAATATTCTATAAATCAAATTTAATTATGCGCCATTCATAAAAAAACAGTACTGTGTAAAAAGGTTTGCAAGATCTGTTTAAAAAATTTCAATATGTGTAAAATATTAATGTACGTGATGAAAAATTTTTCCCTCATATAATATTCACTTATGTATATTAATTATTTTATAATTAAATTGAAAAGACATGTAATTTAATAAATGTTATATAAAGAAAATAAAAATTATTAAAAAATTGAGGACAGAATAATAGCAAAAAGAGGAAAAAAATGCTCGGCCTTCTCAAAAAGATGCTCAAACTCACAAACAAATATACTCGTATATGGGGAAAACTTTAAAAGAACACCTTTAAAAAAAACGAAATATGCTTTAAATAAATATTTAAAAAAAAAACAATTTTCTCTATTAGGTGTATTATTTGTCTGTTGGGAATTGTGATTAGGTATACGGGTAATATTAAATTGATCCCTATAGAGTATTGCGGCTAGACTAACTATTAACATTTTATATGACACATAAATATTAAATTGTAATTGTTTTTTCTGTTTTTATGGATCTATAAATTTTGTTATAAATTTAAATTAACAATTTATTATGTATTTGTGGTTTAGAGGGACTTTCTTATAGCTAAGAAATACAAAATAAAGTACCCTCCAATATATAGGTACTTATTGACAGTTGGTAACAGTGATTTAAAAGATGTGGATGTAATAACATGGCATAATTTATCATATATTTTTTTTTAAATAAATACAAATTATTTTATTTTGTAATAGGTATACAATATTTGCAGCCAAATCAAATTAAGGAATATGTTTTATTAGAAATATAAGTGGTTTATTGTATCCATAATTTAAAATATTTTATTAAGTGCAAATATAATTGGCATTTTCATAACTGACATTGTTAAATTTTATTAAGTTTGACAAGATTTGAATATAATTTAAAATATACTTTTAGTTGATTCTGATTTTAATTAGTTACATAATTAATAATTGACAAAATAAATTATAATTATTTATTTTTCAATAATATAATTAATAAGAGATTCTTGACATTAAAAAAATTTTCCTGAAAAATATATTTAAAAATAATATATTATGACTTTAAATTTAGAATTTTAATTATGTGCGTAATTTAAAAAAAAATTATTTAAAAATTATACAATGTTTAATTTATTTATTAATTACGCACAATTATAAATATTTGCACGCAATTTTTGGGACCTTTTAGCAAATAGACATGTGGGCCAGCTGATAGATATTTGATTATAAGTTATTTTTATTTAATTTTATATTTTTATATTCTATTTATTGAATTTACAAAGCCAGGGATCGAACCTGGGACCTTTCGCGTGAAAAGCCGGCGCCCTAAAAATTATACATACAAAATGTATTTATGTATAATTTAAAAAAAAAAACAAATTAGATAAAATTTTATTAGTTGACTGCCAACAATATAACAAAGTGATTGATATTTACATCATTGATAAGTACTAATAAATTTTGGTTACACAATATTGGTCTGAATTTTAGATTTTTAATTTTTAAATCTTTATAGAGTTTTAGCTTTAAAGTTTTTGAGTTGATTATGTAGATTTAATTAAAATATTATGTAATTTAGAGCCGAATAACCTGTCTTCAATCTATTTAAATGTGGCTGTTTGTTTGTGTTCTTTGTGTGTAGCTTAGAAATAATGCAGTCAATCTAGAATAAAATTTACATCATATGTAACTTATGTGTTAACTTTTTCAATAACATCAAATTCAATTTAAAACCCATTGAGGGGAGCAGCAAAGTGCACCTGGTATTAGCTAGTATGATATAAAATTTGATTTCTAATGCACCTTACATCTGATTTTTCGACTCCTGAACTTGGTTTTCTCTCATCCAATGATTCTAGCTTATGAAAATATTAATTACACAAGATGGCACAAGATATCAGTTAAAATCGTTTTAAATAATTGCCTTTTAAATTTTATATCTTAAGTGTTTATCTCTTCGAAATTATTAGAAAAAATTTTAAAACCAATGTCTGTCTAATATTGCGCACGACTTTTTTGACCGAAATCTGGGAAGAATGTTAGTAAAAAATTTCTGTATGTTAATAACCCTTATATCAGATGTTTTAGTGAATCATGCGGCTGCAAACTGTGAAATACAACTTCTTAAAATATATTTTATTTTCTTAAAAATTGAAGGTTTAGTATTTGAAATACGCAGTGCAACGCCGGGCATTTCCTTGGGTGTTTTAATAAAAATTTAGTTTACACGATATTGAATATTATTTGATTTCAAATATAACCGCGAATCATTAAAATCTATTGTACTAAGAACTACTTCCTACCTCTTCCATCATTTGCATTTATACCTACCTAGGAAGAAAGCCAACAGGTCGTACGACAGGTGTAAGTGTAAAAATCCAATTTTATTTCTGAATCAATAAGAATAAATAATCCTATGCAAAAAATGTTGAATGAGTAATGTTTAATGAATTTAATCGTATTTACAAAAGAATTATCTAAAACTGATCAAGATTTGAATTAAACCCTAAAAACTTAAAAAAAAATAAAATTTCGTTACCTTGGTTACTTATAATTTTCTTGTTAATTGTTAATTTTGTCAAAAAGGGCACGTGCTTAGCTCTTGATTTATAAGCTTCAAGAATATTGTAAAATTTTTAGTCCTAAATATATTTTTTATTAATTGATAAATTAATTGGTTGACCATGCCTTTCCCTAAGTCAACCAATAAAATAAATCAAATTAGATTATTTGCAATTTGAAATCTTGACAAGTTATCATTGAAATTACTCTGGTTAATACTGAAATTTTTTTAGTACCATAATCAAAATGCAAATTAAAATCTATTGGGGAAAAAACCGAAATCCAAATCACTTTAGAACTTTTTCAATGAAATTTTTTTTTTAACAACTAACTGCTAAAAAAAACTGAAAAAGAAGAAATTCAAGAAATCAAAATAAATGATAAGACATCAGAACTTCTTCTTTCACTTTATAAAAAAATAAACTTTTTTAAAAAAAAAACATTCATTTCTTTTTTTTTTATATTTACACACTTTTAAGTGGATTAGATTAAAAACTTTGTCTTTTATCAATAACAGAATTAAAATACAAAAAAAACAAAAAAGTTAAGAAAAGTCGAATCTTTAACCAAAAAAATTCTTCGTCTCAATTAAATCTCAAATGATTCTTGAATTTCTTGTCACTTGGTTTTTCTTTTAAAAACAATCGAATTTAACTCACTGTCTTTTTCGATTCAGTGTGTCCCAACAAATATATATGGAATTTATTTGGTAGCTCCTCATTTCAGTGCTTCGCCTCTTTGCCCCAAAAAAATTTTATAACGATAAAGTTTATTTTATTTTGTTTTAAGTGTAATTTATACATTTATCATTTGTTTTATTTAACATGTACTCATGTATAATATAATGTATGGTGGTGTATTATAAAAGTTTCTATACATGGATTCATGGAAAATCTTAAGTGACAAGAAAATAATTCTTAATACTATAATAAAACATGGCTTATGTACAAGGGTTTTTTTTATTTTCAGATTTTATTTTTTTACAAAATCATTAAACTTTGCTCTAATCCAATCTATTATCATATGTGGGATGTTTATTGTCATGAGATTTAATAAGTCCCTATTCGATCATAATGCCGTTATGATTCGCGATTATATTTGAAATCAAATAAAATTCTATCTGATAAATATTATTGTTTTATTAGATTTTTTGAAATATTTAAAATTATATAATTATGAAATTTTGGAAAAAAACTGATAGGGTTTTAAATTGGGGTTACCAACATCCGAGAGCTTGTAAATTTGAATGGAATTTTGGAAACTTTGAAAGTCACCCATTGGATCTGTATGTAGTTCCTATATATAGATTGCGACTATAACACACCGAATCCACAACCCTTTTTGAACATGAGATCTGTGATATAAATGCACAGTTTGATTTCGAGGATAAGAATTCGAATGTGTTATTGAGTATCGGGTATAAGAAATTTAGGTTTTTCGGATTATGGACGATGAAGGAAATTGGATTAGATATTTAGAAGAAAAATTATAATGTTCTTTTTAAGCTTTTCTAAATCGTACACATATGTATTACTAACTTTGGGGAACACATTTGACGGGATATGGTTCCATATGCACGATGACAAATGAATTTCTATAAATTGTGTTGTTGCAAACTATCTTGATTATTCAACTGTGTAGAGATGAGCATCTTTTGCCCTCCTGATTTCTTGTTGCAAAATCTTGAGTGGAAGAATTAATTTCGGATTGGGACTGAAATCTCGTTTTAGAAAATCTCGTTTTCACAAAAGCTTGTTTTAGAAAACCTTGTTTGGAAATTCTCGTTTTTAGAAAATCTCTCTTTTTATATTTTGGAAAAAGCTGATAGTTCTGGTTTTGTATCAAACTCAAAAATCTTTAAAAACCAGATTTTTCAATTAAAAAAGAGATTTTCTTAAAAAGCGAGATTCTTCAACATAAATATTTTTAGAACTAGTGTTAGTCCCTAAATGATATATTTAAAACAAGGTCCATGACCCAATGAGTCTCTTAGGCAGCTGATGCAATTTGAATTATTAGGGAACACTTCCGTTGTACTTTTAATATACAAATGATGAATAAGTTTGACACACCGTAGTCCAGTTTTATAAAAATTCAACTTTTTAATATTCAGTTTTTTGAAATCCGAATTTTTAAAATCATTAATTTTTGAAATTCGTTTGTTTTAAATTGCAGTTTTCCTTTCCTTTAACATATGAGTACTGTAAGAGTCTTAAAATTCTGAATTTGGGTACAAATATAATGGTAAAAACCGAATTTTTTAAGAAAACTTTGCTTTCAATCAAAAACCGTTTTTTAAAATCCGTTTTTTCAAATCAATTTTTCAATTTCGGTTTTTAAATGTTTTTAACATATAGGTCCAGTGTAAGTCTTAAGTCGCTAAAATCGATTAGTTCTCCCCATTGAAAGCTTTCTAAAACTCTTGGTATATATTATAAGTAAGTACTAAGTTCACTAGTATTTAATATAACAACCTTATGCTTTAACTGCTACTCAAATTCAATTATTTGCACTCCAATTATGTTTGATCTACTACTCAAATATACTTAGTATTTGTTTAAATATATTCCTTTATAATTTTGAGTAAACTAAGTGACTTACTAAACAAACAAATTGACTATATAACAACAAAAAACAAACAACAAATCAAAAATGCAAACAAACAAAATTACAGTACAAAAAGAAGCTGAGAAAAAAAAAAAACAAAAAAAAAGAAATAAGAGAAAATAAAAAACTTTATCCTTGTATTATCCTGTGTGCCCATAAAACAAATTGCTCAATGCCATAAAGTTATGTTGTATTGTGTCGTTATTATCATTACAATATTCTTGGAATAGTTTTCTTCTTTCTCAAGATATACAATATGTAAGACAAGAAAAATAGCAACAACAAGAACAACAACAACAAGAGCAACAAACACAACACGTAGAATGTGAATATGGAAAAGTTTTTATATTTTTTTATTCTTTGAATAATATGTTTCAAGTACTTATTTTTATTCTTATAATATTAAATAAAGTTAAAATAAAATAAGGAAGCTGGTAAAAAAAATATGAAAAAAAACAAAATTTGGAGAAGAAGCAGAAGAAAGAGATAGAAATAGTTTTAAATAAAAATGTGGAATGTTTTTATTATTTTTAATGATTTTGTACTTAAAAAAAAAGTTCTGAGAAACAACCGAAATTTCTTATAAAGTTTGTCTGAACTACATAATAGACGTTTACTATAATGAACATTTTAAAATTTAACGATTTGTCACTAAGTGACTTACTGAACAAACAAATTGACTAAATAAACAAACAACTTAACGAAAATCCAGTCAAGTCTTGGAGAGGTTTAAAATTCGGCTTATGTATTTATTTATTTCTAGTATCAGACAATAGCAAATAGTGCCTGGTAATAATAATCCTTTGTCTAGTTCTACTTCTTATTAAATTATTTTAATATACACTTTATTTTCTTATTAGATATGATAAGACCAGGGTTTAAACCCGAGACTTTTAGCTATCGGTCAAAATCGGACAAAATACAATTTCTAAAAGAATTTTCAATACAATTTCAAGAATACAATTTCTATTTTAAAAAAATTCCCCAACAGATTTATAACCCAGGGGTAGAACCGTTGAAAATTTCCTATTGTTGATTACTTGGTAATTAGAAAAAGGTGTCTATGACTTAAGATTTCCCCTAAATAGGGTATTCGTACTCGACTAACTAATTGGAAAGTTAAAAAAAAAAACCAGAATTTATTTGGGACATGACGATTCAAAATACAAGTATTTTAAGATTTTAAGTAAATCTTTTTTATTATAATCTATAACTTTTGAGAAACCTTAATTTGAAACCATTGGCGAAGGGAACTTAATCGATTCGAAAACCATATTACAGGTTTTCCACTCTTAATGAGATTCGAGATTGGGGTTTTTGGATAAGAAGTTACCGATCTAACCAGACCAGTTTAACACCCAGCAGCTTTTCGATTAAACAAGACTCTGGAAAAAAAAAACGATATACATCCCATTTTCAGATTGGAGAATTAAATTTTTTTTGTGTACAAAATGGAACGTTCGAAAGTCAACTGTGTGGTGTTTCTTTGGGTAGTGTGCAAATCTTTAACGCACCAAAGCCACACCCTTTTTTAATCAAACTTTAGGAAGGAACCTGTTTTATAAATTTTCATTTTGGTTACACAGATGGGAATTTGGAAAAATTTTGGGATAGTGGGGAGGTTATTTGGGAATTTAGGATTATGGGAGACGAGCTAAATTTGGAGGAATATTGAGTTTAATTAAGCCGTATACATATCAACTTTAGGAAACGCATTGGACAGATTATACTATCAAAATTTCGACATGCGCATCTTAGTAATTCGACGCAGTAGGGGTGAGTATCTGTTGCTCTCAATGTTTTCTTAAAAATTATTGTTTACCTCGATAATTTAGACAAAGATTATTGAACAAATCAAAATAAACCCACATTTAATTTTTGACAATTCCATTTACGTAACATTTAAAAATTTTATTTTACAATTTTTTGGCAATAAAAGCAAACAAAAAGAGTAAATAAGAAAAAATTTAAAAAAAATTGCAAGGAAGAAAATTTGAAATAAAAAAATTTTCATTTTTTTAAATAAATAAAAAAAAAATACACCTACACCTACCTTAATTCTGCTTCACTATTCACTTTTTATTTAACTTTCAGAACTAAAGACAAACAAAAGTGTACATAATAAAAAAAAAAAGTGAAATGAATAAATAATGCAGAGTGGAAAAAAAAGATATACTCGTATCTATAAGATGAAATTCACTTCTTCATTTTTTTTTTTACCTTTCTTTTATTTTCACAAAATTTTTTTTTATTTATTTCCTCTGTACAAGACTCATTTTTTTCAATTACAACTTTTTTAGGTTTTCGTTATTTTTTTTATGTCCAATAAATTTAAATTTGACGTTTCCTTTATTTAAACAGAAAAAAATCAAGTTAAATATTTATATTGAGAAAAACCAAAAACTCACTTAAGTTGTAAATGTGGTTTGAGTATAATTTAAAATTGAAAGATTTACCAACTTTGGTCAGTAATTTTTTATTTTAAATCATGAAAATTTATTGTAATATTTGAATGAAGTTATGAAACCTCCTTTATTTGCTTTGTAATGATAATAGACTTCAATTTATTAATTAACAAGTTCTCTTTTAAGCTGAAGTTGAATTTTTCTACTACTCATTAGAGATTATGATGATGCAATAATTTGGTTAAACTGTATCTTACTGTTAACTGTCAATTGAAACCTAAATAATTCTTTAAACGGTATCTAAATGGAAAATAAATTAATTAAAGGACTTTCCAAATGTAAATGCTAAAAAATACTTAAATAATTAGTCAATTTTATTGAGCAAACGTCCTTAAGAACCATATATATTAATAATAAGCGAATTTAAAATTTCGTTTTTAATAAATCTATATTACCCCTGTCAAAAAATCGAAATTGTAAAAGAGCGAACTTAAATGCAAAGCTCAACTCAAAGTTCAACTTATATGTTGTATTAGCTCATAGTTTATCCTAAAATTGAAATAAGTTAACGTTTAACGAATTATAACATATAACAAGTTTAACCCTTGTATTCGGGAGCATTATATCAATTGGCTTGACACTTCTTTACTTTTTTATTAATTTTTGAAATTTTAGTATGATTGATTTAACACGTCAAATAAAAAAAACCTCAAATTTGAGAAGATTTCATTATATTTTATTCAGATGGAATATGGCCGAAACACATTGGCTTTTATAATTTTTTATACTTTGTCAGTTTTCTATTGGTTATATGCAGATTTGATACTTTTTCCTTTTATTTGAAGCAAGATTTTCGTTATTTTATTTCTTAGTACATTCGTAGGTATATATGCTTCTAGCTACCGTTGAAGATCCTAGATCATATTAATCATAGAATTTCTCTGAACTAAATGGGGTAAAAAAATAATAAGATCGACCGTGCTGCAATAATTAAAAAAAAATTTTTTATAACTACACTTAACGGAGGTCAATACAATACTAAAGTACCTACATTAAAATTAAAATCGATAAAAAAAAATTTTACACGAAGGATCTTGCCGATACTAACTTGCGTTTTGAAACTTTAAAAAAAACTAATTCGGGTGTATTAATTTGATACATACGCGCTCCACAAAAAGTTAAAATAACTCAATTTTATTTAACTAATAACAAATATTTCAGTTTAATCCATAGTTTTCCGTGCTAATAAATAACTATTAACTTAAGCTTTGTCCTGAAAATACTTTGTTGATCGAACCGCTTTCTTAAACAGCGGTATTGTGAATCGTTTAGTGATACATAAATAGTTTCGATATATTAAAGCACAAATTTTCTCAGGTTAAATACTTTTTTACAATAATACAATACAATAATACCTACACATACATATATATGAAAACTATAAATCGTAGTTACTACTTTACTCTAATACTCTTCTAAAAATAATTTCATTTTTAAAAGAGCGGTCTGCTTAAATAAATTCAATTGGAACCAATTCCTACTAAAAAATATATATAATCCAGATAAACTGGCAATTAACGGACTAATGTCAGCGCGCCTAAAATACGATACCATTAGTTTACTATTAAGATTTATTTAATTTAGAGAATTCTTCAAGTTTACAATACAATATAAAATCATTGGCAGTGATGTTAACTATAACTTATTAATTACAAATTGACACCCTTAATAATTAAGTAAAAAGCTTTCAAAGCTCTCATGCTTACTACCACAATATATTGTAATTAAAAAGTATGTTTTAATTTAATATAAGGCCTTATATTATTTTCATTATTTAAGTAAATTAAAAAAAATATTATAGATCCTGTTAAAGAATGAAATTATATTAGCACCCCTCTCGTTCCCCTATCAAATATCTTAATACATCTTAAAACGAATACTTTGCATCATTATTAATTCATATTCATTTAGATCTTCGTTTAAAGTTATAACTTTTAATTAAGATTTTTTAAACTCTTAAATCTTATTATAAAACATTAAAATATTTAAAAATATAAATTTAAAACTACATTTTTACATTAGCAATCATTATCAACAACATTTCAAATTCGCAAAAAGTATATTACAGATACATATTTCAATTTTATATTTTTAATCAATATAATTTCTATAAACAAGGTTTTATATTATATTTTTATATTATCAAATACGATCGAATTTTTTTTAAAAGCGATTAAAGTTTAATAAAATTATCAATAAGTTATCAATATATATAATATTATTATCAATTTTATGGTGTGGTCGATTTTTAACAAAAAAAAAAAATTATCTATAGATACAAAAACAAAAGATAACAATATATAAAATAAAATAAACGGTGACATGTCACAGCTCTCTTTGTCATAAGTCCCTTAGCGACTTTTGACACTTTTGATTTTTTTTTTACTAATTTTTATTACTAATTTTATTAAAATAACAGAAAGTGACATAAGTCCCTTAAAAAAAATATGTCTTAACTATTCAAAAGTATCATAACTCCCTTTATGATTTATGCCTTATAATTTCACAAATCGAAACTTTTATTATACTTTTCTACATTGGGCTGGTCGCTGGTCGGTTTCAAAATCAAAGTTGTTCCCTTTTCCAGAGTGCTGTCTATATGCATATCCAGAGTGCTAGATTCTATATTAGAAAGTAAGTTGAGTTAGTTAAAAAATCAAAGTTGATCCTTTTTCCAAAATATTTATGAATTTCATTTGTGCGAAACTTTGGTTACTTAATCTATTTTTGTTTAATAAAATGAAATCAATTTAGTTAATAAAATTATAGTAAAATTAATATTTCTTTTAATTATTTAAACTCGCCCAATTTTCGTCAAAATCCCTATATTTCGGAGAAAGGGAATATATTATCCCCAAAATTTTGGACCGTTCGGTTAAACTCCTGGAAAAGATTGCATATCGTCATGCATCAATATAACAACTTTTTTCGTCATAATACTCTTTAAGGGACTTATGGAACTTAATAAAATATTTAAGTGTGTCAAAAGTCCCTCTGAAAAAAAGTGTCATAACTGCCTAAGGGACTTATGACATTTTACAAAGTGTCCTTTAGGGACTTACGACAATGGGAGCTGTGACATGTCACCAAAATAAACATACATAATTCAAAAAATATTTTTAAATTTAACTTTATTACTAATTTTATTAAAATTTTTTTTAATGAAAAAAATTACAAAACATTTTTTTAAAAATAAAAATCAAATTTATAACTAAAATTAAAAAAAAAAAAAAATCATACACTTGTATATATGTATATATATATAAAATAATAGTTAATAAAAAAAAATTGTCTTAGAACTTTGCTTGCATTTTTTTTTGAAAATTTCATAAAATTGTACTTGTTTTGTGTATTTTTTTTTTTTAAATAATCTTTTTATTTTTTAATCCTTATTTAAATGAAAAAAAATAATTATATTAATTATTAATTAAAATAATTAATTTAAATTATTAATTTAATAATTTTCGATTATTATTTTGTATTTTAAAATTCCAATCGATTATTATCGCAAATTTTTGGTATTTTTATTTTGGTATGGATGTGAAATAAAAACAATTCAATCTAAAAATAAAAATAAAAAATAAAAAAATTTGATTTAATAATATTGGCAGCACTGTATTTAATTTAAATGTGTTTGTAAGTATTAAATATAATCTAATGTATGAAATAATAGCAAACTTAATGAATCACTTTTATGTAATTACGATCGATTACATTTAATTATCAATTAAAAAAAAATTGTTTTATTTAAAAATCATTTTTAATATTATTAATTAAACACAACAAAATGGCGGCCATCTTTAATTTTATAATCTTACAGAAATTTTTTTTTTTTTTTTTCAGAATTAATTTTCTTATCAATAATTTACAAGTATTGGTGTTTTTTACAACATAGAATTTTGTTATTACTCATCATCAGTGTATACACATTAATGTGTTGTAAGATACGTATACATATACATATTTGTAAATTAACACTATTAAAAATTTGTAACTCACCTATTTTATTCTGATTGTTTTTTTTTTTTTATTTCTTAAAATGTTGAATGAAATGAAGTGAAATTAAAAAAAAAAATTAATTATTTGTATTATAAAATTTAAATTAATTAATGAAATATATTTTGTATGGATTAGTTGATGGTAAATTGATTTTATGAAATCAAAAATTCAACTTTTTATCGTGCATAAGTTCTGGCTTCTTCTTCTTCTCTTTTAACTGCTTGCATTAATATTAAACTCATAATACTTTGTATTACAGCTAACAGTGCTAAACACATTGATAAACCAACAATCCATACTGATTTATCCTCTAAAAACCATGTTAACTCTTCAACACAACCATATTGAAATGCATTACCCGTTACAGTATCACGACATTCCATTGTTAATGGTTGTTGTAAAATAATATAGTCGCGGGGTCCATCAGCACCACAACAACCAATATTTTCTTGTACCATTTTTAATGTTGATGCGGCCGGTTTATAACGTGAATTCATTATTAAACGTCTCATTGTATCACGTATCAACGGTTGTATACTTGAATTTACTGTACTAAATTCTAATAGAACAGCTGAACCAATTGTTACCAATAGAAATACAATAACTTGTGATACAATGAATAACATCAGAGCAAATGTACTTTCCATTAATGCACTAACACAACCCAAAAATGATATAGCCATTATAATGATACTGGTTGCTAATAATATGTATATTCCAATATAATATTCCGAGATACCCAAAATGCTGACCCATTCATCAAAACCAGAACCAGCACGTATCCATATTGTAATACCGAATATAACAGCACCAATTAACCATGACAATACATTAAAACAGAATAGGGTGTATTTAACACAACCAATTCTATCTGTCCATTTATCTTCATTTGGATATCTTTGATCACGATAATCCATGATTAGTATTTTTTTTTTTTTGATTATTTAATTTTTCGTTTTGTTTCGATTTTTTTAATGCTCTTTTTTAAATAAAAAAAAAGAGTAGAAAATTTAATTATTTTAATTATTTAATTTTAGTATTTTATTACAAAAAAAAAATTTTAATTTTTTATTCAAACTAAACGTCTGAATCTAACACTTTATTATGAACTAATATGTTATATTCGTTGTAACATTTTTTTAAAAAATTTTTTTGCGATTAATAAAAAGATAAGATAAGAAAAGAAGATAAGATAACATATTTACCTGTTCAATTTTGGCTTTGAATAATCCAAATTAAATTTTCTTTTAATTTTTAACTGTATATATATGAAAAGCTCGACAGGTACATAACTACACAACAAGTGTAGTATTTAATACAAAAATAGTGAGCTATGCTTTGTTATCATCACTGTTATCAGATAAGAGATATGATATGAAATATTTGTTGTTGTTCTTTTTTTTTTTAAATATGTGTATTTTAATTAAATGACTCAATTTGTTTATTTTAGGGTTTGGTAATTAAAATAATAACCCAAAAAAAAAAACAACAATAAAAATATAACAGCAAAAGTTTTTCATGGCGTAGGTATGTAAGTCACTGTTCGAGTTTTTTTTACAACAATTATAAAATGCAATGCACAAACATTTTTCTGTAATAAATTGAAAATAATCTAATCTAAGGTAGTATTGGTTATTTAAACTTAACTTAATTAAAAATCTGATAATGTTAATTAATAAAAACTTTAAAATGACTGTTATTATAATTAACAATAATTATTATTCATTTTCAATTTTTTATTAGGCACTTACACAATTTCAGAATAACAGCAATGAGTAATTTTATTTTATTTTAACAATAAGAGATTTTATAACATTAACAGATTTTATTAAATAAATCTTTAATATTGGTTAAATTTATGAGCTTTTATAAAATAATGTGGTGACTTATAAATAAATTTCTGTTATCTGTTATTGTTTGTTTTACTGTTAATGTAAATATATATTTTATATTTATCAGTTAGTAAGTGTATGTTTTATTTTTGTAAATGTATTTGTAATGTATATGTTCTGTTATATTAAAAATTTTGCAATGTTGTCAGTACTTTTTTTTAAATCGATTATATTTTTAAAATACAACTTAAAGTTCGATTTAAATTGTTTTTTTAATTCTATTATGCTACATGAATGTTATAACAATATTAATAAATGTCATGAAATATCACGTATAATTATTAAAAGTTTGAACCACAGTTAAAGGTTATTTACAACAAATATCTAGTTAAATGATTAATATTTAAAAATCTAGTTATAATTGTTGTGACAGATATATAGATAGGGTAGGTGTAATAAAGGATAGGAACTATTACCAAAGTACTATTTAAGATATATTTTACATCGATGATTGATGAATTGGTAGACTAAAAAAATCTCTACACTTTTCTTTCCAATAACACTAGATTTAGAATTTCAAAAATTAAAATTCGTATTTTAAAAGCAAAAGTGACACTTATGACAAGCTGTACAATACTTATATAGTTTTCTTTTGTTTTCTATAAATTGCAGATTTTATTCAAATAATAAAAAATACTAAAGCTTTGCATTTATCCAATTTAAGTTTATGAATTAATCTAATAGCCTATCTATAATGACGCTCAAGTATCGCTCTCCTTTCGCTCTCATCACGTAGTCAATAAAGGAGTGTGAAATGTACATGACAGCGTTTTTTGACATTGTTTTGTTTACAAATTTCATGTATTCAAAAATATTTAATAGTTTAAAGTTTAGTGTACAGCTATTTTGAATAATGGTTTAATATTATTTAACCCAAGATAGAAAAAAAAAAATTAATAATTTTACTAATTTTTAATTCTGATAATATATTTTTTTAATTTTTTAATAAAAAATATTTTTCAAAGTTCAATTATTTTACATTTGAATAAGTAGAGAAAAGCGAAAAAGTTAAAAAACTTTTTTAATGGCTGTGTCTATTATAGACACTTTCATATAATTCAATACATTTAACTTTGTTTGACAAATAGCAACGTGTAGAGAGCGAAACGAGAGCGTTCATTGTAGATAGACTATAATAATTCTAATTTTTCTTTCAATATTGTATTGATAAGAAGAATTAAATCCAGGATTAACTAAAAAAATCTTTGTGTGAAGCCTTGTGCATCCTTGATGCCTGTAATATGAACTCTTGTATATTCTTTTGACAGTTAACCTTAGTTATTGCGTACTAATAAAATATATAATAATTATTTGACTTGTAACAGCTATTTTAATAATTCGTTGACAGTTCTTAATTTAAAAAAAAAACTTTCCTCTGAAGTGAAACTGTTCTAAAGCTTTTTATTTTGTTATACAAAGTGATCATGAACACACAACATACTATTAGTGCTTTTTAAATCATTTGAAAGTTTTATTCTCATTTATACCCAAGCAAAAAGCTTTTGTATTCTTATCATATACCTCTTTATCTTTAATATTAATTGTATTCATATTTCATATTCAAAAAGAGTCCATTGACAATATTTTATTATTGTTGTTGTTGTTTTTTATTATATTAATCTTATCAAAATAATCCGATTTAATTATTTATAGACACTTTGCACTTATGATAAGTGAAAAATTTAAGAACATATTCGTTATTTATTGGTTTTACAATTTTTAGTACTTCTTTGTTCAAAGAATTGTTCAGTTCAAGTTTTTGTGCAACACTTTAATCTCTTCAAAATGACTGGCGCGGTTTATAAAATGGGTCCTGGAACATTAGCTGTTCCTATGCAAATGTTTAAAGATAACAGAAGACGAGTTGTAGACAAATTAAAAGATATTAATTCATTAGATGATAAAACTTTTCTATTGCTGCAAGGTGGTACTGATGTCAGTTTTAATGACACGGATATTGATCATCCATTCCGTCAAGAATCATATTTTCAGTATATGTTTGGTGTTAAAGAACCCGGCTGTTATGGTGCTGTAAGTCTTAAAACTGGTTACTCGTATTTATTTGTACCAAGATTACCAACAGAATATGCTATTTGGATGGGCCGCATATATAAATTAAATGAATTTAAAGAATGGTACGAAGTTGATGAAGTGTATTATGTTGATCAATTGGAAAAATTCTTTAATGACATGAACACATCATTAATTTTAACATTATTGGGAAAAAATACTGATTCAGGATTGGAAAGTAAACCAGCAACCTTTAAAGGCATTGAAAATTTTAAAATTAATTCTGATATTTTATATCCAATTATTACTGAATGTCGTGTTATAAAATCCCCAGATGAAATTGAAGTTTTAAGATATGTTGCAAAAGTATCATCAGATGCTCATAAACGTGTAATGCAAACAATCCGGCCGGGTATGACAGAGTATCAAGGTGAAAGTGAATTTTTACATTATTGTTATTATAAGGGGGGTTGTCGTCATACATCGTATACTTGTATATGTGGAACTGGTCATAATTCATCAATATTACATTATGGACATGCTGCTGCCCCCAATAATCGTGTTATTCAAGATGGTGATATGTGTTTGTTTGATATGGGTGGTAATTATGCTGGTTATGCAGCCGATATAACATGCAGTTTTCCAGTTAATGGAAAATTTACTGATAAACAAAAGTTTATTTATAATGCAGTATTGGCAGCTCGAAATGCTGTTATGGAAACAGCACGTGATGGTATATCGTGGGTTGATATGCATCGTTTATCATGTCGCACTCTTCTCAAAAGTCTTAAAGATGGTGGTTTATTGAAGGGGGATGTTGATGAAATGATTGCCAATGGATTACATGCAATTTTCCAGCCACACGGTTTAGGACATTTAATTGGTTTAGATGTACATGATGTTGGTGGTTATTTAGATGGACAACCAGAACGTCCAAGTGAACCTGGTTTTAATAAATTGCGGTTTGCAAGAGTTCTAAAAACCGGAATGTATATAACAATTGAACCTGGATGTTATTTCATTGATTGCTTAATGGATAAAGCTATTAAGGATGAAAATTTAAACAAATTCATTAACTTAGAAATGTATGAAGGATTTCGTAATTTTGGAGGTGTTCGAATTGAAGATGATGTTTTAGTTAGAAAGAATGATGTTGAAAATTTTGCTATTGTACCAAGGACAGTTGAAGAAATTGAAGATTTTATGGCAACTAAAGAATGAAGAAAATACCTATTCAAATCTAATAATGGATTGTTTAATTTATATATTGAATTTTTAATAAAGTTTTAATTATATTTTGTAAACAATTAAGTAAAAGTATTTTAATTTTAAAATTTTTCTTTTGTATTTTTTTTATTTAACTTAATTTTAAAAATCAATATCAGAGTATCTGTAAGATAATCAAAATGCTATTTTTGAATTTTTTTTCTAAAAGTCAAATTATTTAAGATCCTTGCATTGTTCTCACAAAATTTCTTTTTTAATATTTTAGAGCATAGATATTATATTCTTGTCTTATTCTATTTTTTTATTCTGATTAACTTAACTTGCATCAGTCAAGGGTTCCATTAAAAATTCATCAAGTGCTTATTTTTTAATTGAAACACTTTCTCCATGTAACAATTTTTTTTTTTTTCTTTTTTTAAATTATTTAAAAATAAATATGAAAATATAACTAAAAATGAAATATGAAAGTCGTTATATTTTCTATTTTATTCATAAGTTTTCTATCTCTTTCATTCTTTTGTGAACGAGGTCAAGTATAATACTGACATTTTGAATTAAGAAAATGAGAATAAAAATGGTAATAAGAAACATATATATTCTATTGTTGCTATCTGTACCTTAATACAAAAATATATATATACCTATGTGTATATATATATATATTTGTATCTATTTTAAATAAGATGAAATTGAGGCAGGACATATTGCTTGGTATGTGTGTGTAAGTAAGTTGTTATAGTGTAATTTTAATTAGTAAAAGTGCAAGGCAGGCGTAATATTCTTACGATGTCACATCAAATATTTACAGTTAGTTTTTTTTTTTTTTTTTATGACATTCATACAAACATTATTATATGATAGGTATTATGAAAAAAAAATTTTAAATTGTAAATATATATGTATATTTTATATATTTTTAGGTATATTCATAAATATAAAAAAAAAAAATATAATAAATGTACTCGTGACATGACTTATTATTTTATAATCTTCAAGTTATATTTTCATCATTTATAAAGTAGGTACCTATATATAGTTTGTATAAAACAGTGGTGTCTTTTATTATTTACACAGCTACAATATATTTTAGTTTTATTGAAATCATGAAAAAATTCAAAAATATGATTGAAAGTTAGTAGGGGTTAAGTAATGGGACTGGCAAGTTGAATACTTTTTAACTGTTAAAAAAAGATAAATCCTAATAAGCATCTGCAAAGTTGTAATGAGTACAAGTTTATTTAACCTAGTCGAAACCAACTAACTTACGTTTTTTTTGTTTTCAGCGCTAACTGTTCAACTGTGAGGCTAATAAGCTCGTCTATACCATAGTTACATGTTGGAACAGGGGGTCATATTATATTCGTACTACTAGAATTGATCTTAATGAATTCCAAAAAAATTTAAACATGAGATAGTACTAGGCCTAAAAACATGTAGAAATGTCTTAGATTTTCAATAGATATAATTCTATTTTTGTTTATATTGTAATATTTTGTATTTGGGTTCTATTGTATTCTATATCTGAGAGTTATATTATTCAATTAAATAATTTGTTTATATTTTGCATTTGCTTATATTGTTTTATTAATGTATTTTTTATGAAAGATATATAATTATTAATTATTGATTAAGCCATTAATTTGAACCCAATGGCGAATGGTAGTTGAGTTGAGTCTAAAACCAGAAAAGTTTTTTCACTTTCACTGGTATTCGAACTCGGGCCTTTCGCATGAAAGGTTGGCACTGTAACTACGGTGCTACCCAGCTGTTGAACGTTTAATAACAGATCCATAGAGTTAACAGACTGCAGTTACTTTGCATCTGACCTCATTGCACCAACCAATTATCACTAATCAAATTTTTGTATTATTAATAAGTCGTGATAAGTTGCACAAATGTAGTTTTGAGATTAGTAAAAAACATTCACTTATCAAAATATTGGTTATTTAATTCGAGAATCGAAAGAATCTAATGTATCTGACCTCATTGCACCAATCAATGTTTGCTAATCAAATTTTTGTAATTTTGATAAGTTTTAGTAAGTTACACCATATTTAATAATAATCTAGTGCAGAATTGATTAGTAAAAAAAAAATCATTAATCTATACTGCACAAAATCACAATATATAACTCAAAATTTTCAAAAATTAATTTAATTGGTGACAGTTGGGGGTAAATATATCTTAGAAGTGAAAATTAGTAGGCTTAATATACAAAATAAACATAGTAGTTAAACACACTTCTGTCATTAATTCGAAGAGTAGTTAGATTGAAACTTATTACACATTTTTTTGTAAATAATCAGCTCTTAGTACCAAACCCTGATAAGACATGGTCAGCCTTATATATTTTCAATTAGCTTTGAAATAACATTTAAATCAATTAGATTATGCTTTATCTAATCTTATTATTTTTAAAAAACATAATGTTGATAAAAGTATGTATTCATAAATCCGTTATCTGAAATTTCTGATAAATGTTAAATAATGTTTTCAAAATGTATTCGTAAATCAATTAGTAAGTGTTGATGTGTGCTATGACTAAAAAAAAGTTGTTGTAAAGTAACTAAAAACATGCCATTTAGTAAAAACTTTATTGCATAATTCGCAACGCGACAAGCGTAATTGCTGCTTAAAACCAGAACAAACAAGTATTCAAATCAAAGCTCGCTCAGAATTTTTTGTAATAGAGGCTGAAAGGCATTCGAAATAATAACACTTATTCAAAATTATTTTATTTAATTTCATGAACACTCACTATTTTTAAAGGTGACGATTCTGTTAAAATATTTAAATTATTTTTTAACAATTTTTTACAGAATTCTTAAGTTTCCGGAGATCATGACTTATTTACTTGAATAAATAATAAAATAAAAAATACTAAAAAAATTTATTTTTAAGTTGAAAAAATGAAAATAAATTTTGTTATAAAAAGTTTTTTACTATTTTTGTATCCTAAAATTCTACAATCAGATATGATTAGTGTTATGCAAAAATAAAAAAAGGTGAATTATTTGTATTTGTTTTTGTTCTAGAGCAACAAAAAAAATAGTGTTCTATTTCTAGAGGTGACAACCCCCTTTTTTCTAACTTATTTTCTTCTATTGCATTCTATATTTCATTTTGTTTTGTATTTCGTTTTTTTTTTGAATTTAAAAAAAAAATTTTTTCAATTTTTACAAATGTATTAGTTGAAATAATGTTATAATCTTAAGGAATTATGTAAAAGTATATTTTCGTAAAAAACTAGTAAATTGAAAAATTTCGGATTATTTTCGTTACTTGAATATCCATATCAATGAAATACTTTTATAACATTTTTGAAATTACACTAGATCAAGATTGGATTTTAATATTTTGAATCAGAAAAGAATAAAAGATGAACCTAATGGATCAATACATTTGTTTAATATCAGCTTGGATTTTGATTTAGATGGTAGGAGTAAAAACCGCAAAGGAATGAATTACGTAAAGATTTTTCGAAAAATAGATTAGGGAAGGTTTGTCAAATGGTAGATTTTATTACTTGCCGCATTTACAACTTTCCACATTTGCAATAATAATCGAGTTAAAACAAAATCTACAGGTTTGTGACAGGCTGAGAGGTTTTTAACAGAACCTGTCTAATGTGTACAGTAATTAGAAATTATATTACTTTCAGCAACTACTATAAAAATAAAAATGTATTCTAATTATTTCTATAAGTGAGAATATTGCTTTCGGAGGTCCTTCAATTCAAAACAAAAAATCTCTTCCATATGTACCTTCACATTATAGCATTATAGTTATTCAGGATCATTAAAATTCGGCAAACTTTTCTCAAAAAACTGTCGGTGAAAAAAAAAACAAAAATTGTAATGTCCTAACATATTTATATGGATGTGTGCATGTTTGAATGTGTGTTTGTGACACTCGGCCTAGAACATAACACTAGAACATAGCTCGCTTCAATTTCAAGAATTTTTAAAGATTTTTATGAAATTTGGTACGAGTCGTCACAAGTAAGGCTAACTTCGCAGATGAGCTTAATCGGGAAACGGGAACGAGAGTCTCCCATACACAAATACCAGAGTTTTCAAGAAGTCTCGTGTTCTAACTTTTGGAATGAGGTCAAATTCGGTACATCAGCTATTTGTAGAAAGAGTAGCTTTCATAATTCTTTCTAGTATCATGAGATCTTCCAGGAGTTACTTCGTAGCTGGGCCAAATTGGATCAGCGGGGGCAGAGCTTCCATATACAATAATAAGACTTTAAAATTCATGTTATGCAAAAATAAAACCTTATACAATCCATCTTGGATTAATTTCTACGTTTTTTTCGTAATGTGTAAGCAGTGCGGAAGAAAAGGATGTCAATATAACTCATCATTTAGAAAAAGAAGGAATGATTATTGTCTAACCATTCATTATATTATAAAGGGCTAATTGACAATTACATGGACTAAACTACATATTATAAATTAAATATGTTAGTTTAACTATTATTATCTTAATATCCTTTTTAATAGTAAACAATAAGGATAACAAATAAAAAGGGGATATTTATTTTTTAATAATGACATTATTATTTTTATTAGTTAAATAGGAAAAATGGAGCAGTTATACATTTAATTCGTTAATCTTGTTTTTTCTTTAGTTATTATTTATGACGTTGATACATAAACAATTTTTTGATTTTACAGTTAAATAGTTCAGCTTTAATTTAACAAATAAAAACACTTATAAGAAAGTATAATAGAATGTGTCAAGAATGGGATACTCGTAAGAATATAATGTGATGTGAGTATTATATGACAGTAATTTTTAATCTTTTTAATTATGCGTAAGCTGTCCCCAAATCATTACCAACACACACCTGTGGCAAAAAACGAACCAAAAGATGATTGAGGTCGAGATCCCAGAGAGAAAATGGCGATGGATCGGACATACCTTGAGGAAGCCAGAAGAAAACATTGCAAGGCAAAGTTTTGAGTGGAATCCACAAGGCAGACGACGAGTGGGTAGACCAAGGAAAACATGGAGAAGTACTGTTTTGAAAGAGGTAGAAGCGCAACGCAAAACGTGGCTACAGCTAAAAGGAATTGCTAAGGATTGTGAAAGGTGGATAGGATTTGTTGACGCCCTATGCCCCACCAGGGGTTCTAGGATCAAGTAAATAAGTCAGTAAGTAAGCTGTCACTACAAAACTTACCTATTTATTGGAGAATTTTAGAATCCTATAGCTCAATTAGAGATATATTAAAGGATAATGAGCTTTGCATTGTTATATACTAGCCTAAAAATTGAAAAACTTCTTGAATATTTAAAATGAAGTTAAATGACAGTGATTTGAACCCTTTGAGCAAATTCGATCTTGTTAAATACCTACAGTAAATACTAGTTTGTATTTAAACGTATTTGTGAAATTTTCAGAATTCCAGCTCGTTTTAGTTTTTTTATACCAGCCGTAAAGACGATCGGGTGACGGTTGAACAAAAATAATCAAATTCACTGTGAATGAATTGCAAACATAATAAAATTTGTTAAAATTTTTATACATACTCTTAGAACTACATTCGTAATGATATAAAAAAAAAATTTGAACTTAGTACATTTCTACTGTCATATTTAGTATGTTAATATGTATTCAAACTCTTTATACCGTATTATAGTATTGTAACAAATACTTACAAACACTAATATTGCGTATTTATTTATAGAAATTCTTTAAGAGAACTATATGCAAAAATTAATACGGCAATGTGTTCTACATTATTTTGTATGTACTTTGTTCATCTAAGTTGTCTCTCTCTCTCTTTCTCCTTTTCCCTTTAATTTTTTTAACTTTTTTCTAGTAAAAAATTTTTAAATATTTTTTTTGTCTTTAAAATTGTTCAAAGGATTTAAAACACAAGTTCTTTGAAAATTCCTATGTTGGTACAACATCATAGAATATATCTTAAATAATTTTCGTCGGTTTTGTTAAGTTGTAAAGATGAAATCAGTATTCAGAACTGTTGCAGCTTTTTAAAGTGTATTCACTTTATTTTAAAGCTTTTTACCAATTGTTTTTATTTTAACAAATTTAAGTTTAACCATTTGTATTTCCAAGTATTCCTAAATACTATAAGCTTCCCTAAATAGTATTAGCTATATTTGTTAAACACTTGGTTTGTAAGTGTATAAGTATAACTTCAATGTGTCTTTCATATTTTAAATTAAAAACTGAATTGTATCATCATTGTATAATTTGAAATAAATAATACATACATAAAATTATTAGTAAAAAAATACAATAGAGTAATCAACTACTAGCTTTATAATTATTTAAGTTGCATAAATGTAAAGGACCTATACTGTGACCCTTAATAACAACATAATCAGATGTAATGTTTATTGAAATAAATTTTTAAATTTTTTTATTGATAAAATTTTATTTGAATTTGAAAGTTCTGTACTATTTCCTTTTTAGCTCATTTTTAAAAGATTTTGTAGAAATGTGCTTATTTCATTTCACTCTGTCCGTCCATCCGTCTGTCGAAAATTGAATTTTTGCTATTTTCAAACATCTGCAACTTGAATACTTGTCCAAAGTTTTTTTTTTAAATATACAAAACTTAGTTCTCCAACACTATAATTCAACATCCGTTAAATGTTTAGTTTAAATTTATAGGATATCCATAAAATTGAAGAAAGTGTCTTTTAGTTTTTACCAATATTTTTGCTCCAATAATAAAATTCAAAGAAAAATTCTAAATTTTAGTGGAAGTTACAATTGAATTTCTAACACCACAAAACTTGGTTTGGACGCGTGGAGGCAAGGTTAGATCCTTGAGAATCAACATAAGTTTGCTTAGTTAAAATTTCAGAGCATTCCTCTTTGAAGGGATATTAGTACTTAAAAATTTCCGATTTTTGTAAATCAGAAACTGCATTTATGTTTCCAAAATTAAAGTCAGTTAAAACACTATATAATTTTGGAAATGTGCTTTTTTAAAAACCCTTGTTTTTTTTCATTACTTGATTTTATTTTTTTTTTCAATTCTGTAATGAGTACATGGCATTAGATCAAGTAATTAAGACTAAGTTTCGGATTCATTTGGGTTTGAACCGATGGCCTTTCACATGGAAGATCAGCGACTTGTAACACTAAGCCACTGGTCTAACATATACATATATAAAACTTCCAATTATTTTTCCGGATAGAGATAATTCTGAATTATACCTACATGAATTTTACAACAAAACTTTGAAATATTACTGTATAACTTGTAATTGTTACAGGTTCTAAGTTACAGGTGCATAAAACTTTTCAAAAATTAAACATTAAACACTCTTAATTAATTTATATATAAAATATGTTCACTGCTGCATTTACAGGGTCAAAATTTATTTTCCAGGATTAATTAAAAAAAAAATACTGTTTTGTTACTCAAATGTAAATTTACTTTCTAAGTATTGAATTAATAACGAAGATTTAAAAAAAAGAACTCGTTTAAAAAGTTGAAACTCATCTAATTTAATTAAAATAATTTATTTTAAAATTTTAAAACTATTAAATTTAATAACCATAATTATTATTTGATATCTTAAAATATTTTAATATTTTAAATATGCTTTAACCAATAATTTTAAAATTACCACCCTGTTAGGGAGAGAAGTAAACATCCTAACCTCTCTTAAAATATTCTTTGAAATACCTTAAGATCTCCATTAGTTTATTTATTAAATACGGTCTTAACGCATATAAATAATAATAATTAAGCAATTTTATGCGCGACCTCAATTAGTATCTAGTCCAACTAAGAACATTAAAGTAAAGTATAAACTTGAAAGGTCTTGCTTCTTAATTTATGTTTTAATTAAATTAAAAATATATATATATGTATATATATATATATATATATATATATATATATATATATATATATATATTAAAATCCATTAAAAATTTTTTAAAAATATTTAATTAAATTTTTTTTATTTTAATTACCTGGTATTGGTCCACAAACACGAGGAATAATTTCTAATATCGCTGAACATGATGGATCCTCAAAACATAATTGTCTTGCTAATATACAATTTAGTATCGCAATGGCAGCCTTAATATTAGACCCTGAATAAAAAAAAATTAAATAAAATTACAAAATTAATTAAAATTTATTTTTTTTATAAAAGTAAAAGTGACATCTTTATTTTTTTAATTGAAACAATTTAATAAAATTGAAATTAATTAAGGTAAAAAATAAAGAAAACAATTTAAAAGTTAATTAAATGTATAAATATATATATATAAATATATATATATATATATATATTGCAAAAGTAAAATAAAACTTTAATATCATTTTTTATGTATGTGAATTATGTTGCAACAATAATTTACGGTATTTATTCTGTAAAATTATTACTGTAAAAAAAGAAATAACAGTTAATAAAAAATTAACGGGACATTTAATATAGCAAATTTTATATGATTTTTATATTATGTCTAGACCTAAAATTGTCAATTAAATTAAATTTTACAACTATGCTGTTTTGGTTAAATATACTTCTCTTAATGATGTGTATAGAAAAATGGTACCGTTATTAAAAAATGCTATTATTTGTTTTTATGTTGTATAGCTTTTCAAATAATTTTAGGACTTAAGAATTGTAGATTAAAATTACAGAATTAGATATAAATAATATTAATTATAAGTTAATTAAGTTTGCAAAATGCATTAATTTTGCTGATTAAATGCATTAATTAATGAAATTTTATTTTAGTAATCTGCACCATAATTTTATCATAATACAATTATAGCGGTATGTCAAAATGTCAAATCTCAAAATAAACTTAAGCATGTTCTTTAAATTGTTTATGTATCTGCAATCACCTGCAACATACAATGGAGTGAGCGAGTTGTGTAGCCTTTTCCCTTCAATATTAATCTTAAGCAATTCACAAAAGTTTTTTATTTCTTAAAATTCTAAAATATAATTACTGAATTCTGTATGGACAAATTGATTGAACTTTTGACATGTTTGTTTAAGGAGTTTGACGTATTGGCTATACTTATATAGTAGATTAGATTAATTTTATTTTTATTGAATTCCGATAAACTTCCGGAAAGGGTTTGTGAGCTATCAAGATGACGTCATCCCATAACGGTACTAAATATCTCAAAGTTTCCGAATATATATACTATTAGTGCGGCGCCATCTAGTGGTCGAAAAATGCATTACAAAAATTTCCTAAAATTTTGTAGCATTTTAATTAAAATGTTATATTTTTCCTGTTAGATAATAAACTGGAATCAATATCTTACAATATTGTAAGGCATGATATTGTCTTTCATAAACATCTTGTTTCATCTGAATCAGTGCTACCGTTTTTGAGATATTGCAATTTCAAGTATAAATTTAAAACAAAAAAAAAAAAAATTTTTGAACTTTCAAAAAAACCACTATAAGTATGAAATTTTCAGAAACACCCTGTATTTTTTTATTATATTGTTAGAAAGGTCTTTTGGCACTCTTTCCAACGGTATATAATAAGTATGGTATATGTTGACAAATAGTCCTACCAGAGAACATAAATGAAAAACTGACACAACAATTTTTTTATCAAAAAATACATTTTCATATTTTATTTCTCATCAATTTATTTTGGCTTTTTGTTTTCCAGTTGAATTATGTATTTTAAAATGTAATAATGCATTTTAGGCTTGGATACAATATTGAGTTAGGTTTTAGTAATTTATTTGGAGGGATTTTGGAGGTGGTTGTACCCTATAGTTTTAAAATTTTTGTTGTTGAAATATGTATGTAAAAGTATAATTAGAAAGGACCTTAGAGTTGGCTACAAAATCCAAATTATGCGCTTTTTCCAGAATATTTATAAACATATGTATACACAAGAATCTGAATCAGGAGGGATCTTAGAGTTGAATTCTAAATCAGGATTGCCGCTTTTACCAGAATTTTTAAGAGCGTCGATAAGAGGTGTTCACACAATTCAAGCTATTTTGGTAGATTTAGAATTGAACATTTATGGTGATGAGAAAAAATCTTTACTGCAAAATTATTGAACGGTGAATGTGAAGTTCTAATGGCTAATTGTAGAAGAGATTTGGAGATTTAATCAAGTTAATATTTTAAGTATACCAATGTCAGGATATAAAATTTTTAACTAGGTATATGAAAAAATCGACTAATTAAATATTACTATAGTTAAAATATCAAATTCCGAGACAAAGAACTTATTTTCCTCAAAGTCTTAATTTGTTATCAAACTTAAAGGAATTTTTGAAATATTTTAAAAAACCTATACATGAAAAAATTTGTAAAATTCTTCAATTCACAAAAAAATTTACAAACACGACACTAAAGTATTTCAAAAAATGTAGTACCTAATATAGTGTTAATAGAATCAGACTATCTTAAAAATTCCTTAATTCTCACTAATATTTTTGTGTCATTGCATATACTGCAAGTAGGTATCTGTTTAAATTCTTTGTCATCTCTTATATTATTATATAAACAAGGAAGTAAATCCTTTTCTAAAAGGTTTATTTATTTTAATACAATCAACTTCATCCCCATTTTATTCTATTCATTTCAATCTACTCGTATATTCTTACATATGAATATATCATATACACATAGTACATACATACTATTTATTATTTGGTCAAGAAATTCCATTTTATTTTATCACTTTTACCGTAAAAACCAAGAAAACACAAATAAAATACAAAATCTGTAAACAGGATGAGCATAAGTAAACCGTTATTGAAAAGATTACATCGTACTACTCCGGAAAATTGTTATGATTTAACAATAAGAGCAAACATTTATAAAAACCGTTATAAGGGATGTATTTATACAATATTATTTTTATGGGATATAATAAATATAGTTGGATACAATTTTGGATTTATTGTTCTACACAGATATTTACAGTGTTGGTGAAAAAATTTTGAACTGGCTAAATTAAGGATTAAGGGAATTCTTTTAAAAATTTACAGCTTTTTTTCTTCAAGGAGAATTCTTTTGTACTCAATTTGCATGATTGAGATGAAATAAGTGTTAAGTGGGAAAGAAGAAGAGATTTTAATTTTTTGTATCGAAAAACTTCTATAGATTTATAGAGAGTTTAAATGTTTTAACACTTCTAATTAAGAGAATTTTTATAAAGATCCTGTATAAAGTTAATATGCCATATTCTTAAATCGGTCATTCTCTCTCTCTTTCATGCCTATTCTTAACTGGATGTTAGTGGTCATATGGCCTGAAAGTTGAGCTAAAATCTGGATAAAATGTTTTTGTATTCATTTCGTTCCATCGCTATGTGTACCAAATCACCAATATTTGATATACCTATCCATTTTATGATTTTGCGTGACCACGACATTTGTTTTCGGTCAACACCTCTTTTACCTTCAAGTTTTTCTTGTACGAAAAGTTGTAGGAGTTCATACTTTTGACTTCGCATCCCATGTAAAAAAAAATATTATATTTTAAAAATCGGTGGAGGGAACCTATTTTGAAAAGTTTTGAATTAATTCATATTATATACAATGTATTTTTTTTGGAGAATTAATTTGAATAAACTGTGAGTTACATAAAGTCACTTAGTTCAATAAATCCTTAAAATTATAAATTAGGACTGTAGCTTTCTAAAATTGAAAATATTTGAAAAGTACTTGAATACTTGCAAAATAATTGAGTTCTTAATACTTAAGTTTTTCTAGGTATTTAATCACTCGAAAATACTTATATATATAAATGGCTCTACGAGACTCTAGAGTCTCCGGCCGACTTCAGATAATTTCTCCATTGGTCTCTATCCTGGGTAGCTGTTCTCCATAAGCCCGGCAAACCCACGAAAATACTTAAATATCAAAAAATAATTACAAAAGTAATTCAACTTAAAATTTGACTACTTTCTGGAAATTACAATTATTTTTACTTGAAACTTTTACTTATACTTAAATTTTGTATTTACATGGAAATCTATAAGTAATACTGGTACTTAACAAAGTAATGAGTATAAGGTAATTGTACTGGTAATTGCACTGGCATTTGATATAGACAGGTCTGGCTACAATCCAAAGATATTAATTTGTCACATATTGATAATTTGAATTATATATTATTAATACTATGCTCATGAAATACTAGAGGCAGTTGCGTAAGAATCGGACATCCAAAATTTCACTTTTGACAACTATTGATATAAATTTTAATAACTGTAAAATATGGCCTAATTTTCTAAACTTATTAATAATCGATTATTTTACCCTCAAATCACACGTCATAAGAAGATAAATAAATAACTTTACGAACAATTTTTTTCACATTTATAAAGAAATAATATTTTTCATTCCAGTTTGTTCCCTCCAATCAAAGTACTCACTTAATTTTGTTCTTCACTGTTATCTACTGTTTAATAGATTGGATGTTTTATAGCGAATCTTTTTATTTTTTAGTTTTTTTTTTTTGAGGAAGTTAGATTATCAATTATAAGTGTATTAGTTTTATATATATATAATGTAAAAAGTTGAAATTTATAAAATTTATTAAGTGTTTTATTAGTATCTAATAAATTTTTTCCCCT
>OY720441.1:66015761-66075435 GCA_963082915.1 Dolichopus griseipennis
AGCAGTATTGCGCAAAATTGGACGTAATTTACTTCCAAATCACTCAACAAAATTTTTTGAGGCTTTCTTTTTAGCCAAAGCAGTACTTCGCAAATTTTCACAATATTATCTTCCAAAATTATTTTGACCAACCGTCGGGTCGACATGGGTTAACAAATTCCAAATCTGATAATAGTGTCAACTCAATTCTCACAGGGGAGCACGTATACAAAATTTGAAGTCAATCGGTTAAACCGTTTCGAATTTAGAGTAAAGTATTGAAAAAACCCTATAAAAAGCTGTTGGGCCGCAATGGGTTAATGGAACTCACCAAAATTTTTTTTGGGGTTTGCTTTTAAGCCAAAGCTGAATTTCATAAAATCGGACAAAATTTGGACCCAACCTTTTTTTTGACCACCCGTCGGCCCGACATGGGTTAACAAATTCCAAAACTGTTAATAGCGTCTACTCAATTCTCAAAGAGCATCACGTATACAAAATTTGAAGTCAATCGGTCAAACCGTTTTCATTTTAGAACAAAGAAGTTTAAATACTTGCACCACAGCCCCAACTTGGCGGTCCGTTAGAGCAAAATTTTTGGGCCACGATTTCTTTCCGTACCCAAAAACCCCTATATACAAATTTTCATGAAAATCGGCTGGGCAGTTTAGGAGTCTATTCGCTACAAACAAACAAACAAACATACAAACAAACAAACAAATAAACAAACTTTCGCTTTTATATATATAGATAGATAGATTAAAAAAAGTAAATGAAATGATTTACAGGTCATTGTTCTATTTTGGAAGTGATTTTTTATAAATATTTTTTTTTTCCTGAAAGGTTTAATAGATTTTTTTTTTAAATTAATTAAAATTTTCGTTAGTATCTGTGTATATGCATATATATTTATATTTATTTATCGTTTTTCAAAAATTTAAGAAATTACATGATAGATTGACAGGTCATTAGAAAGACGTTCGAATGTAACGAATACTTTTAATTGTCAATATACCTTTAATTCATGAAACTTTTGGCATACTTGTATAAACACAATGAAGGTACAGTGCCAAATAGACAGCATTCTGCTATGCCTTTGATTCACCAAAACAGTTTAACATAAATCCTTACTTTGTAACAGAAATTTCTTCCATTTTGTAAAAAAACATTGCCGCCATTGCATTATAATTTTTTTTATTTATTCATGATGCATTCATGAAGTCTATAGGGCATTCAGACTTAGGCCTTAGTTTCTTTAATAGTTATATTCACTAAACCGTTGATTACTCGGTTGTAGCTTTTGTATAAAATTATGAATACACAATATTGATTTTGTGCGCCATCTATTATCCCACACAAGAGTAATAATTTATATATTTATACTAAATCTTATTTTATATTACGATATTAACTTTTACGAAATACTTATACAATTTTAGGATATTTTTTTGTTAATTATGATGTGACCGCGATTTGAATCCGATACCTTCCACATGAAAGGCGGCGTCTTTACCACTACGCCATTGGTTAGAAATTGTCGTTATAATAATACAGGGGTTTCATAAATTTCTTTAAATAAAAGTATTTTGGCAGTTAACATTTTATTTTACAGAAATTTTTAATTCACAAAAATGCATTTAATAATAAATTTTAAAAGTCGCTTACAATTATTTCATATTGTTTTATTACTAACGTCATATTGCTATATCAACGTCGAACTTGACGACATCTTTGACGTGTTTAAAAATTGCCTTCACCGAAATTTGGTTTTTAATTTAAATTAATTTATGCATTTTTCAAAAATATATTCACTCTGAAATTGCAATGATGACATAGTCTGAAGACGTAATGACTTTGTTTAGACTTTATAAAATATTGCAGTACGATGTCATTATGCATCTACCCAATGTGTATTCTAATAAGTATTCTTACCGTTCGATGTTTAATATACATATACGAAATAAACTAACGGTACTAGAACGTTTAAAGCCTAGATTGTGGATCGGCCTTAAAAATTCAAAAATGTCAACATAAATTAAAATATCAAAGTCAAATTTGTACACTTAATTTCAATGTGACATTCGAGAAATTAAAAATCATTAGTCAAAAAATATTTACAAAGATTAAAAAAAGAATTAATTAATTATTTAATTTTCAAAAAAAAATTTTATATATATATAAAACATTTTTTTTCTAAAATTTGGTCAACAAACAGAAATAAATAAAAATTTGGGATTTTATAAAAATTATAAAAATTTTAAGTTTAATATCTAGGACTTGTACGTATAGTACGTATAATATGTTGTTTGTATTTGGTTTAGAATAATATTTTATGCATTCAAGTAAACTCTTAAAACTTAAAGTAAACATATATAATATGTATATATATTTCTGAATTTTGTTTTAAATATTGATTTTATTTGCATTTTTTTAAACTAAAAATTTCTGTTTGCTCAGAAAATATAAAAATTTTCTTTATATACATATATTTTAAATTTACCTCAGTCACGAGCTTATACTATACCATATAAATCTTATGATTTAATATTTATAATGCATTTTTACTGTTTTTAACATTTTTCCAAATCACTATTTTTCATTTTTATTTTGAAAAAAATTTTCTGCTTAAATTTATTTTTAGAATTATTTGTAAGTAAAAATTTATTGAACTCAATATATTGGGTAGGTATATGTTTAGTACTACATTTGTAATGGAAATTTTACACAAAATTTAAAAATGAACAAATAAAAGAAATTTTTTAAATTTTAAATTCTAAAAATAAAATATTGATTTTCAGAAAAAGAGTTATGAGAAACACGTTTTAAATTTTTTTTAAGCGCTAACTGTTCAACTTTTAGGCTAATAAGCCTGTCTATACATAGGTACATGTTGGAACAGGGAGACATATTATTTTGGCGATATCAGAATTGATCTTAATGAATTCCACAAACAATTTAAACTTGAGTTAGTACTACCCCTTATAACATGTAGAAACGTCTTAGAATCACAAAAATTAGTTTTCAATCTCTCCTCCTTCAAATATCATTAAGATTTTAATTTTTTTTTAATTTGATGACCCCGCATATATGGTAAATGGGAAGTTGTATCAAACTTTCCTTTGTAGGAAATTAAAACAAACTTACAGCCGCTCGTACAACAACTTATGATTTATTAAATAATCAAATAATCATTAAACTTATCAATCCAATAAAATTTGATAAGTAACAACACTCCCTTATCAAAAAAATAATCATTTGATTAGTGATAAGTAGTTGGTGCAATAGGGCCAAGATCATAAAAATTTTTGTAAGTTGAGATTAGGTAAATCATCTTTAGCTACTGTCTAAGGTTATCATTTAGGACCCAATACAATTTCCAGATATCTACAAGAGTCCGGGATGAAGCGAATTAAAACTCAAAAGTTTTGGTATGTGTTTAAGTAACAAGAATAAGAAATTCTGAATAGTCAATTAAACCGCGATATTTTAACTTTTAAGGATCTGCTATTAAAAGTTCAAAGGATTCTAAAATAACTGTGAATATTCCATCTTCAGTGTTTATAAGTAGTTTCTTTTTTAAAATTAAACTTGTGCTTATATTTTATTTTAAATTAAGAACTATGCTCTCCTATTAAATATGACATTCTTCATAATAACCTTTAAAAATTTAAGAATTTTTTGAAAAAAAAACTAAAAATAGAAAATTTTTATATTTTATTCTTCTGTTTTTTCAAAATAAAGAAAATTTATTTTAATTTTTAGCGACAATTTTTATTATTCATAGAGGCCAGCACCGTTCTTATATAAAGTATAGTTCAGTTTATACGTATATGTATACCATCTTATGTGTAGTTTAAAATAAAAGGATAACATGTATTTAAAAAAAACAAAGAGTTTTTTTATTATATTTTTTAAACGAAATTTTGAAGGATTTTTGTTTTTTTTTAAATTTTTAATTTTGAATCGATTTTTGTTTTAAACGGAAAAAAAAAAGTTTAAAAAATCCTTGAAAATTGTTTTGTCTTCAACAAATTGTACACATGGAAAAAATTGTGATTAACAAAAGTTTTGATACAAAAACAATTTAAAATATTTTTAAACTTCATAGATAATATAAGTAATAATTATCAAAAAAGCAGTAGAATTTGTCTTTAAAATTTAATTTAACCCTTCATTAATAAAATTGTAGAATATTTAAGTTACAGGTAATTAAGAATTAAACTATTTAAGATCTAACTAATTTCTTAAGTAATAATAAATTAAAATACCGGACGACAACCCTATACATTCACTTTACATATTTTTAAGAATAAGCTTATGAAATGAGATGTTGTTTGGCATTTGCAGATTGAAAATGTGTACCTTATACAGCCCGATTTGTTATAACAATTTAAAAAAAAGCTTTTTCGAAATTTGGACTTATTTAGACTATTATCCGAAACCATTTAATAAAGCTTTTCGAAGTACTAATATGTAGTTACTACTAATCTTATAACATTATTACTTTAACTTAAAAGATGTAGAAGTTGTCTCTCTATATAAGGAGGGAACATTTGATTTGTTGCCAAACCCAATTCCTAATATTTCTTTTACATCTTTTTCCTTGCAACTAAGCTGTACATTTATATTATAGTTCCCATCCTAAAATTTAGACCAAAAAGAATTGGATTTTGTTTGTTAAAGTCGTACACTATTTAAAGGAACCATACACAGCTTCAATAAGTGGCTTTCGAAGCTTTCCATGAACTCGAGACCTTCCATTTGAAAAGGAGGCATCTTAACCACTTTTTATCAGATCAATCTATATTTTTACTTACATAAAAGTCAAGGATAAAGCAAAATTCGATAAGTTTTTTTTACTATGGTATTTTTACTCATTATAAGTCCTGCTTATCCTTTTTAGGATTTACCTAATATTTACAAGGCTACTTACAAATCAGTGATATTGATGCCAAACTGGAATATGAAGTTTTTAAATTACTTCTAAATTACTTCATCCCTAATCTTACCGATAGTTCAGTGGAAGTACCAAATTTCAGTCGAAAATTCTCGTGTTCAAACCCTGGTCGGATCATATCTAATAGGAAAATATAGTGTATATTAAAATAATTTAATAAGAAATCCAAATTTCAGATAGGCAAACGATTATTATTATCAAGTAATATTTACTATTGTCTCCTATTTCAAATAAATATTTAATTAAATAAATAAGACCCACCAACAAGATTTTCCTAATCATTTCACAATTTTCTTAAAAAAGATATTTGGAGAATTTAAAATTAAGTTTGTCATAGATTTTCAGAAAAAAAAATTAATGGATTTTATAAGAACAGTGTTGATAATAAAATTTTGCAGAGTACTGTTAATATATTTACAAACAAAATATTTGTAAACATATATATATATCCATGTTATGTCTATACTATATGTATATCCAATTAAAATGTTACCTTTTTTTTTTCTTTTTATTTCTTTTGTACTTATTGTTGGCGGTCTTCCACAATTGAACCAATAAATTAAATTTTTCTGTCATTGTAAATATTATGAAGGTGAAATATGTGATGGTTTGCGTTTTTTTTTTATTTTTAAATGTTTAAAAAAAAAAAATGTTCATTTTTTTTGTGCTAAATCATTACAAAACATTTTTTTTATTTTTAAATATCAATATTTTACATAAATATGTCCTAAAATTCTTAAGTTGTCTGTCAATATATTTCTCTGACAGAGTTCTTAGCATATGGGTTAATAATTCGAAAGTTATTATTTAGTATATTTTCAAAATATGTCAAAATAGCTCGAAAAACTTTAATTACAGTTATTTCAGATTTAATAATTTAATTCTGGCTTCGTTTGTCAAATTTGACATATGAAAGAAATGTTATTTAATTAAAGTTTATATTTTGACTCAAATATGTGCGAATTATTGTTTGATAGAAAAAAACTGATTTCAGCACTTAATGGGTTAAGTTATAAAATAAAGTGGGGAAAATAAAAGTTGCATGTAAGAAGGCTACTAGGTTAAAATCGTTAACAGTGGAAATATGAACAGTTAAAAAAGTTTTTATATCAGTATTGATTTTATTTTTTACAACATATATAAATCTATATATATATATATATATATATATATATATATACAGGTATATAAGTGTACGTGTGTTTGTAAACAAATTTTGCAATAAAAAGAATTTTGAAATTATAAATGTTAAATATTATAATTTCAGTCGTCAGTTGAATTGGGTGCACAATAATTTGGAAAAAATATTTTTGAGTTCCTTCAGAGAAGTAAAAATCGTTGCCCTAGATATGTCTAACCACATGTTAGAATATTATCACCTACATAAATGAGTGGTTTTCTTGTAATTTTTTTTTTTAAGATTTATAAAATAAAATTTTAATACTTGGAAAATATTTTTATTATATTTTTTTCCAAATTGATTTCTACAGTTCATGTAAATTAAAAAATACATACCATGTCTAGACAGTTATTATTGTGATGATACTAATTTGCACGAAATATTTTTTTGATGTTTGGTTAATTTTTCAAAAAAAAAAAAAAATAAAAACAAAAAAAACATATTTCGTGTTAAAAAATTGACATCTATTTTTATTTATTCATTTTTATTTTATTATTGTATAGGTACTTTTGAAGTTATAAAATAATTATCCATGCTAATAAATTTTTATGTAATCTACCTATATAAAATATTTTTAACATACACATTTATACATTTGCTATGTATATGTATGTTAACAAAATTTTTTATCATGCTGTTCAATATATTTAAAAATTATTATGAATAAAAATGTCAATGACATTTGCCAATAATTTTTAAAATCCTTATGTTAAAATGAAAAATATAAAATGAATAATTTGCTGTCAAAATAATAAATTATTTTTAACAAATAAGATACTTTTTGAGTGAGTACATTGTAAGAGTGGGTGGGCGTTTCCATAATTTTTCATTTTTAATAAGTATGTCTTATATTGGTTTTAGTTGAAGGTTATGATTAGAGTGTTGAAGTTTAAGATTAATTAATCATATTTTTTTCTCAAAAATTGTGGTTTATGAGGAACCCTGTAAGGAAAGATTTTGAGAAGAATTATTGGATTGTCACAGAAATGTAGGTACATGTATGTAAAGGTTGAAACACATAAGTGGAGTACATATATGTTGGTGATTCTAACATAATGATTTTAAAACTCTATTTTATTATCATGGCTAAAATCTTCTTAAGATTACAATTCTAGCCCTTCAAAGATATTTGAATATACCTTTTAGGAATCACTAGAGCCTCTGAACAAGCTTTATATATAATAATATTAATGTATGCGTTTGTTATGATAATATATAGTTTAAGAATCCTAGTTTACTTTTGTTCTATTAAAAATATGGGTATAGGTATACATGTTAATTTGCTATGGTTTCTACAGACTCTAAGCACAGCGCACTAAATACCTATGGATTCAGTGCAAGTTAATGATTATTTTTGCGCTTAAGTTTGAATGAATTAAGTTAAACTATATCAGAATATCGGATATACTTATATATTATGAATATCCTGAAGAAAAAGGATACATTTTAGAGAACAATCCTATTTCTTAGAGAAGAAAAAATTGGAAGAAATCTTTAAAATAGCCTATTTACCTATCAAGAAATTTATAAAGATTTCCGATTCAAGAGCATACAGACTTCGATTAAAGATTTTTTAAAACAAGTAATCATCAAAAGAGTATTCGAATCTGATAGTGGATAGCTCCGATTTTGAATTAGCACGACCACCATATTTAGTTTATACCATATAAGAACCAAATTTGCGATCTGAAACCAAACTCTGATTTTTGTATGAACTTAATGTTTCCTACAACGCGATTTCTTACAACGCGGCATTTTTTAGGAACCCATCTACCGCGTTGTGGGAGGGTTATCTGTATTACAAAATATAATTTTATTTCTAAAACTTAATAATTTAAATTCCATATAAATTGCTTGTAAATAATACAAATAATAGTAAGTATAATATACATTAATTATAATAGTTTAATGTAAAATTCAATACTTCTTTAAAATATCATCTGTTTTAATAATAAACTTAATACTTTTATTATTACTATTATTATTATTACTATTATTATTATTATTGAAACTATAATTATTAAAATTATTATCTCTCTTTCATTAACATTTAATTAATTTGATATTACAATATATTTAATATTCTCAAACTACTTCATTAAAATTCAATCTTCTAATATCATACGCCATTGTAGCAATTGTAACTTAAAACACTATAATTTGTATAAAATTTCAAATTGCAAAATTTTCTTTTAAATTATCAGTGATAAGTTATCAATATCATTAATAAATAATATCTTATCTGAATTTGAACACCTCTTCACAAATACTATTAAATTTTATTATTTTTCTCATTGTTTTTCACCAACAATATCTTGAAAACCCACTTGAATTTTCCATTTGGAAAAAAATCTATAACTTGTATCAGCTTGAAAATCTAATTAATACAACATTAAAGTATTAATTTTTTCCAAATAATTTGTAAGAAAAAAGCAAAAAATAAAAATTTTCCAAACATTTAAACAAAATATTAATAAGTTCTAATAAAATTTTATGAAAGAAAAGTTAAAAAAAATCAAAGCAATAATAATAATAATAATAATTATTATTATTATTATTGTTGTTATTATTTTGTTGATTTTTCTTTTAATGATACTCAAAACCAGTTAAATACAATAGAAAGTGTTTTATATTTATATTTACAGAATGCTTCATTAGTGAAAATTAATGTTAGGAAATTTTGAAAATCAACTGAATTTTGTAGGCATTATAAACTTACTTAAATCCAATTATTTATTTATTTATTTATTTATTTATTAATTCTTATCTCCAAAAGAGCAGATTAGCTCGTGTAGAGTTTATACATTATTAATATTATTTTTTTTTATTTAATATATATATATTACAAATAATGTTACATATATAATTATATAATTAAGTGAGCATACTATCGAATATGTGCTGCATGATAATAATTCGATAATTTTAACCGAAGTTTTAAATTCTGAATCTGGCATTTTATAGCACTATAAGAATCTCTTAAAATAACTATTTGGTGTTTATAAGTTATAGAGCATCAAAATTTTAATAAAAGCTCATTTTAATAGAAGAACAAATTGCCAGGGCTGGAAACCCTTTAATTACGATCTGTCCAAATATTAAGATCTTTTATCTGATTTTTTAATTTTTTTCTAAGAGAGTATTTTTTAGCACATTTTCAAAAAATTTTGTAAAAATGTGCCTATATAGTTTCACTCTGTCCGTCTGTCCGTCCGTCCGTCCGTCGGTCCGTCTGTTTGTCCGTATGTTTACAAAAACTTTTACATCGTTTGAAATAGAGAAAAGAAATTTTAACCGCGAGTAGGTATTACAAAAAAAATAATTTCGTAGAAGAATTTTTTTCTGTAGCCCCACCTGTTACGGAGCTGCAGCCCCCTAAAGTTGGGAAAAGCCCTATATTTAAATTGTTATAACAAGAGTTCTATTGAGTGTATTTTCAATTTGAAAACGATAGCTGGTTTTATAAACTTTATAAATTTTTAAAAGACAAATATTTAGGGTTGCCATACGGTACTAAAATTTACCATTATGCAAAACTCAATTTTTGCAAAATTTTTGGCCCTACATATCTTCTAAAAGGGTTAAGCTACGGTCTTGAAATTTTGGGAGTAGTTAAATCCTTAGAAATAAGTAATAGTTGTTTAACAATTTTTTTTTGTCACGTCCCCTGTATTGCAGCTATAAGGGCCCGAAAATTGAAATTTTGCTATTTTTAAACACCTGTAACTTGAATACCTGTTCAAATTTTTTTTTAGTAATATACAAAATTCAAAGCTCTATAATTATATTTCAATATGTGTCAAAGGTTTTTCTTAATTTTGAAGGATGACGAAGCTGCAGCCCCCGCAAATTCCAAAAAAGCCCTATATTTAAATTGGTATAATAAGAGTTCTGTTAGGTTTATTTTCAATCGAAAAACGGTAGAAGAGAGCTGCTTTTATAGGCTTTACAAAAATATGCCGCCGTAATGTATAGGGTTGCCATATGGTACTAAAATTTACCATTATGCAAAACTCAATTTTTGCAAAATTTTTGGCCCCACATACCTTCTAAACGGGCTCAGTTAGGGTCTTGAAATTTTGGGAGTTGTTAAATCCTTAGCAATAAGTAGAAGTCGGTTAAAAAATTTTTTTGTCACGTCCCCTGTTTAGCAGCTATAAGGGCTCGAAAATTGAAATTTTGCTATTTTTAAACACCTGTAACTTGAATACCTGTTCAAATTTTGTTTTGTTAATATACAAAATTTGTAGGTCAAACATTATGCTTTAACATATGTTAAAAGATTTTCTTAAATTTGAAAGCGGTTCTTTATATTGAAGAAAGTGTCTCTCAGTTTTAACCAGTTTTGCTTAAATAGTAAAATTCTAAGTAAAATTACAAATTTTGGTATGATTTACAATTTAATTCCTTGAACCTAAAAAAGTTGTGGGAAGGGGAGTAGTGAGGATTATATCCTTGATAAATTGGGCAAGCTCCCCATAGAGCACCTATTAGGACTTAAAAATTAAAAAATTTACTGTTTCTACAAGTAGTAACTTATTCACCAACGTATATATTTCTTAAATTAAACGTTAACATTGAAGTTTCAACATTATATTCCGATAAAATACTCAGTATGAAACACTATATTATTTTGAAAATGTGCTTTTTTAAAAACCCTTGGTTTTTTTCATCACTTGTTTGATATTGTCTTCTGTTTTTTACCAATATTCTTCTAAAACTATGATGTATAAATATACAGCGTGTTCCCCAATTAACTTCCTCACTAGATGTCTCTGTATAGATAGCACTTGAGGGTATTCCCTTTTGAGGAGGAAATTTTTTTGTATTGGGATCATGTTGATACCATCAAAATCATGATGTTGATTATACGGGACCTTAAATGAAAGTTTTTTACTTTTTCGGCAAACTCTGTTTGCAGGTCTTGTAAGACAATTCTTTTAAGTGTATGCAAAGCTTACTTACAAAAATCAAAATCTTTCAATATTTAAAATAATTCTAATATCTGATTCTTCAGGTTGGAGTTGTAATACCTTTTACAAGGTGCTAAAATAAATTTATCTGACATTTCGTCAAAAATTGACAAATAACATTATTTTGTACAGCCTTGTAGTTAACTACTTCTAAAATAATAAGTGACTTTCCTAACGCTATTAAAAATTGGACTTTTATCATTATTCTTTAGATTTTAATATTATAATATTGATTTTGTACCAAGTGAAACAGCTTGTATATCAAAATATTGAAAGTCTATAATTATTAAGATGTTGGAGTGGGGTTCAGATGACTATTAATAATGATTGAAAAACAAAATACTATGTATACAATGTTATTTTAATCAATATAATAATCATCACGTCTTCAACATCATCTTGTTCAACAGTTTTTTTTCTTAAAACTTTATTCATTTGTTTTCTTTTTAAGTAATTTTTTATTATTATAGTATTTTATTGTATTTTATTTTTGTATGTAAACTCAAATGTACAGTCTATGTAATGTACAGTGTTTATTTTGAACTGTATTGGTGTTTTTTTTTTTGGATTGTGTCATTAATATGAAGTTTCTCGGAACTTAAAAAGAGAGTTAATACATTATGAAAATATAGGTAGTATTCCAGTATTCCAAAATTCTTACTTTGTTTATAAAGGGTTTCTAAGGAAGCGTAAATGCTGGAGCTGCTATAAGTGATAAAAGCGTCGATAAGAGTATAGCGTAGAAAACATTTATTGTTTATGGATGATAAATGCTGTGCCCCTATTTAAACTAATCTATTTAAATCACTCCAAACTTCGTAGAAATGTTCAACTCAAAGTTGAAAAAGATCCATGATTCTGTTATTATATAGTTTATTAACATGTTTAATCACAGTGACTTTTTTGTTGTATTGCCTTGAAATTTAGTGTATATTTTTTACCACATAACAGTCGAGCTGATTCTAACAAAAATTGGGAATTTGTTAACCCGTTTTGGCCTGACGATTGATAAAAAGATTTTTTGTAAATTAATTTAAGGAAGCATAAAATTGCCTTTACACAAAAGAAAGTTTTCAGTTTGATGCCAGGTATTGTAGGGTCGACCTTATCTTCGACTGTTTTTGGAACACCATCCTAGAACCATTCTGGTTATTGCTGTTGCTTTATTTCTCAGAATTTGAACTGTCCATCTCCACTTTCAATGTATTAATGTGGCTCGTTGCTGATTACTTATCATACGTCTTCGTTAATTATTGTGTTGGGCCGGAATATACCTCATATTTTTCTTTCGAATATTTCCACAAACACTTAGAGCTTTTGTCTGATATTATTTGAAGTGAGCCAAAGCTTTGCTGCCATATAGAAGCTGAACCAACACACATGATTTTAATATTCTAATTTTGGGTTTCCTATTCATTTGGCCGCTTTTCCAAATTGGAGCGGCAGGAGATATATATCTTGAGCATAGTCTAGGTTCTGAAATTTCCATGGAAGATCCCATCATTTATTATAGTTCCAAAAGAGCCAGCTCCTAACATGATCTTATCTATCACGAGGGTGAACAATAGGGGTAAGAGTGAACATCCTTGTTTTAACCCGTCATTTGTGGTGAATGTATTACTTGTTTCATTGCTATGTAGAAATGAATTTAAGTGTAAAATGCCTTAAAAATGTTGGTAATAACTGTCAATATCTACTTCCCTGGTTTTTTGATTTTTTTTACCGTTTCTATTTATTAAAAAAATCAAATGAATAACAATTCATTCTTGTTACATACATACATTTTGATAAAATGAGCAAAAAAGAGAAACAAAATACATGGCTACCGTTATATCTGATTGAACTTTAAGTACCTGTTTAACGGTACATTTAAGCATTTAGATTTTTTGTCTGTTCTCTTGTACTTGTTTTTTTTTTGTTTTTGTTATCTATTGCTCCAATTTTATTTTAACTGTACTTTTTCAAGTGCCATCACTAATGAAGTTTTTATTATACATTTTTCGTTTTTCTTTTATAAATTTATTTTACAAGATTTTTCCAGATGATTTTTATAGATTTGAAGATTGAAAATTATTTCATTCTTTTCTCCAATGTATTGTCATTGCTGTGCTTTATTTTCTTATTCAAACACTCATCAGAAATTATAAAAAGTTTTATTTTTTTTTTGTTTTTTTTTATTAGTATGTGGGTACAATCGCTCTTATCTTTATTTGTAACCGGTTGGGGGTGAATGGAAAAAAAACTTTAAAAATATCTGAGAAAATTATTGTAAGAATCTTTAAAGTGTTATGTCATGGCAACAGATTTTATTTTTATTTTGTTCAATGATGATTTTAAAAAAATTATATTGTCCTAATAAAGTTTACAAATAAGTCGTCGTTATGACTTGATAGAATATTCATAGGCATATTTTTTTATTTTTAAAAATTGAAATATTTTTTTTTATGAGCTATTTGTAGAATTTCCTTGATTTAAACGGATGACGTGTTAAAAAAAAACAACCATATTGAAATTTAAATATTAGGAAATAAAATTAAATATTAAATATTTTTAAAAGAATATTTATGAAATGATGATCATTTACTTTAATTGAAGATTTTAAAGTTAGAAATAAAGTCTTCGAGTATTTTTACATCTCATAAATTTTTTTTAAAGCACAAATCTTTATGGAATCATGTTTGACTTTAAGATGGTTAGATTTAAAATCATTTTGTTTGCTTTTATAATTAATGAAAATGAATATTTTTGATAATATTCAGTTTTTACATTAAAATTTTCTATTCAGTTTTATAACTCACTGGTGATTTTAGTAAAAATTGAATACGATACTACAATCACCTGTGAAATAAAGTAGTGTTGAGGACGAAAAACCTCTATTCAATATTGTAGGAGAATACCACTCTGAATTTTCTATATCTATATATAAATATCTTTAAAATTGCAACTTAGTTGAAACATTAGAAGATAGTGAATGTTATATTCTGAAGCATCTTTTTAAAACTTTTCTATATAATGTTTAAAATAGTTTTGCAAATGAAGGCCACAACTAGCACTTAATTGCTCTTTTTTTAATCCACTACACTTATGTGACCTGCGTGTATTTGTATCAATTTTATATCCAACCCGAAGAGTTGAGATATGAAATCATTTCTTTGACTTTGTATTTAGAGAGTTCGTTAAGGTTTGCGGAAGATCTGTTGATCGAGTGAGAGAAGTCCAACTCTGGCTCGATATTTGCACTTTTATTTGTTTTTTTACAACTCATGTAGGAGGAATTTTAAAGGATTCTTAATATGGCTGGATGGGTGCCTAATGGTTAGTGGTCAGTGATAACTGCCACACTGGTTAGTGGACTGTAATAGCTACCACACTGGTTAGATGTTAATGATAACGACCACTAATCTAACGTTATCTATATCCAATTTGAAAATCAATTCATTTGACCTCATTTTGTTGCAGCTTGGCCACAACATTCTAGATATGGTACAATTGTTTAGATTACTCCATCTTTGTTATGATTTTTTAAAAGAATCCGTTTCTTCACGGCCCCAATTGGACAACTTACCCTCACTAGAAAGTTAGTGTTCTCTTGTTAGACTCCTTCTTTTGCTAGTTTATTTATTTATTAGACTCCTTAGTCTTCAATATAATATATGTCAAAAATTATTAACAGAGACAGCTTAAGGAGTTTACTTCTTAACTATGAGATCGCCTGACTAGAATTACAATTTAATCGGATTGTTTCATTAATAATTACCAAATTTCCAATAAACTGAAATCAAATTGAAAAATATGTATATAGTAACAGAACTACTTAGAGCTAATCTAAATTTAACAATTTTAATCAAAAGTATTTTTAACTAATAACTTACTATTTTAATACTAGCTAATCGTCAAGTACATTATGCAAAAATAAGATTTTAATAAAATTTTAAACTAAATTTTCAATTATTCAAAAATATAAAATCTAATGTATTTTTTCTATTCGAAATTTAGATCGCACATACCTTCGAAATTAATAAAACGAATTATTCATATGAAAAGTTATTTTCAAAAATATTAAAACGGTACATTAGAAAATTTATAAAAAAAAAAAAAAAAATATTACGCCATTTTTTTTTTTAAATTGTTGTTTCGTGTTTATTGTATTGATAAAATATTTTTACTTTTTCTACAAAAGAAAAGGAAAAAAAAAAATAGAAAAGAAAGAGAAAAAAAATATAAGGAAAAAAATATTTTATTGCAATTTTTTATCTCATTTGTGTTTTTACCTGCCTTCAGGTCGTTTCGGTTAGATCATTAAGATCCTAATGATTTGATATGTAAAAAAAAAAAACTTGTTTTGCTTGTTGTTATTTTTATTGTTATTATTATTATTATTATTGTTATTATTATGTTGTATTCATTTTATAATAATCGAATATTTTCTTCCTATAAAATTTCATTTAAATACACACCTACAAACTTTTTCTACTTTATTTTTAAAATGTCAATATTTACTTTTCAAAGAAATTTGTATGGGAAATATTTGTATGGTATTATGAAGTTAATTTCTATTAGTATTAGATAATATTTTAAAGTGATTTTATGTCGTAACTACACAAAGCTTACAATATTTTTCAAGGTCACACAAACCTTTAAATGTATCATTAAATCGATCGATTTTACTTTTTTTTTAAGATTTGTTTAAAATTACCATTTGGAAAAATGACCATTTTTACCAATTTTCGTTTTGAGATTTGTGTTCTCGTTTTGAAATTCGTCTAATCATACCGAATGTTAAATAAAATTTTACAACTTTATCTACATCATATCAAAATTTCAGCTGTCAAATTGTTAGTAAAAATGTTTAATCTGTCAAATCAAATTTTAACATAACATTTAACACTTTTAAGCCTTTAAAGTTGATTTTTGATGTGCTCATTTTGACATTTGGAAAAGTTAACACTGAAAAATCTTAGAGTAGTGAGCTTTTGTGGTTAAAGAGCTTTTGTAGTAGTAAAAAACATTGAGGCTGTTTTTGTTAAAAACATTATTTTCAATTTTAATAATGAAAATTTTTTAAATATTATCATACCAAAAAATATTATAAAATATCGAACACTAAGACCATATTTGGGTGGAATTAAAAATTTAATTTTATAGGTTATAATGATTTTAACATGCCTTCTATTGAAAGCTGCTCAATGTATAGGAATTGTAATTATAATATGTTGCATTCAAAAACTGTTTTACACAGTTTTCATCTTCATCTTAAAATACCTCAATCTTAAAATACCTCAACATTCTTAAATATTCTATTTTATAATATCTGTAAGTTGCTCAGATTTATTTTAATAACGAAAAATTACTTGTAGAGTCGCAAACACTTTTTCGGGTACATGCAATAAAGCCAAATGAAATCAAACCAAATTGCACTTTTTTGGCTTTACTTCAATACCACAATTGAAATAAAACCAAAATGATAATTTCTTAATTTTCGGCTTTATTTCATTTTTAAAAATTCCTGAAAAAGAAATAAAGCCATAATTATAAAAAAATAAAGTCAAAATTATTTTAAACATGTGATAAATCAAAATTAGTATTTTTTTCCAGAATATATATATTTATATATATATATATCTATCTGAATATACCAGATTCTGAATCAGGGCGGATTTTATAGTACATAAATATTTTGGAAAAAGGAATACCCTGATTTTGAATTCAACTCTAAAATCTTTTTAATTCAGAATTCCATACATACACTTATATGAATATTCTGGGACATCAGCAATTCTGATTTTGAATTCAAGGTTATATATTTATAAATATTTTGGAAAAAGGGAATACTCTGAATTTGGACCGAACTATAAAACCTGTCTTAATACAGAATCCCACATATAAATAAATATTATGTAAAAGAGGAATACCCTGATTTTGAATCCAACTAAATAATCCATTCTAATTCAGAATCTCACCTACACATATATATAAATGTTGTATAAATATAAATGTAATTTTCGCAAAATTTCTGAAAAATAATAATTCAATTATTTGCACATAAAAAAAATTACCGAATTGAAATATCATCAAATTGGCTTTAATTCAATTTTTCATATTGAAATAAGACCAAAATTTTAAAATTAGTTTTTTGGCTTTATTTCGAATTTGATAATGAAATAAGGTCAATTGACTTTATTTCATTTGGCCTTATTGCATGTATCCAGTTTTTCTATAAAAACGAATTATTGTAAATTGTATATTAAATACCGATTTTTAAGGACCTGTACATTTATTATATATATATATATACCTGTACATTTATTATATATATGTATTGGTATGAGTACCAGGTAATAGGATGTACATTAAAATTATGTTCTCGCGCGTTTTCTTATCAGTTCTAAAAAGAATATTGAGTATAGGAACTTATATATTATATACTTAACGTATTTAAATATATAAGTATAATAATATAAATAAATATTTATGAGTATTCATTTTTATGTTGTTTTAATTACATTTATTAGAAAAGAAAATATATAAACAAAAATATAAGATTTTAATAAATAAAATATGTTTCTAATACTTAAGATCTTGATAAGATATTTCTTGTATATGTTTTCGTTTTTTTTTAATGTATCTTTATGTTCGTGTTAAAGTCACTTTAAATTAATGTTTCATTTACCGTAAGATATTACAAAATAATATTTAAAAAATATTTATAAAATTTTTTTTTTTTTTAAATTTAATAGGTATCTATAATGTTGTGCTAGATTGTACTATCTTGCGTTAATGTGTATTTGATCTTGATGTATCTTGGAATTTTTTTTTCGCAATTATTATGGAAAAAAATTTTCAAGGAAAAACCAAAACCTGTGCTTTAAAGTATTCAAAGCAAAGTTCACAATAATGGATGGTAAAAACTAACCATAGTTATTTTAAGGATATTATGAAATAGCACATAGCCATTATTCTAACTTGCGCCAAAAGTATGGTGGTATAATAATTTTGTATGGGGTTTGTAACTCTGAAGCAAAGCAAGTAAAATGTTGGCATATATTTTTGATCAGTGTCACCTCCTCAGTCGACTCAACAAATCCATCCGCCTAGTTCTATTACAGCCATAGCTCAGAAAAAAATTAAGCTATCTTGATGATATTTATGCAGCAGATTTATAAGGCAGTTTTTGTAACTAAGCAAAATCGAGCCATGTTTTCCGAATCTGAAAGCTTTTGTATGAATTTCAGAGCAGTGACGTACCTGTTATACGCCTCTGCAGTTCTAGGTTAATTAGGAAAGACTGAAAGTAGTTCGGGTAACTGTCACAAACCTCTCAATATCAAACAAAAGTTATTTTTGGAAACTAACAAAATTTAAAAATTTAGCGCATGTGTGTAACATTATTGTTTCGGAAAATTGAATTGAATAGAAGTTGCGAGTGGGGTATCCCACGCCTAATAAAAAAGGAATCATCAAAGTGGTGACGTTTTGAGCCTTGTAAGGTAAATTCTTTAAAATTTTAATTTAGGTAGTTTAAGAAAGCATAATTTACAAAGTTGTAATTGACATGCCATCTTCTTGGTATTCGAGATTTTAAGAATTTTTATGAATTGTATACATTTACAGTAGTGTCTCAATTATTTCTCATACACTACTTTTGTGGCGTGAGGGATCAGCGTTTCAAAAGAAATAAGATCATTGAGAAAAGGTAACAGGTAAAGTAGACGAACCTAAGCAGTTTATTTTTCAAAAATTACAACTTGTAAATCGGCCAATTTTATCGGGGAAGGAGGGGATAATTAGATGAAGTTTCCCAAGGAATTCTTGAAGGATCCAAATGATTGCAATTCTTTTTAAGGAGGCATAATGTCAATTCAATAGAAAAAGTATAGGCATCTAAAAGATATCTATAAAAGTGGGATAATTGTCCAATATTAGGATAGATGCTAATAATACTTTTAATGGATGATACAAGAGAAATTCGTTTAATATTAATATTTTAATACGCTGATTAATTATTCCACGTTTATGTTCAACTATAAATACAACATTCACATACAAGTCATGTAATTCTTAATAAATTTTTTTAAATTTTATTTTTATAATTTAATAATTTATTGAAAAACTGTTGTTGGTTAAAAATTTGTTTTTTTGAGTAATTATTTAATTTTATGAATTTTAATTATCAACTTATATAATATTATTAATAAATAAATAGTTTAAATAGATTTCCAATAAAATAAAATAATAAAAAAAAACCATTATATAATGTGCATTATATAATTACATAAAATTTATGAGGCTTACGTTTTAAATGAGGGACACGATTAAAATACAAAAATTATTGTTTAAATATTGAGGTTAAAAATGGTTAAAAATAAAATTTACTGATTTATTAATATAATTTCATATTCCCTTTTATTTTAAATGTTCATAATTTAAATCAATTATGTTAATACAGGTAGAAGTAATTGAAAATCTGATTAAATAAAAGTAAAAAAACAGAATACATGAAAGTAATTCAAGGTCTTTATTTGATAATTTATAACCCATATATTTTTAAATTGAATATGTTCATGATCTGTTTGATTAATTGTTTTACAAATTCAATTAATGAAACATTTAAACAATGTTCATAATTCACAATTAAATAATTTTCGATCTATTTGCGGTTGAAATTTTTAATTTATTAAATATTTAAAAATAAATTTATAATTTTTAAAAATTATTTGTATGAAAATTAAATTATATATGTATAGATAAAAATATTATGAATATAAATTAAAAATAAATGAAATTAAATTAAAAACAAGTGAGGGAAAAAAACCAAGGGTTTTTAAAAAGCACATTTTCAAAATCAGATTGAAAATACACTTAACAAAACCCTTTTTATAACAATTTAAAAATAGAGCTTTTTCCAACTTTGGGGGGCTGTAGCTCCGTAACGGGTGGGGCTACAGAAAAAAATTCTTCTACTAAATTAATTTTTTTGTAATATCTACCCGTGGTTAAAATTTCTTTACTCTATTTCAAACGGTGTAAAAGTTTTTGTAACCATACGGACGGACGGACAAAGTCAAAATTAAGAACAACCTTTGACACTTATTGACACTTTCGTTTTGGAGCTTTCAATTTTGTATACAAATAAAAAAAAATTTTGATAGGTATTCAAGTTATAGGTGTTTAAAAGCTAAATTTTTTGCAAAATTTCAATTTTCGACCCCTTACAGCTCCTAAAGAGGGGGCGTGACAAAAAAATTTTGTTAACTGACTCTTACTTATTTCTAAGTATCTAACTTCTCCCAACATTTCAAGTTTCTAGGTTTGGCCGTACCGAAGTTATGAAGGACCAAAAATTTTGTAAAACTTTGTTTTGAATAACGGTAAATTTTAGTACCGTATGGTAACCCTATACAATTGGTTTTTAAAAATTTGTAAAGCTTATAAAAACAACTGTTTGTTACAGGTTGGAAATATACCTTATAGAACTCTAATTATAACTGTTTAAATATAGGGCTTTTTTCGACTTTGTTGGGCTGTAGCTCCGTAACGGGGAGCATTAAATTATTTTTAATTTAAATTATTTTGATTGCAATACCTACCCATTTCTGATATTTTTTAGTCAGCCGTAGGTAAAAAGGGACGGACGGACGGACGGACAGAGTGAAGCTATATAGGCACATTTTTATAAAATTTTTTGAAAATGTGCTAAAAATAATATCTGAGAGTATAATCTATTACATAAAATTAATTAACCAACATATGCCACGGACTTATAAAAGATTTAATATTTACGCATATTTGAAATATAATTTAATATAAAATTTTGATCACTAAATATTTGAGGTAATTGCAGTTGCAAATTAATATAACATGATGCAGTTGTCAATAATTGCAAAATCAATCTGTCAGTATCTAAATATAATAAAAGACAAACTGCTGCTGCTGACCAACGTGCCCTATGTTATGTTAAGTGTTATTCACACATGTAAAATACTTATACTTACAAATACTAACATTCAAAAGAGAAAGAAAAAATGAACCTGATAAATGTAAATTATGAACTGAAGAAAGAAAAACAAATCAAAACGTATAAGAAATCTGTTAACAGGTAGATACAGAAAATTATAATAAAAACGTACAAAGCTATTTTTTACATTTCAGTATGTATACTTTTATTTTACAGAACCAATAACTAACTACAGTTTGTAGTTTTTATTTTTTATAAGAAAAAAAAAATCAAAACGTATAAGAAGTCTTTAAGAAAATGCATACGTCTAAATATAATAAAAGACAAACTGCTGCTACTGTTGCATTATGTTAATGTTAAGTGTTATTCACACATGTAACATACTTCTAATAACAAATCCTTACATGCAAAAGAGAAAGAAAAAATTAAACTGATAAAATGTAAATTATGAACAGAAAAAAAAAAATCAAAACTTATGAGAAATCTATTAACAGGTAGATACAGAAAATTTTAATAATTTTTACACTTTAGTATGCATACTTCTATTTTATTATCACTTACAAAACTAAAACAAACTATTATAATATTTATAATGTTAACTTAATGTTCTTTAGGTAACGAATTTCCTTTTATTGATTCAGTAGCGCAATAGCAGGAAAAAATAATATATATAAAAAGAGAAATTAAAATTATACCTGTCGTCCGACAGGCTTTTTTACTAGTATAATATAAATGATAAAAATATAATAATAAATGACTTCTTATTATAATCGACAATTTAAGTATTATTATTAATTTTCAAATATGTTAGATTTTCAAAATATGTATCTCTTATACTTATTTTTAATCAGATATGAATGACTCCTTATAAACTGGTTATTTGTGTAGTGACTAACCGGCCTCGACTTTGGTACAAGAAGGGTTCTACCAATGGTAAGCTCATATTCATTAGCATTAAAATCAAAAAAATAACTAGCTGACAACGGTATAGATAATATTAAACAGTTTAGATACGATTATAATAGTAAAAGATGCAATGGGAATAATAAATAGTGGATACTTTACTTCTTCATAGTCAATCGGGCTCAAATTCAAGGCCTCATAAATTAAACCTATCCTTAATTATTCTTCCCTCTGTCAATATAAAATTTCTTCATAGTCAATTACGTTCAAATTTATAACTTTACTTGACGGATTCCTCAGTGGGAGCGTATTAAAATCTAGCGAATCATAATTTCGTGTATAAAAATCTCGTGCTTTTATAATGTCAAAAACTCGCGCTTTTTATAATTTTGTAGTTGAAATACTATATACATATATGTAGAAAATATAATTAGAAGCGATTTTAGATTTGGTTTCAGGGTTTTAATAATTTGTTTAAAGGCAGCTGGGTCGGCAGCCACCACTATTTTAAAAGTTTTGTAGTTGAAATACATAAGCAGGATACAATTAGGAAGGTTTTTAGAGTTGGATACAAAATCAGGAAAGCAGCTTTTTCCAGAGTACTTATATTTGCCATTTTTTAAGATATATAAATTTATTTAAGTGGGAGTTTTTTTTGGAACTTCGTACCTAACCTGAATAAGATTTAAAATCGCGAGATTTCGACCCGATAAATTTTTAAACGCGAGATTTTGTACCCAAACCTTGCTAAATACCCTTCAATGCCTTGAAGTAATAGTACTTGAAGTTAGTATTATAAAACTCTAATAATCAGTCAAGGAAGTGTTGCTTTTTTTCTAAGTAGATGACCAACTCCTCTATTGAGAATATAACATAATTATGAATTTAAAATTTAAAATTTTAAAAATATCAATTTTTCCTTATCTTTGACAATTACAAAATTCTGATTTTATATAAAATTTATATAATATATGTATTTTGAGTAATTAAGTTATAAGCATTTGCGTTCGTAGTTTCCATTGACAGAAAACATATATATATGAAGATTCTCCTTGCGTTCCTTGGTAATTTATTTTAAAACTACCAAATTGTTGCAACATTTAGGTACATACGTTTATTCAATTACAATCCAATCATTTGAAGTACTCGTGCTTACCTGAAAAAGAAAAATTAATTATTTAGTAAATGAAAGTTTAGTTTATATAAAAGTAATAAAAATTTATTCAATAAGAGTTCTGAATCTTAAGATACTTAGATTAAACAAATTTCTAAATTAATTATTTCGATGAGTTCTTACTTAATTTGATTAAGTTTAGAACAAATTAAGATATTTTTAAAGCTATACTAGCAATTTTAACAGTTTTAATAATAATATATAAAATAACATAATCCAAGTTATATCGAATTAAAAATAAGATTTCTTGAGATTTCTTGAAATGAATAATAAATTTTATAATACTTGTAAAATAATGATATTATAAAATATTTAAATGAAAATGAATGCTTTTATAATTTAAATTTTTCAAATAATATTTTATTAAAATAAAAAAATATATTTAACCCTATAATTCATATCTACAGAATATTATACCTTCGAAAAAATATTTTTTTAAACTAAATATTACAAAATTATAATATTTTCATATCTTCAATTTTTGACAACTTTTTACAGAAATTCTGCTTTAGAGGAAAATTTTAAAAAATGAATGCACCTTTATGCAGACAATAAGCGGATTATAGTCAAAAAATTAGATTTGAATCTTTTAGATTACAAAAAAAAAAAAACAATTTTTATTATAATTCAAAGTATAATATATGTACATTCTGCAGTATAATAGTTTTGTACATATGTATGTCTTAATTTATTGCATGTAAATTTTAGAGAAAGCAAAAATGCACCGGTAATTCATAATAGAAATATCTGATAGATATACAGATGTATGATATAGAATGGCAGATTGACATTACACATATCTTAATAAGCTCTTTTGTATGCCAATGTTGGTCAACTCTTTGGGAAGCTCTTTTTGAATTCGAATTTTGGTCGTATTAGTATGCAGATAAAAATTGTGTTGAAAGTACAAAGGAAATGTATTTGTGTTTGTAAGGTACTCTTAGTTCATTTGGTCTAAGTAACACTTGAGTGTCTCAAGACTATTTTCAAGCAATTCATTAATTTTTCTGAGTATAATTTTAAATCGAATATATTTAGAGGTGAGCGGATTAACTAAATTACGCTAGAGGGACGTTTTGCTAGAGAGAATTGAAGCTGTACTCAATAGCTAAAATTTAGAATAAATTGTAGTTCATATAAAGATTGAATCCCTTTTATATTCTCAGCACACCCATACTCTTTAGTAAAGAAACATTATCTTTGTTTGTTCCACTATTATGATTTAAGCTGCGAACATTGGGATAGGTAGGGAGCGATTATTTTGGGAGCAAAATTACCATTTAAATTTGCTCTCATTTGTCGCTATTCTATATGACCACATATGTGAAAAGGAATATGTTTGAATATGTAGATTGAGTTATTCCCGCTCTGTATGTATATTCGGGACTTTAAGTGGTGTATTTGTAATAGTTCTTTAAAGCATGACATTAACTAAAGGTTTGCTTAGAGGCTCTTGTTGCCTTGTGAAGGTCTTCAGTTTCAATTCGATATAAAACTAAGAGTAACAAATATATGTAAGATATATCAATCATTTAAATGTCAAAGTTGATTTGAAATTGAATTGCGTATCAGTACAAAAGTCAAGTATATAATTTTGTTGAAATTCGTTTCGATGCTACTCGTTTTGCATTCCCTTTACAAACTTACGTAAAAAAAATAAAATTTTTTTTTTAAACTGAAAATATTTTAAAGCTTTCATCAGACATGAATCAAATTTTCTTTTATTCCTAAAAAAAAAATATCTCATGCGATAATCTTCATTTTACATACACATTATATAATATTATGTATTTATATTATGCAAGCTCAAAAAAAAAAAAAATATGTCAAATTGCATTCATATAGGATTTCATTTTTGTTGCTTTTGTTTTTTTTTAAGAAAATTTAATTTTTTTTTTTGTGAAATTTATAAAAAAAAAAATTTTAAGAAAGAAATTCAATCTTCATGAAATTCCAAGATTTTAATTTTTTTTTTCCAATCTTAAATCCAGCTTTTTAAGCACATTTTTCGAAAAAATCTTTAAATAATTTGTTTATATTGTAAACCACTAAGTACGTCTGGCTATCCGTGTTTCTACGTGTTTACAAAATTTATACACCTTTTGAAATAAAACAATGCAATTTGGAACAATTTTTGTATATCCGTTACAGAGCTATAGCCCTCCAAGGTTGAAAAACCCGGTCTAAGTTATTATTATACAAATTCGATCAGGTAGATATGTTTAATCTGGGAGAGTCGAGCGAAAGCTGTTTTATATTAAAAAGTTATATTTAAAAATGTTACATCACAGGGCTGCCATACGGTATTTTTAATTAATACAAAAACTTTCAAAGCTTAAAGTTTATAAGTGATAAGTGATAAGGGCGTCGATGAGAGCATAGCGTAAAAATGTTATAGTGTTTATTGATGATCAAAGCGATGCTCCAATATTAATATTTCTATTTAAATCATATATTAAATTTTTCATACGCTATGCTTTTATCGACACTCATATCCCAAACCGCACCTCCACATAAACGTAGCCTAAGAGTGCACTTATGTATTATGAATTAAATTATATTATTATTGAGTGACTTTTTCACCAAAACCTGCAGTGAAACATTATTTAAATTTTTTTAAATGCGCTTTTATAAAAACCCTTGATTTTTTTCAATACTGGCTCTTTTTCGTATTTTAGTTATTCTTGTTATTCGTTCTGATTCATGTTATTTGGATGTAAGATATTAAATGATAGATGGCGTATAATATTCTTTAGGTTAGCTTATGCTTCTACTACTACAACTCTACTGCTACTACTTTTATTTGGTGTTGTAAAACTGTTGAAAGAACCAAAACGAACAGTTAGAAAAGAAAGAGTATATAGAAACCGCCAATCTTAATTCTTGACGGGAAATTTTATATGGTAAAGAAAATAAAGATCAAAATTATCTTACAAAAGGATAACGAATTTTTTTGTTTTTTTTTTTTTTATTTCCTCGAAGGATTTACCGTATTTTCTCTCGATTTTATTTTCTTGACTTTAAGAATATTATCCGAGCTGATAAGAAAGAATAAAAACAAAAAGGACGAAGAGTTTAATATTACAAAGAAAGGAGAGGAATTTTATGTGATTGGTTGTCTGTGGTGGTGGCATACATTTTCTGGTCTGATTATGTTTAGCAGAAGAGTAAAAGCAAGGTGATATAAATTTAAGGTATAACCATGGTTGTTTTATTTCTTGTATATGTTGAAATATTAAACGACAGCGAAAAATGATGTTTTCTTAGCATAAAATTGAAGTAAAATGAAAAAAAATGGAAAAAAAAAAAAATAAAATTAAACAAGTAAGAGTAGAAAAATGAAAATTGTTGAAATGTTTCAACGGGAAAATTTTTTAAATATTAGCGCAATTTACTTTTTTTATTTATAAAATTCTTTTTTTTTATATTATATGTAATTCTTGTGAAATGGCATTCTTTTGAAAAAATGTTTTTTATTTTGTACTTCTTTTTATTCTTTTTTTTCATTTTGCGTTCCTTAGAATTAAACATTTTATAAAATTTGAAATTTTTTTTTGCTGTAAATAATTAAAAAATTAAAATTTTTTTTATTTAAAATGAAAATTATATTAATTTTACTACAAGGTATAAATATTAAAAAAAGAATCATTATAATAATTTTTTTTTAATTCGTTTGAATCCAATCAATTCAAAGAAATAATAGATAGTATATAAAATTGCTAACTGTTCAACTGTTAGGCAAATAAGCCTATCTATTTTAGGTACATGTTGGAAGAAGGGGTCAATGAATTAATGATTTCCAAATATAATTTAAACATAAGGCAGTATTACGCCTTGTAACATGTAGAAACGTACAATTCTTTTTTTGTTTACATTGTAATCATTTTGTATTTGAGTTGTGTTATTATATATCTGTGAGTTATACTCTTCAATTAAATTATTTGTTTATATTGTTATATAAATGTATTTTTTATTAAAGATATATAATAATTAGTTATTGATTAAGCCATTAATTTGAACACAATGGCGAATATTAGCTGAGTTTAGTCAAAATTTAGAAAGGAGTTTTTCCCTTTAACTTGGATTCGAACCCAGGCCTTTCTCATGAAAGGTCGGCTTTCTAATCACTGTGCCACTTAGCAGTTTAATTTTTACAAATTAAAGTTTCTCAAGCGAATTAAGGAATTAAAAAAAATGTAATTTTGAATAGTGATGGTTGCTATCTACAGTTTTTGAAAATTATGGTGATTTAGTTTGGTTTTTCTTATCGTTTTACTAAATTTTTCTTTTTTATAACCCTGCATATGATTTTGAATTCTTCATATAATAAAAATTTATTTCGAATTTTAACTCATATTCAGCCAAAGCCCCACGTGTATTTAAAGCATAACCTCTAATCGACTATACTATTCAGTTTTTAATAAATGTTTATAATTTTTTTTAATTATTTAAAAAATTTGAATTGTGCATCAGAAGTAGGTATTCCAAATAATTTATATACTTTTTCCTATATTGAAACATATTTGTACCAAGATTGTTCTGTTGATCCTTAAAATCAAAAGTTATAAAAATTAAAATACTTTATAATCCATTTGAAAAGCTGTTCAAATTGATTTTTTTTTTAAATAATGAAATTTTAGAACTTTCTCTCAGATTTTAACAATGTACGACGATCAAATACTTAAACGTCGACAAGTCGACGCGGTGGCGTCAACAAAAATAGAACATTGACATTTTATAGATTTGATATGTTTTTAGAGAAAAATAAACTCAAATAAAATTTTAAATGTTTATCTTCGAAAATAATATAAATTTCAATATTTTCAAAAACACATAGTGTCAAACTTAATAGTTCTGATGCTTTCCTTGTTTCACTTCGTATTTCAATGATCTTCACATCAAATTTATAAACAAGTTATATTATGACGTAAGTATACTTATTCATATCGAAGTCTTGCAGTCATTTTGAATTTAATTATGACATATTTGACACAGCAATTTTAATAATCAAATTGTCAGGTTCTTTTCACATTGTAAGGACATATAGATATCCATGATAATTGTGAGAAATTTGTTTCTTTTTGAATACGGTCAAGCCTTGTGCGATTATGTAATCAACAAATTTTAACAAAATATATATCAAACAAGTGATAAAAAAACAGAGGGTTTTTAAAAAAGCACATTTCCAAATTTACACAATGTTTCTTTTTAAGATTTGGGTAGTAATATTTTTTTAAATAAAAATTAAAAATAAATGATAGTACTATAATTAAATTATTTCATCAGTTCATTATTAATTAATAATAATATCTAATGAAATCCATTCTTAGAATATAGTTTGAATGCAGTCAAGAAGCCGAGTTAACGAGTACCGAAATTGGAGCTTCAATGTTTACGTTTAATTTTGGAAATATCTATATACATTGGGGACTTAGCCCTTGAATGGGGAAGATTCTGAAATTTTTCCCAAAATAAACTTGTGGTGATTCTCAAGGATCTAACCCCACCCCCTCCCGCTTGAAATTTCAGTTTCTGAAAATTAAATTCTGACTTGCACCAAAATTTGCATCTTTTCTTACAATTTTATAATATAAGCCAAAATGGTTAAAAACTAAGAGACACTTTCCTCAATTATAAAGAATTCTTTAATATTTAGAAAAACCTTTAGCACAGACTAAAATATAATGCCTCAGAAAATTATAACAAGTACTAAAAATTACTGAAAGTACAAGTGTTTAAAAATAAAAAAAAATAAAATTTTTGAATTCCTTCACCCAGCTCCCATTGCAAAAAAAAATTTCTCAATGGAAAACCCTAAAAATAGTATTAAATTTATTTTAAGACACAGTTTTCAATTCGAGATCTTCAGACTTGTGTTGTAAAAAAGTCAATCTGTTATCGGTAATTATTTTCTTAATCAAATTTTTAATCAACGTTATTGATTAATATTGAAAATAATCTAGGTATTTTAGACATTTTGCATTCCATGTAAAAAAGCATGAAAAAATTATTTAATAAAAAAACACATAAAATTGTTAAAATAATTGGAAGTGTTGAAAAAATATTTAATAATTTGGTCAGTTTAATTTTTTTTTCTCATTTAAGTTAGCCATTATTAAAAAAATTAAATAATACAAACTTTTAAAAAGGAAACAACAAAACATAAATTTAATTTAACATTTAATTTATTTTCACTTTAAAACTTTTCCATGTTTTTTTTTTGTTTTCCGGAATGCTTTTAAAAAATTCAAAAATAAAAATGTTTTAATTTCTCATAAAATTTTCATGGTTTGTATGAGAGTTTCGTTATAGAATTTAGCGATTATATGATTAAAAAATTGCTACAAATTCAACTTTTGAAACAAATTAAAAAACATTATGAAAAAAGTTTTTCAAAAATATTTAAAAATTTTCTCTGATTTTTTATAAATTTTATTATTATTTATAATTTTTTTTTTTAACTTTACTTTTAAGTATTTTTCAACATGGTTTTTTTTATATTTAAAACGAGTTAATTTAAAGTTTTTTGAGTTGATTACGAGTTAATTACTTATAATGAAGTTAAATTAGTTTAGACATTAAAAAATGTAAAAAAAAAAATATAAATAAATTTTATTAAATAAATAAAATTGAGCAAAAAAAATAAAAAACGAGGAAGAGTGTGGTAGAATAGACTGTGTCAACTCTAGGATATCCGTATGACCATTTTATAATCATTATATCATCCGGTTAATTACTTTTGGCAAAATTTCAAACATACAGCTTTATTAGGTAATGCTCATACAAAATAAGAAGTTGTATGGCAGCTACCCGAACCCATGGACCAAAATGGCTGGATTTAAATAGCGATGACGGCTATTACAAAAAAACTAATTTGCGAAAATTGCAAGATCCTAGCTACTTTAGGTTTTGAGTTATCGTGGTGACGGATGGACGGACTAACGGACGGACGGACATACATAGCTAAATCGATTTATTTTTCGATTCTGATCCGATCCATACTTGAGTCTATATCTACCCCCCCTCCTTCTCTGCGTCACAAACGTAATGGCAAATTTATTATACCCTTAGACTATATAGTCATACGGGTATAAAAAGGATTGAAAAAAATTTTATCTCTAAAATAGAAAGAGAAGGGAAGATCTAATATAAAGAGAGGGATAGATAGAAGATTTTCCATATTCCATAATTTACATTTTATTTTAAGGATTATTAAATATACAAATTAAGTAATTTGTGTATAATTGTGCAAGCATATATTATATTTATAATATTCTAACGGTATTTGCTTTATATATATTTAAAAGGATGTCATAGTGTTTAAATATTTAGTTTTAAGTAAGTATCTAAAATGATTTTGAGTATTTTTGTTTAATTCTACTTTTTAATTTTGTAAAAACTTGTTTTATATTAATAAAATATGAAGTGGTTAGCAGATTTTTAATTGGACTGACTATTTTTTTTAATATTTATTAGGATAAAATTTAGTTTTGAAGACAATGTCGAAGTCGTTTGAAAGCGTTGAACGCATGAAAAATTATTAAAATGTATGAGACTTATCCCTCAGACAAACTCGACGCGGTTTGAACGCTATAAATGTTTAACAAAATTAAAACATATGAAAATCATGAGACTTACCACTCAGACAATGTCGACATCATTCGAAGGCCGAAAATGTCAAACAAGGAACTAAACATATGAAAACGTATGAGACTTATCAATCGGCTAATATCGACGCCATTCGAACGCCGAAAATGCCAAACAAAGCTAAAGAATATGAAAATGTATGAGATTAATTTAATTTTAATCTAAATGTCAAACGAAGTTTAAATATATGAAAATCTATGAATATTACCCCTCAGACAATATCGACTTCGTTCGAACGCCGTAAATGTCAAAAAAATTTAAAAAATATGAAAATGTACGAGATTATTAATAATCCCAATCGCACCGAAAATTTTCGAACTTTTTCGCCGTTGTACAGTGTTGATTGTCAGATTTGTATTGTAAAAGAGTCAATCTGTTCTAGTAGTATTGAATAAATTAGGGATTTATGACATTTCACTGAAAAAAAATCTCGAACTAAAAAATCCTGAACTATTTTGAAAAAAAAAAAAATTCTAAATAATAAAAAATCTTAAAATACTTTAAATTTAAAAAAAACGAGGAAGAGTGTAGTAGAGTAGACTGTGTCAACTCTGGGATACCCGTATGACCGTAACATATATATTATATCATCCGGTTAATTACTTTTGGCAAAATTTCAAACAAACTTTATTAAGTTTAGTGGAATACTCATATAAAAGAAGGAGTTGTATGGCAGCTACTCGAACCCTCTGCAATAGACCAACCAAATTTTGCTGTAACCTTGGCCAATACACTAAACTATTTTTGGCAATATTTCAGACACCCAGCTTCATTAGGTGGAGAGTAATGCTTATATAAAGTAGGAAGTTGTATGGCAGCTACACGAACCCACTACAGGAGACCAACCAAATTTTGCAGAAACTTTGGCCATAAAACTAAACTACTTTTGGCAAAATTTCAGACAAGCAGCTGTAATAGGTACAGAGAAATACTCATATAAAAAAAGAAGTTGTATGGCAGCTACCCGAACCCATGGACCAAAATGGCTGGATTTAAATAGCGATGACGGCTATTGCAAAAAAATGAATTTGCGAAAATTTCAAGATTCTAGCTCTTTTAGTTTTTGAGTTATCGTGCGGACGGACGGACAGACGGACAGACGGACGGACAGACGGACGGACAGACGGACGGACGGACATACATAGCTAAATCGATTTATTTTTCGATTCTGATCCGATCCACACACTTGAGTCTATATCTACCCCCCCCCCTCCTTCTTTGTGTCACAAACGAAATGGCAAATTTATTATACCCTTTGACTATATAGTCATACGGGTATAAAAAATTCTGAATAATATAAAATCTCAAAAAACAAAATCCAGAAAAATTTAAAATATTGAAAAACTAAATTTCGAACAATCCCGAAGAATATAAAATCTCGAGAAAAATAAATCTCAAAAAATTTAAAATCTTGAAAAAAATACAGAATTAAAATTATGTTCTTATTTTGAATCCAACTCTAAAATCCCTTTTAATTCAGAATCTCAGTTAAAAATCTTATATAGGTACATAAAAAAATTGTATTTCAGTACTTTTGGTCAACTGGAGTAAGCGCTTCACTGAGTCCTTAACGGTCTAAATAAAACGATAAAAGTGGTATAAAAATAAATTAAGACGAAAAGTGAATGACGAAACGATAAAAGAATGAGGAAAAATGTACTTAATTTTATATTAGATTAAAGATCTGAAATTCTTTATATTTTTTTACAATTTCATCCTGTTTTTGTCTGATAGTGTAAAAGATGCTTTAGAGCAAATAAGAAGTAATATATATAGGGTTTCTTTTATAAAAAAAAATTACAAATTTTACATTTAATTTGTGCTCAGTCCAAAACTAGAAAATCTAGAAAGTAAAATAATAGGCTACAAAGAAAATTTAATGAGCTTTAAATTATCTTCTTATTTTTGCAATATCTTAAGTTGTTGTAATTCTGCGGATTCTATATTTAATCCAAAATGTCAATACATCAAAAGTTACAAATCTTTAAGGCTACATAACTGCTTAGGGGCTAAAGATTGACCCCGTCTTCTATTGAATTTTTGGGTTTTTTAATTCTATGTAAAAGATAATGTAGAACACTCTGTATATGAAATTAAAAAATTATTTAAAAACAAGGTGTTCAATAGTTTCAGTATGTAAAAGTGAATTTTTAATTTTAATTGTAAATCACAAGCTGTCCCAATTAAGTCTTACAGCAAGATGAAGAGTTATTAGAGTTGAATTAAAAATTTAAATTAAATTTATCATTTAATTTAAGTTTCTGTATTTAATTTATCTTTACTAAATATAGGTATTGTGTCATTTTAATTAATTAATAATGCAACATAATTATTATATAATATTATAATATTACAATGAGTATACATTTCTGTATTATAAAAAGAAAGTAGGTAAAAGTAAGTAATACCATAGGGAAAATTTAATTTATTAAAATATTATCAGAGAAATTTATCAATAAATTATAAGGTAACATTATTGTTTGTTTTTTATTAAGGTTAAAAAGAAAAGTTTGTATTATAATTTCCTATTCTATACATTGTTCTCTTTATTTAAAAGTTGTTATAATTTAAAAAGTATGGTAAAAACCATTTAACAGACAGACCTTTTATAACCTTTTAACATTTTATAACTTTTTTTTTTATTTTTTAATAATATATTATTATTATAAAATATAGTATGTAAAAGTATACAATACAAGTTAATAAATTAATCATGTTTCAAGTAAGTTATAATGTTGTACTTTTACTTCTTATATGCAAAATAGAAGTAACTGAGGGGAGGTCGGAAGGAGACGTTGACTATAGTAGAGCAGAATGAATAGAGAAAAAGTTTTCAAAACCACTAAAATGGAATATTTTAAAGTTTTAATAAGGTTATGAAAGTTCATATCCGTTCCAGAACATATCAAAATAAGTACCAATATCCAAAATAATCATTTTTTTTTTTTAATTTTATTATAATCAAATGAATAGAAGAAAAGGTTGACATCAAGATTTTTAGAAATTTTTTCAGATTTGTTAAAAAAAAGTTTTTAACTTGTATTTAAAAGACTGAATTATAGCTTGTAAACTTTTTGATCCAAAACTTTAACATTGTTGAATATTATGTATAATAAAGTTAAGTTTAATTGTGAATAAGTACTGTTCTTCTTCCAAATTTGAATTTTACAATCTTCATTTTCCTAAAGAAAGTCAACGAGAGCACATTGTTTCTTTTTTCCTATGTTTGATTTGAAAATTTGATTACTTTTGATTACTTTAGTTTGATTACTTTAAAATAAAAGTAAATTCACTTTAAATTTTTTGAGCTTTGTTGTATTAAACTGGAGTGTACTAGTGTTTATTTATCAATTTGGAATATTATTGTTTTAATATAAAGAATTTGATTATTATTACGAGATAGGAATCAGTTTAAGATCGTGGTATTTAACAATTGAGTACTGAAGTTTTATATAAAATGTTTCAAGTACTTGATTACTTAATATATCATTTGTTAATTCTTGAATACCTACTTAAACTTTAATTAATTATATAAAAAAAGCTAATTTTAAAAAATTAATTTAGATAAATCTCAGAATTGAAAAAAATTTTAATATCATAATACCGGTTAAATGAAAGTCAATTTTGTATATTTAAATAATATGATAAAACAATATTGCATATTATAATAACCGTAAAACTTCGGAAACACAGAATAAAGTATTTAAAACATATTTCACAGGTTTTGAGTAATATTTGTTGCCGGTAGAGAGAGCCGATAGGTGTCGAGGTACTGTTAAAATTTTATTTATGATCCGATTTGATTTACATTCAGAAAATAATGGTGCAAAATAGTGTTATTTACACAATTTAGCGCAGACAATTGGCGTTGGGGTTCACGTATTTCCCTTAATTGTATTTATGTCCCAATTGTCAAAAAAAAAGACAATTTATTTTAGGACAGAAAACTTTTAACGTGTCAGAGTATACTTGAGGATCAGAACCAAAGTGGCCTAATTCACAAAAGAATAAGAAAAAGGCACAGGTTAAGGCAACTTTGGCACTAAAAAATATATCAAAAATAGCTTAGATAAAAAAAATACAACAGGAGTATCTAGAAATTGACCTTTTCATGTACACAGTCCATTTTTATTCCATTTTGTACTTTTTATTTTTAGAGGTTTAGAGGACCACTTTGGTTTTGAACCCTTCACATTGTTGGGATTTGTTTTGAGTCCCAATAATTCATATTATTGTTAATATATTAATTAATTTATTAACAAATAATTGGATTTGTTTTGAGTCCCAATAATTCATATTATTGTTAATATATTAATTAATTTTATTAATTAAATAAATCATTTCAGAGTAAACTTTGATATTTATACTATTATTTATACATCAAATATGAATACAGGGTGATTTATATTAAACACAAGTTTGTTTTTCTAGTTGTTTATATTTTGTATAAGGTAAAAAATGATCAAATCAAATTCTTGTAAAAGTATTTTTACCCCAATCCAAAATGGTGCAAAAAAGCTTTTTTTTTATATTTATTCGAAAAATGTTGGATATGTGCGATAACATCCCTGACTCATACGGCTTGTGTAACCGTATAGTAATTTGTATAGTTCTTAACGAAAACTAATTTGAAGGTAAAATGCTATGATACATTATGTATGTTACAATGTTATTGAAGTGTTTGTTTTTTATCGATTCTAAAATTTTGTTTTTATTGTTTCTTTTTTTATTTTTTATTTTTAAAATACAAAAAACAAGTGATGATAAAAAACCAAGGGTTTTTAAAAAAGCACATTTCCAAAATAATAAAGTGTTTCATACTAAGTATTTTATCGGAATATAATGTTGAAGCTTCAATATTAACGTTTAATTTAGGAAAAATATACGTTAGTGACTAAGTTACTGCTTACCTATAAAAACAGTAAATTTTTAATTTTTAAGCCCTATTAGCTCCTCTATGGGGAAGGTTGCCAAATTTCTCAAGGACCTAACTTCATCTTACCCCCCCCCCTCCCTCTCCACTTTTGTAGTTTCTAAGAATTAAACCAAAATTTGGAATTTTTCTTAGAATTTTATTATCTAAGCAAAAATGAGTAAAACTGAGAGACACTTTCTTCAGTTTAAGGAACCGCTTATAAATTTAAACAAAGCCTTTAACATATGTTAAAATATAATGTTGGACCTTCAAATTTTGTATATTAATAAAAAAAAAATTGGACAGGTATTCAAGTTACAGGTGCTTAAAAATAGCAAAATTTCAATTTTCGAGCCCTTATAGCTTCTAAACAGGGGGCTTGACAAAAAAATTTTGTTAACCGACTCCTACTAACTTTTGAGGACCTAACTTCTCCCAAAATTTCAAGGCCCCATTTTAAACCGTTTAAGAGATATGTGAGACGAAAAATTTTGCAAAAATTGAGTTTTATATAATGCTAAATTTTAGTACCATATGGCAACCCTATAAATTTGATCGACATATTTTTGTTGAGTCTATAAAAGCAGCTCTCTTATACCGTTTTTTGATTGAAAATGAACCTAACAGAACTCATGTTATATCATTTTAAATATAGGGCTTTTTTGGAATTTGCAGGGGCTGTAGCTTCGTAACCCTTCAACATTAAGAAAAACCGTTGACACATGATGAAATATAATTAAAGAGCTTTGAATTTTGTATATCACTAAAAAAAAATTTGGACAGGTATTCAAGTTACAGGTGTTTAAAAATAGCAAAATTTCAATTTTCGAGCCCTTATAGCTCCGAAACATGGGCCTGGACAAAAAAATTTTGTTAACCGATTCCTTCTAATTTTTGAGTATCTAACTTCTCCCAAAATTTCAAGACCCTAGCTTGAACCGTTCGGAAGATAAGTGTGGCCAAAATTTTTGCAAAAATTGAGTTTTGTGTAATGTTAAATTTTAGTATCGTATGGCAACCCTAAACATTTGCCTTTTAAAATTTTATAAAGTTTATAAAACCAGCTATCGTGTGCCGTTTCCAGATTGAAAATATATCCAACACAACTCTTGTTATAACAATTTAAATATAGGGCTTTTTCCAACTTTGGGGGGCTGTAGCCCCGTAACAGGTGGGGCTACAGAAAAAAATTCTTCTACGAAATTATTTTTTTTGCAATACCTACCCGTGTTTAAAATTTTTTTACTCTATTTCAAACGGTGTAAAAGTTTTTGTAAACATACGGACGGACGGACGGACGGACGGACGGACGGACGGACGGACGGACAGACGGACGGACAGAGTGAAGCTATATAGGCACATTTTTACAAAATTTTTTGAAAATGTGCTAAAAAGGTTGTAGTTCAGGTCAATGTTTATACCCGTATGACTATATAGGCAAAGGGTATAATAAATTTGCCATTACGTTTGTGACGCAGAGAAGGAGGGGGGGTAGATATAGACTCAAGTGTATGGATCGGATCAGAATCGAAAAAAAAATCGATTTAGCTATGTATGTCCGTCCGTCCGTCCGTCCGTCTGTCCGTCCGTCCGTCTGTCCGTCCGTCCGTCCGTCCGTCCGCACGATAACTCAAAAACTAAAGGAGCTAGAATCTTGAAATTTTCGCAAATTCGTTTTTTTGCAATAGCCGTCATCGCTATTTAAATCCAGCCATTTTGGTCCATGGGTTCGGGTGGCTGCCATTCAACTTCTTTTTTTATATGAGTATTTCTCTGTACCTATTATAGTTACGTGTCTGAAATTTTGGCAAAAGTAGTTTAGTTTTATGGCCAAAGTTTCTGCAAAATTTGGTTGGTCTGTTGCAGTGAGTTCGAGTAGCTGCCATACAACTTCCTGTTTTATATGAGCATTACTCTATACCTATTAATGCTGGGTGTCTGAAATTTTGCCAAAAATAGTTTAGTGTATTGGCCAAAGTTACTGCAAAATTTGGTTGGTCTACTGCAAAGAGTTCGAGCAGCTGCCATACAACTTCTTATTTTATATGAGCATCACTCTATACCTATTGAAGTTAGGTGTCTGAAATTTTGCCAAAGTTACTGCAAAATTTGGTTGGTCTACTGTAGAGGGTTCGAGTAGCTGCCATACAACTCCTTCTTTTATATAAGCATTACACTACACCTAATAAAGTTTTAAGTTTGAAATTTTGTCAAAAGTAATTAATGTTTATAAATGATATAATGTTTATAAAACGGTCATACGGGTATCCCAGAGTTGACACAGTCTACTCTACCACACTCTTCCTCGTTTTAATCTCATAATTGCAAGCAAATAATATAAAAATACAGGTCTGTTATCTAAGAAGAAAAATAAAAACAAAAAAACAAGTGAAGGGTTATATTTAGAATGACTGTCAACTTTAAGGATTGATGTGGAGAAAAACAACAACAAAATTAACAACAAGTCAGAGTATTCTAATGTATGAGAATAAATTAAAAATTTAGAATGAAATAATGTTGACATTTTTTTTAATGGACTTTATATGTATATATGTATAATGTATAGGTATATAATGTTAAAGTCTGGCAGAAAAAGATTAGATTTTTTTTTTGTTGTTCCTGTGTTCCAATTTTTGAAAGCTTCTGGGAAAAAATAAAAGAAAGTTAATTTAAAAAAAGTTGAGGTTTTAAGCGCAAAAAAAAGGATTTCCAATTTAAATTTTTCTAAAATTTTATAAAATTGGGCACATTGATTTTTTATAATAGATATGAAATTATTATAAGGGTTGTTATTAAAATAAAAATAATTTTAAACTTTATCTTAATATAAAATCATTGGCTTTTAAAAATAACATTCCGAGAAAAATATTTCGAAATTTTGACCATTGCTATTTATATATAAACTATTAATAAAACAATTTATATTAAAATTATAAAATAAAGATAGTACTTTGAAATAGATGACTAGCCCCAGTTCAATTTGAGGATACTTATATAAAAGAAGTTCTTGTTTTAAATTTAAATAAAAAGGAAATTCCTCTATTTTTTTTTACCATTATTTAACAACTCGAGGGGCTAGAAAAATATGTGAGGTATTTTTGGAAAGAGAGAGAATACAAAAAAAGTAACCTTTTATTTATTTTTACGCGTTAATTCAAAAAAAGGGAAAGTAACATTTTTTTTTACTTTTATCTAATCTGTTCTCATATTGGACATCCCTAAACAATATAGTATGCACCACTTATAATCAGATCAATCTTTTGACACTAAGAGGAGTTTGATTTAATATGTTCTTGTTTTGGAGATATTTACAATTTTATAAGCTAGCATTTATTTTTTTTTAATTGTCAATTTTTAATCTCTTAATGTCGTACGCGCTAATTATTACTCCCACCAAACTGATAACTCCCCCGCCCAGGATTTTCAAATTCTGTGGCGACCAACTATTCCAATTAAAACAACCTAAATATGAGACAAATACCAAATTTACCAAGCATAACGGATATAATCATAACGGATCTTCCTGGTTCTCTGAAATAAAGCCAATATTGACTAATTAAACCAAATAAGTTTTGGTCTTAGTTGATGTGAAAAATTGAAATAAAACCAGTTTTGAAGTTTATTTACCTATGTAAGATTCTGAAATAGGAGGAATTTTAGTTGGATTTAAAACCAGTATACTCCCTTTTTCCAAAATATTAAAATACTTAGATGAATAAAAATCTTATTTTAAGTAAAAATCTTAATTAAAATTATTTACTTTTGGAATAGTTCAAATTCGGCGGCGAAGAGAACACCCTACTGAGTTCGAATCCCAAATCCAAAATCCTCCTAATTTTGAATGACACATAGATATGTATATATCCCTCCTTACTTACCGTGTATGATTTTTATCCTCCTGGTTTTTTAAGTTTTGAAGAAAATCATAATGGGTAAAAAAATTTATATAGCAGCTACCAGAAGCTTTGGTCTGATTTCTATCAAAAACAATAAGGAACCTACATATTTTTTTAAAATTCAATTTAAATAATTATAATCCAATTTAATATTTATAATTTGTTAAATTCATAATTAAACGTAGAAAAACCTACATACATACATAGTTTTTAGCTTAAATTAAATTTATTATGAAAAAAAAACAAAACAAAAAAATTAGCATTATAACTTTTGTCAAAATTGTTTTCCAAATACTTCTTCTCCCCCCTATGAAACTTTTATATTTTAATTAACCAAAAAAATAAAACCAAAATAGCCATAAATATTTTCGAAATTTAAATTTTTCTGAAAGTACCTACGCTGTTTTAAAAAAAACGAGGAAGAGTGTAGTAGAGTAGACTGTGTCAACTCTGGGATACCCGTATGACCGTATCATATACATTATATCATCCGATTAATTACTTTTGTCAAAATTTCAAACATACAACTTTATTAAGTGTAGTGGAATACTCATATAAAAGAAGGAGTTGTATGGCAGCTATTCGAACCCTCTGCAGTAGACCAACCAATTTTTCCTGTAACTTTGGCCATTACACTAAACTATTTTTGGCAAAATTTCAGACACCCAGCTTCATTAGGTGTAGTGTAATGCTCATATAAAATAAGGAGTTGTATGGCAGCTACTCGAACCCTCTACAGTAGACCAACCAAATTTTGCAGAAATTTTGGCCATTACACTAAACTATTTTTAGCAAAATTTCAGACACCCAGCTTTATTAGGTGGAGAGTAATGCTCATATAAAATAAGAAGTTGTATGGCAGCTACTCGAACCCACTCCACTAGATCAACCAAATTTTGTAGACTCTTTGGCCATAAAACAAAACTACTTTTGGCAAAATTTCAGACACGCAGCTGTAATAGGTACAGAGAAATACTCATATAAAAAGAGGAGTTGTATGGCAGCTACCCGAACCCATGGACCAAAATGGCTGGATTTAAATAGCGATGACGGCTATTGAAAAAAAACGAATTTGCGAAAATTTAAAGATCCTAGCTCCTTTAGTTTTTGAGTTATCGTGCGGACGGACGGACGGACAGACGGACGGACGGACGGACGGACGGACGGACGGACGGACATACATCGCTAAATCGATTTATTTTTCGATTCCGATCCGATCCATACACTTGAGTCTATATCTACCCCCCCTCCTTCTCTGCGTTACAAACTTAATGGCAAATTTATTATACCCTTTGACTATATAGTCATACGGGTATAATAATGGCAAATTTATTATACCCTTTGACTATATAGTCATACGGGTATAAAAAATATCTGAAACAATGAAAAGAGACGGCAAATGGAGAACAAACTACTATTAAAAACATAAAATATCCATTTTCCCCTAATTTTTTTTTTTCAACTTGGAAAAAAAAATTTTCCTGGTAACTAATTTACTGTTATTTGCCATTTACTTCAAATAACAATACATAAACGACTAACTTCATGTTGCATATAATAATAACAGCTTTACATAAGGCTTATAGTGGGAAAAAGGGAAAGAAATATTATGTATGAAAAAAAAATAATAAATTTTTATTATTGTTTTTATTTTTCTTTTTTTTTCCCACTCTTCTTTTTAAAATTTATAAATAACAAAACAATTAAATTTTATAATTTCACGCCTTACCCTTGAGTGAAAAGTTAACTTTTATTTTAATTTTCATATTTTCCTGTGGTAACAAATTACTTTATTATAAATTTAAAGTAGTTTTTTGCCGTCTGTTGTGATTTCAAAAGTAAGGCTGGAGTGATCGATAGAGTGATAAGCTTGTAGGATATTAAATTATTTATTACTATCTTAAATTTTCCTCATCCCTCATAATTTTAAAGTCCTATATTTCCACCACTCGATTCCGAAAAATCCTTTCACATCCCTTCACTTGAAACCAAGCACAGATTCGTATTAATTTTTAGCACAGGTCTCATCCCTAGTTTGGTTAAAGTTAAAAAGAGATATGGTTTTGTTGTTCTAAAGTCGCACCCTACCTGAAGTTACTACACACAGCTCCAATAGGTGATTTGCAAAACTCTTGCTAAAAATCCTAATTTTAACTTATACTAGCTTAAAAATAAATGTAGGTACTACTAAAGGTTAATAAACTAACCCATGAACCCTTTCCCCAAAAGTCTATTGATACCAATAAGTGAATCATTTTAATGTATTTCAGAGTTAACCTTCCTCATTACTTCTAAAACACAATTTTTTTAAGTGTTAACTGTTCAACTTTTGGAACAAGGGAACATATTAATAGTTTTAGCAAGTCTCTAGCATAAAAAGGCGGAACTCGAACTACTAGGTCATCTAGACATTAAATTTGTGTTAATTACTACTTAGTAGTAAAGTAGTAATTAACTACTTAGTATCCATTCCTTAATACTCGTATATTACTACTTAGCATCCATTCCCTTAATACTCGTTATTGTTAACTACAAGTACTTGTTCCTGCATTGCTTCCAAAACACTGACTATTCGTTCTTCAAAAATGTTATCGTTATTAAGTCTTTCAAAAATTGGCTTAAATGCCTATACTTTTCCAATACCTTAAAATTAGTACAGTTCTCGAAGATGTTGAAGTTATTATTAGAAGAAATTCTAATTTTAAGAATATTATATGCCTTATATCCTAAAACAATACCTTCATTTCCCACATCTGTCCAATGTTTAGACGAACTTATTAGTCTAACTGTTTATCAGTTACAATTTAATGTTTCAATTTATTGTTTTGAGAACTTCATTACAACGGTCTGGAGTACGACAGCATTTACCGTAAGATTTAAACACAAACTTCTATGTTAGTAATTGTAATTAGTACCAAATTAAATACTACTACTGTTATTTAAATATCGTTAAATATTTTAAATTTATTTATTTACTATTCAATTATGTTTTTTTATTTCCACAAAATTAAGTTTCTATTTAACATCCAGTAAACCTTTCTTTTAATTTAATTATTCCGAAGCAAATTTTTTTTTAAAAAAAAAAATAAACTAAAATAAATTGTGCATAATTCGAAAATTGCATTAAAAAAAAAATAAAAAATAAAAAAAAATAAATATAAAAATGGAAAATTTTAAAAGTATGTTGTGTAGTTAATTGAGAAAACACTTAAAGTAGATTTTCAGTCTGTTAAAAAATTATTGTAAAGAAAATTCATTTTCGGTTATACACACACACACATATATATAAAAGTTTTCTTTTAAAAAAATAAACTTATAAAAAAAAAAATTAGTACTGGAGAAAGCAGAAGTTAATTTATTTTTGGTTAAAAATTAGTACATATATAAATAAATCAAAAACTTATTATTAAATATTTCTTTCATTCAATTAAACTTGAAGTTTGTTTTAATTTAAATTTTTTGAATTTTTTAAATAATATTTTGATGATCTTGTTCTAGTATCCGACTTGTCAAAATTAAAAATATTTTTAAATTCTAATGACGTCAGGTAGATAGTTAATTTGCACACCGTTGTTTGACGACAAGCTTTTTATATTATTATGTTTATCTAAGAGATTTATTTAGTTTTACTGGGGTGCGTTTATGTTGAAGCTGCGATAAGTGATAAAAGCGTCGATTTAGCTTAGCGTAGAAAATTTATATTGTATATCGATGATCAAAGCGATGCAACAATATAAACAGCTCTATTTAAATGATGTATTTAGTTTTTGACGCTATGCTATTATCGACGCTTTTATCATTAATTCGCTCTAATAGATATTTGCATTCACCAATTCTTAAATAAATTTTTAGTTAAAAAATACAATATTTATCTCTTTTATTATATGTGTCATAATGACACGAACTGATATTAGCTTTTTCCATCCCATTTATTGTTATTCTAAAATTTTTACATTTATTGCTAACTCTTTATTCATTACCTTTGCTATGTGTATTTAATTAATAAAGTCTCAGTTGTAATATATAAGTAATATTAAATTATAATCTAATTAGTCATTTAAGACTGATTTATAGACTAGAAATTTTTGAAAAGGCTTTCTTCAATTAAAGTGACAATCGCTAAGGCTTAAATTTTGCTGCGTTATTCAATTGTGTTTCTCTTGAGTGATGACATTTTTTTGTGGAAATGTGAAAGAAGGATTTAAGCTGGATTTTTTTAAACTAATGTTTTAGAGGGAGATAGTATATGTTAGGTTTTTAATTAAAAAGAAATATAGATGGATATAAATTATTTCGTATAATTTTGCCTTTTGAAATGCTGCGGCAACATTAATTTGTTATAACAGTATTTTATAATAATTTGTTTTGACTTCGATGCAATTACACGAAGTTATAGTAATTTTGAAACTTTAAATAAAAAACTAATTTTTAAATTAATACAATAAAATGTAATTTATTAAAAATTATTAAAATTGAAAATAAAATTAATTTTATTCAAAACAAATTAAATTTTCATTCTACCTGAATTTTTAAATGCACTTTACTTGTCATACACATTGAATTTTTAAAAAAACAACTAAAGTCATTCATGTTATCTCCCTCTAAGTAAAGTAAAATTCACTTTATCTCTCTCTAAAGAACTGATTGAAATTAAAATCTGGTTTTAATATTATTTTAAAATCCGCCTTTATTTCAATGCTTTTTTAACAAACTTGTCAAGTACACCGTCTTACGCTTGCATACTCAGTTCTATTTTAATATACAAGTTTTATTCAAAAGTAAGAGTGTATATACCTAGTTAGATATAGTTTCAACCGTGAGATACGAACCCGTATAACAGTATTTAAAAAAGAGTTAGAAATTGTATTAGGTAAGTATTCTTTCTTGTAGTTGTTACATACAGAAGAACTGAAGAACAGAAGTACTTCTTTTTCATATGAAAAATTTGGTTGTATTGGAGGTACTCGAAGTTGTAATCGGATCTTAATCCTAAATAAAATAGTGAACCTACAAATAATCTCAGATATATTTTGTTTGAATTTCATGGCTCTAGGATCATTAGTTTTTTGAATTAACAGTAAAATGGACGGACTGAAATACCAACAGACAAATTGACAGACACACATAGCTTAATCGTCTCGTATAGATAAATCAACTCAAAGTTCAATTTAAGAATATTATATAATATACTTTTCTATATCTATCATGTCTAATTCAATGCGTTACAAACGTAAAAGTAATTTTAATATACTTGTTATAACTCTTCTTTGTACGTGTATGAAAACTAAAATACATTATTTCAAAGCTACAGTCAATATTAAAATTAATCATTAATTAATTCTATACGAAAATACTGTAGTTAATAAAGCTAAGGTTTGTATTAATTAAAAGAAAAGCTAAAGTAAAATGAATTGAAAGGAAAAACAAATAAACATATATATATATATATATATATTTATAGGTAAAACGAAGCTATGGAAAAATTGAAAACTATAAAAGAGCTTTAAAAAAAAAAACTAAAAAAACACAACTTTATGTCAAGGTTGGAGATATTAATCATGTTTTAAAAAAAAAAAACAACAACAACAAACAACAAAAACAAACCCATAAAAAGTTCTCAACATCACGAAAAAATAATAATTTGTTTTCATCCTAACACTTTTTTTTTGTGTTATTATTTGTATACATATGTATTTGTATATTACACATACATATATATGTGTAAACATAAATTAGTTAAGACTTCTTATAAAATTAGTTGATATTTTATATCACACACAAACACACATAAATGCATTGGTATAATTTAAATAATGAGAGAAAAAAAACCGTTATATTTATACGGTTTTTTTTTTAAAATGGTTTTTTTATTCATACGCAAATTTGTTTTTTTTTGTTTTTTATTTTGTTTTTTTACTTATTATTCTTTTTTTATCTTAATGTTTTCATTCACTTTAATTTATTCACGTATTTTCTAGACTCATTTTAATTCATGCTATGCTTTATATTATTCTTTTTCATTTGCCTTCTTTATTTAAGTTTTTTTTTTGAATTTTTTTATTCACAAATTTGGAAAAATTTAGGTTTTTAAAGAAGATCATATTAACTTGGAAAACTCTGAATGTATGTAAAAGTTATTTAATTGTACAATAAGTTATTGTAACTAACACTATTAACATTCTAACGTACAGGTCAAGTTGCTTTAATATCGCACTTCGCAGTCCTTTAAACTATATGTAATTTATCTAAAAGTCTTGAAAGTTCTACGGGATATTTTGAAAAATATTAAGCACCCTGTTCTATTATAACATATAATAATCTATACAATAAAACAGCCTGTTCTAAAAACTGCACTTGAAAAGATAAAACTTAATATGACACAAAAGTCAAAATTTGCATACTTATAGGCGCTTTTTTATAAGTGTATCCAGTATTGTAAGTTTATGATTTTTATTCACTTGCATTGCTTTTGCTCATAAGTAAGATTGTAGTATTATAACACATGAATATGCATGAGATATGTGTTTCTTCATCATATATGTAGTATATGTATGTTTTAATGTAGATATATAACTTTAGTTTTTTTTTTGTGTAATTTAAAGTGTTTTTTTTTGTGTTGTATTATTCGTTATTACTTCGTGACTTTATATAAATGTAACTGAATATTGGATGAGATTTATAGTATGTTTACAAATTCAAAAAAAAAAAAAAAAAAAAAATATATTTAAAATTGTATACTTTTCTGAATGATTATGTATTAGTGTATGTAATAAGGGAGAAATGGAATAAATTTAGAAATAAATATATAGAAAAAATAAAAAGCTTAAGGTTGAATTAGGAAGATAAAAGATTTGCTAATATTTTGTGGGAGTTTATATAGTTTTAGTTGCATAATATGTTAGTATCCAGTTCCGAAATTGAGTATTAACAATGTTGCAATTTAATGTACACATGATAAGGTTTTTTAAGGAAATGTAAGGAAAACTAAGGAAACATAAGCAATATATAGGTATCCATACAAAAAAAATCGGAATACCGAGACCGGTCAGAACATTGATTAGAAGTTTCCAGATATAAATTTGGAAATATTCTGCGCATCTAAAATAATGTTGAAGTATATTGAAACTACATTTTAAAATGAGAAGCTCTCCATGAATTCTGTTCAAAGTTTTCTGCTTAAATGACTTTGAACATTTGTAGGGAACTTGGCTGGAAGTTTTGATACTAAAGTGTGAGGAAGTGTAACTCAATTATAATAAGTATAAGTTAGAATGGTGTGCACTCAGAATTTTCTTTTAAAGCGGCAAATGCATAAAAGTTAAGCTAATAAGTTTGTCTATACCTAGGTGCTTGTTGGAAGAGTAAAGATATATTCTTATTATTAGGACTGATCTTAATGAATTCAACATATAATTTAGACATAAGATAGTATTAAGCCTTATATCATGTAGAAACTTTTCAGTTTTTTATAATATCAAAATTGCACATTCAAAACATTCTTGAGTTGAGAAGATAGGGCTATTAACTTAGTCCTGTGTTATATGCAAGCATTTAAGATTAGTCAAAGTAGTTCCAAGAACTAACTAAGTATACTTGATATTCAATTACATGCTTCATTATTGTTGAAAGTTCTGAAATATTATCCCAGTTGCTATAAGATTTAATTAATTAGTCAGTCCTCCCTCTTCAAGTTGTACTCTTTACCCGCGATTAGGAGATTTTAAATGATAATGATAATTACAACGATAGTGGATAATAATAATTATGGAATCCCCTCTTCAGTTCTTGCAATTTTAAACATTATCTTATTATCTGGAATAAAATGTTTTTTAAAAAGAAATAAAGATAAGAAGTCTAAATTTTGTAAAATTTATGAACCATGAGGTTTTCTGCCTCTTTCTTTCGTCCTTTTTTTATTTTCAATTTTTTTTTTTATTATTAGTTCAGAATTTTAAATGAATTTTCTTTATTTAACCTTATATATTAACACTATACACTCTTTGTTGCTTTATTATGTATGTATGTATATGTATTAAAATTTTCTAAAAATGCATATGCATAAAAAACCCTATACAAATAGATTCTATATATAATCAGTAGATATGCATATATGTATTTTATTATTTACATATAAAGTGGCATATTTAAATATATTATGTAGGCATTGAACATATAATTGTAGGTACAGTGTGCAACAAAAAAATCATTTCCATATATAAATAAAAAATAAAATAAAAGAAATAAAAATGGAGAGAAAATTTTTGCATATTCACTATGTATTATATACTTTTTTTTTATTTACAATTTTAAGTATATAATTTGAACTAAAAAAAAAACAAGTAGGTATATAAAATGCATTCTAAAAAAAATATTTTTTGTAGAAATTTAAATTTTTACATCCTTTCACACATATGGCTTGAAACATTTATTCACATACAGGGTGTTTCCTGATTTACTTATTGGTAGATAATAATTATGATAAATTATAGATAAATTTTGTGTCTGGGATCCAAGCTGAGGCAATTCGTGTTTCCAAAATATAGGGTCTTAAAAGAAATTTTTAAACTTGTTTTTAGAAATTACCATTGTACTCCGCTTTTAGACCACATGTGAAAATTCTGTAAAATGTATAAAAAAGCTTTAGAAGTCTTCTTTAAAATGAGTATCTATCTTTTATTCTACCATCCACCGTTTCAAATCTGTGGGCTTCTTCATTTGAAAAATGTTGAAATTTTAACGATTTTATTTTGAAAACAGTGATCGGATCAATGGCGTAGTGTTTAGGACGTCGGCCTTTCAATTTAAGGGTCCAGGTTGAAACCCGTGTCGGGGCCATATCAAATAAAAAAATATAACTTATAATTTATATCATAATGTAAAAAAAAATACCTGCCACAACTGAAAAGGAAAAGTTTAATCACTCGCTGATCACATTGTATGTGGTAAGGGACTTTTTTATAAATAATTGGCAATTAATTAGGAAACACCCTGTATATATTTTTTTTTGTTTTTGGAAAACAAAATTTATAAGGATATTTTACAAATTTTAGTATCAAATTGGCGGAAAATACGAATATATGTACATAAAAAGGTATACAAGATATAAAAAGTGTTCCATTTTAGGTAATATGTTATATATAAATTAAATTTTTTGTTTCATATGAAAATATGTTTGAAGTTTTGTTTAAATTTTCTTTTTTTTTTAAAAAAGAAAAGTATGGAATTAATAATATGTATAGAAAATTGAAGGGATTCTTTTCGTATTTTTAAAGTTTGTATAACAATCTTGAACTAATTGATGCTATTTTATTTTATGATCCAACATAAAAATCAAATTATAATTAAAACATCAAATAAGGTACAGCTATATAAAAATTTTTATTAAATTTAAAATTTTTAAATGTTTGGGCCTTAAATGATTACTATCGAAAGCCTGTTTTTTTTTGCCTGTATTTTCATTTGCCTGAATTTTCATTTGCCTATTTTGCTATATATTGTATAAAAATATACTGATAAAGCGTTAAGCATTAGTTTTGAATCAAACTATAAAATCCCTCCTAATTCAGAATCCTACATATACGCATATAAAAATATTCTGGAAAAGAAGAATGCCCTGATTTTGAGTCCAATACGAAAATCTCTCGTAATTAAGAATCCTATCCTGATGAAATCCAAGTCTAAAACTTCGCCTAGTTCACCTTTCGTCTATCATATCGATAGTTGACCTTAACACTGCAAATGATTGGTTTTATTTTAATAAAGAATCGGTCAGTGGTGGGATTTCGCCAGCTAGACGTGCGATGGGCATACAGCTGTCACACCGCACGCTCACAGGTGGGGACTTTGACGGCAATGCGAGCATTTCTGAGTTAGTAGGAGTTTTAGAATTGGATTCAAAAGCAGGGTATTTCTCTTTTAACAGATTATTAATATGCACGTATATACGTAATAACGTCAAATACAGAAAGGAATTAAAGTCAATTGGCTTTTTTTCCATTTTACTTCCCATATTTAAGGAATTAGAGTTATTTATATTATTACACTTTATATAAAATTATTAATTGCCCTAACTTGACTCATTAAAAAATAATAATCTTACTATAAAAATTTAATAAAAAAATCTAAATCTAGTTTCATGATTGCCTATTAGAAGGTTTGAATGGCACTTTAATACTTGTTAGTTAATACTTAAAAAAAGCATTTATCCGAAACCATGTCAGTAAAATGTCTAATGTTTTATTGCGAAAATTTCTTATTCACGTCCTAACTCAATAGGCTAACAAGCTTCTCTCTACCATAGGTACATGTTGAAACAGAAGAAAAAGAGCTGGACATACTATAATTAAAAATTGATTTTAATTAATTCTTCACCCAATTAATATATAACATACTTCTAGACTTTTAACAAAAACTTCTAGACTTTGTAGAAACGTCTAAGATTTTAAAATTGGTACAATTTTACTTGTTTTAATTTTGGATAATTTCGAATTTGAGTTGCACAATATATATAGAAGTTATAATATTAAATTCAATTAAATTATCTACTAATTATTAAAAATTTATTTATTTATTATTAATTTAACTCACTTCTTATTAAATATAAAATTATTCACTTATTAAATATAAAATTATTAATTTTGATTATTTCATTAATTCTAAAATAATAGCGAATTGTAGCTTGATCGAATCTAGATAAAAAATTTTCAATTCAACTGGGATTCGCACCCAAAGCCCTCTAATTAAACGTCGGCACTCTTTAACCATTGTAACCCATCTGATAAATTCATTTGTAAACATATATAACATATAACAAATTTACACTCTAACTTGTTTTACAATTCTACAAATGAAAAAATTCAGTTGTTTTTCAATGATAGCAATAAATACATTCAAATAAACATAAATTTCCATTTTATATTCATCAGATGGATTTATAGATACAAGTGTATCTTTATGTCTATTTTTTTGGTTGCCTTGAGGGTGAACATATACTGGGTTCCACACACCCTCTAAAAAAATATAAATTTCAGAGAAAACGAGGAAGAGTGTAGTAGAGTAGACTGTGTCAACTCTGGGATACCCGTATGACCGTTATATAAACATTATATCATTATTATTATAAACATTAATTACTTTTGGCAAAATTTCAAACATACCAGCTTTATTAGGTGAAATATAATGCTCATATAAAAGAAGGAGTTGTATGGCAGCTACTCGAACCCTCTGCAGTAGACCAACCAAATTTTGCAGTAACTTTGGCCATTACACTAAACTATTTTTGGCAAAATTTCAGACACCCAACTTCAATAGGTATAGAGTAATGCTCATATAAAATAAGAAGTTGTATGGCAGCTACTCGAACCCTTTGCAGTAGACCAACAAAATTTTGCAGTAACTTTGGCCATTACACTAAACTATTTTTGGCAAATTTTCAGACACCCAGCTTTAATAGGTATAGAGTAATGCTCATATAAAAGAAGGAGTTGTATGGCAGCTACTCGAACTCACTGCAACAGACCAACCAAATTTTGCAGAAACTTTGGCCATAGAACTAAACTACTTTTGCCAAAATTTCAGACACGTAGCTGTAATAGGTACAAAGAAATACTCATATAAAAAAAGAAGTTGTATGGCAGCCACCCGAACCCATGGACCAAAATGGCTGGATTTAAATAGCGATGACGGCTATTGCAAAAAAACGAATTTGCGAAAATTTCAAGATCCTAGCTCCTTTAGTTTTTGAGTTATCGTGCGGACGGACGGACGGACATACATAGCTAAATCGATTTTTTTTTCGATTCTGATCCGATCCATACACTTGAGTCTATATCTACCCCCCCTCCTTCTCTGCGTTACAAACGTAATGGCAAATTTATTATACCCTTTGCCTATATAGTCATACGGGTATAAAAAAGCTACAAGTATAAGTGAATATACAATGATCATGATTATAATGATAAGTTTAATTATTATTTAGATGTATGTAAATCTAAAAGTGTTCTTCTTATATTTATTTCACGAAAATTTCTAATGATTATCTCAATGATATTCTTTAGAATTTATAATTTTCATAATATTAAAAAAAAAAAAAAAACAACAACAAAAAATGTAAATAAAAATGACATGTAAAAAATGAAGAGAATGGTATATAAAATATAATTACAAGTAACATGATGAGTAACATATAGTATCTATAGTTTTATAATTTATTTCTTTTACAGGGTTACTGTATTAATTTAAAAAAAAAATTATGTCATGGAATCTATTTTTTTTTTTATTTTTTTTTATTTTTGTTCATATTTTTCACGTACTGAAAATTTATAACCTTTTCTTAGGTGTCTATTGCAATTAAGAGAGGGCATATATTATAAGTAGGTACATGTATATGTAATAAACGAATGGATGCATTTTGAAGAAGTTTGTTTTTTTTTATTTCTAATTTTATTCAGTAGTAATTATCTTATATTATTAATTTGTTTTTTTTTTTTGTTTTTTTTTTTAATATAATATTATACGGTATTTAAGTAATTATAAGATAGATCATGATTCTTGAATTTTGTTATTATGTACCTATATAAAAAAAAAAATCGAGAAAAAGTTTTTTTAATGAATGAAAATGTATCTTTTCGAGAAAGGGTGTTTTTTTTTCTGTAATAAAAAAGATCTTTAAGTAGATCCTTCAGTAGGTTTTAAATAAAAATATTATTACAATTTATTTTTTATCTAATTTATTTACTTGTACTATATTTTAATGAATTAAATTTAGTTTTTTATAGTAATCTTACAATTTTATTATATCATGAATAATCATTCAGTTTTTAGTAATTATAAAAAATAGAAAGTTTGATGAATGTTTTTTTAAATTTATTTATATTAGATGTATTTTATTTGATGCACTTTTCTTGTTTAGTTTTAAAGTGCACTATCTGAAATTATTGTACAAAATAAATATTGTAAAAAATTTTAATAGTAAAAAATTGTAATTGAAAATACTGTGACTATTGGTTGAATTTTATAATTTAAAACTTTGAAACTGAAATATATGAACATGTGAAAATGTGAAAAATGTTAAATAAATATAAATAGATTTAAAGTTTTTCAGAATATAGATTTAAGTAGTTTCTTATACAGAGTTTTGAAATGTTACTAATTCATCTTTTGATGTAGGCTTCAGTCTCGAGCTTTTTTTTTAAAGTCAAATATGACTTTTCTAAGAATATTTATTACATTCGCCTATAAGTATGCAATGCGTATAAAACTTACAATCATTTAAACAACAAACTTTCTAGCTTTCTAACTAAAATTGTTAAAAGGTTAAAATACAGTTTAAATTATAAAATTTGACCTGCATGATAAATATAATAGAGGAAGCATAAATGAGATACATTAGCACTTGCCAAAGTAAGAGGCAAATGTTGATAGACGACGCATAAATGAGATACATTAGCACTTGCCAAAGTAAGAAGGCAAATGTTGCAAAGAAATAGTGACTCAATAAAATATCAAGTCTTGTCAAAATTATCAATTGAGATGTTCAGCGTTTGTTTACGTGGGATTTTTGTGTCCATGAATACTTTTTACAAACTTCGTATATTCTTATTGGTCAGAGGTAATAAAATAAAAATCTTAAATCTCAATCATTTATTTAAAATTTTCTTTTAATATGGAAAAAAAGTGTATATGCTATAAACTAACATTGATTTTTCTTTAGTAAATGTGCAATTTTATTATTTTTGCAACATTTATTATTTGTGCTTTAAGTATTCGCTATTTGAGTTTTTGAAGTATTTATAACTTGAATTGTAAAGTTGCCAATTTTTAAATTTGATTAAAAAAATGTTTTGTATTTTTTTTTAAATTTTTCATGACGGCAACTATGTCTATCAGTTATTATTATCCAATTGGTAATCTGAACAAATGTCATTTCATCTTTCTCTTGTTAAAAGATTTTAATTTTTTAAAATTTAAAACTATCTATATTAAAGAGCATTTTAGAAAAGTTACATGTAAATTAATTAAACTCCAATAGTTTTCATGTCAATTTTCGTGTCAAGATTAGATCAATCATTCCTCAAGTTTCTCTTTCTAGTTTCCAATTTTAAAGCGCAATTGTGAATTTGCTTGAAGACCCCATTTCAAAATTATTAGAAAGGACATGGGTTTAGTGGATTAAAATCTAACACTATTTAAATGAATTTCATATACTTTCAAGGGGTGGTTTTCTATGCTTGCCATTGTATCCGTCTCGTCAAAAAACCTATTTGATTTGTTTTTATACAATAATAACATTACTGTAATATTTATCTTTTAACCCTTAAGTGCACACACAATAGCTACAGATCCTAGACTTATAGTGCTAATTAATATGTCATAATAATAAAATTCCGAAAAGTTTTATTTAAATGTTTTGAAAATTTATGTGATTACAATCATAACATATATTTTTCTACATACTTGACTTCTTGAAACAATCATTATAATATTTAATATTATAAACAATGTAATCGTTAGAACTTTAAAATTTTTCATTAATTTTTTTTTAATTTTTAATAAACATTAAAATATATAAAATTTAATACTTTAAATTTAATAATAATACAAAAATAAATAATACAAAAGATAACATAATATGTAAAAAAAAATATATAAATTTTATTATTTTCATCATTATTATTTATTATTTGATCGATTATTATACTTATATTAATTAGATATACATATATCTTTCGTTTTAAATATAAAAATAAATTAAGAAAAAACAAAAACACCACAGATTTAAAGATTAAATATCGAATTATTAGACTTATGAAGAAAATAAATTTTATAAAGAAAATTATCTTTAAAAAAATATTAAAATTAAAGTATTTTTATTGTAGTTACTATCATAATATTATACAAAAACATATATAAATATTATCTTTAAAAGAAGAATAAATGAAAAGAAGAACTGATGATCGTTAAACATAAATAAGGACAGAAAAACAACCAAATTAACTTACAAAGAGGGAGATTAACTATATTGAAACTAAGTGAATCAAAAATATGAAAGATACTCAATAGAAAGTTATTATAAAAGAAAAGAATAAAATATAAAAAGTAATATTATTTTCCATTTTTCTTTAACAAATCTAACTAAATCAATACATCATTATAATTTGTATGTATGTATATAACATTGATACAAATAAAATATACGAAGTTGTATATACATATGGTTAAATTTGTATAATAAAAATATTATAAAATAATAATAATAAATAAATAGATATATGAAATAGTATCTAAGGAATACAAATTTTTAATATACGGTTTTTGTTTTACCACAAAACTACAAGTAAATAATGAAAAAATGCAAGGGTATTTAAAAAAGGACATTTTTAAAACTGAACAGAGTGAGTGTAGGAATTGAAAAATATTTTCAAATAATTTTTTATTTATTTTAAATAATTATTTTTTAAATAAGAGAAAAATTGTTAACAATAAAGAGATAAATTTTTTAATTTTAAGTATGTCCTTCATTGTTAAGTATTGAAGCTACAGGTATTCAAAGATAGAAAATTTTAAATTCTTAGTTTCTTATAGCTCCTAAACGGAAGGTCGTTATTAAAATATTTATCACAATTTTTATCAGTACTTAAAAATACTTATCGACTCACATTTATTTTTTAAAATCTAAATCCTCTCAAAATTTTAAGTTTGTAACTCAAACCATTAGGAAGATGGAAGATTAAAGAATGTATTGTGAGGCATCTCTAGTATACATTTGTCTTACATATACATATTCTAACATATTCATATACATATTAAGTCTTACATACATATATAAAGCTTATTAACTCACCTATAGTTAGCCGTTCCCAGATTTAAAATATACTTTATAGAACTTTTACATATTTATAATTGTTCTAACAATTTGAACATAAGGCATTTCTTCACTTTCAAGCATTATGGGTCCGCAACAATTGGGGCTACACCAAAACGTTTCTCGGTAACATCAATTGTTTGTAATACCTATCCATATCTAAATCCATATTAAATAGTTAAAAATCATTTTATTTATTTGAAACGGTATAAAAATTTTGTAAACATATGGCGGACAGTTGGATAGTGTGAAACTTAATATTGTGACGCTTTTTTTTTTTTAAATAATATGTCAAGTTTAAGGCGACTTGAAGTGCACTTGCAAATTATAAAAATACCATTGTGGCCAGCGAATGCAATTATATAACGTCTTACTGGGAAATATTCACTGACTCTGAAAACACCTAATCGCCGTTTAAGGGTTAATGGGCCCGGGTTCGAATCCTAGTGATCCGAAAAAAATTTTCTGGTTTTCGACTTGACTCATCTACCATTCGACTTTGGATTCAAAAATAAAGTTTTTGTTAATAATAAAAAGTTCTGATCAAAAAGAAATTTAATAATTTGTGTTGAACTATTAAGAAATTGAAACGTAAAAATTAAGGGGTTTAAGTAAGGGGTTAAAGTTCTTATTAAGAATATTTACTTAAAATATTGAACCTGGATAAAGTGCATGCATTTATTCTAATTCTACTTTAACCTTTAACATCTATTACTAAGTTTTACTTAAATTTTCTAAATTAAATTATAGAAATTAGGTACAAGAGAGTTTAAATAAAATTGTTTTTATTTAGGATTTAGTGTTTGTTGTTGTTGTTGTTTACTATGTGTATATCTCTCGTGTATTATAATATAACTTTATTCTGTCCGTTTTTTTTTGAGCTTATCAAAAGCACATATATATATATATATTGCATGTTTTTTATTTATTTGATTTTTATAATATAATGTAAGTGCATAAACATATATATATTATATTGAATATCCATAAATACTTTTCATATTTTCTTATAAATCGATTTTTTGATTAAAATTAAAGAAGTTAATACAAACTTGTATACTATAGTATGTATTTACGTTTATATAAATATGTATATATAAATATACCGTATTTTTATTTAATTTTTTATAATATTCTTCAATTTTTTTTTTATTTATTTTTTTTGTTTATAATTTTATTTTTTATTTTTTTCTATTATTGTTACTGTTATAATATTTTTTTTTTATCTATAACATCATAAATTTACCGTATATATGTATGATAAAGTAACTGTATAAAAAATATAATATACAATAACAACAAAATAAAAATAAAGCTAACTAAGAACAAACTATTTAATATAATATATAGCTAGTTATGTATAAAATATATATATATATTATATATATATTTTATATATTGTATATTCATATTTTATTCATTTAGTGATATTAAGTAATCTATTTTAGATAACAGTATATATATGTATATATTACGTATATATATAAATTGTACTATATGCATAGATGTATGAGTTAAACTGTTTGTTTTGTTTTGTACCATACAATACACCGTTTTTTTTGTATCCAACTTGTTTCATATGTTTAAAATTAAAGTGTTTCATTTTTTTTCTAGGTACTATCCACTTATTAACTAAAAAAAGTACAGTTTCAATCATTTGAATACGGGCATTTAGGTAAAGTTTAATATAATTAATAATTTTATAAAAAAAACTTTGTATAAAATTTACTTACTGTATTTTATAAAAAAATATACTGAATAGAAATAATATTTTACTGAAATGAATGTGTCCAGTGTTATAATGGGACGACAAAGTTAAGAAAAAGTGGAGCAATAATAATATCAGTAAATAAAGTAGAATAACTGTATATTAACTGTACAATAAAGTAATTAACTGTAATTATAAAATTTAGATTAGAATGTAAATAAAGTTAATTATATAATTTGGCTAGAGTTGATTATTATCGAACTTTAATCATGTTTTGAAGCTATGGAAAATACAAAATGTACTCCTGACTAAATCCGGTTTGGTGAATTTGATTCGATAGAGTGTTATATACCTTATTCCTTATTTAGTAATATAAAAAAATATAAGAGAAATTTTATATCCAGTTACAAAATCTGACTTATACAGTTTTTCCAGAAAATTAATATACATATGTAGGTATATCTGTACAGGCAAATCGCTGTATGCAATAAATGCAAAGATAAGGTACACATATTCGATGTGACCAAACTCTATTTTCATATGTTCAAAACTTTACCATCGGCACCACTAAATTTCTAGGTAATTCTAGCTTTAGGTAATTCTAGCTTTAGGTAATTCAACTTTTAGTGTTCGAACATCGCTATGTTGAATTTTTTTGAATTTTTGAAAAACTAATATGTTAAATAAAGAAAAACATTTTTTTTACACTTACTAGAGATTTAGATAGTATTAGTAGGCGTTCATAGTTAATTTGGACATACGTATTTTTTGCTAAGCAATACTAGATTTATTAAGTTATTAAAGCTTAGACATAGATGCGACTGAAAGGTAGATTCGCATATTAGTTATTAGTTTTAAATGAATTTGCAACGTGATATGTGACATTTATTCTTAGTACAAAGTTGTGAGACATTTATCTGATTTCAAATATTCCATTATTTGGCACTTACGACTTTTATCCTTAGCATGGCAGTTTAAGTGCGCTAGAAAATCATATTGAGTAACAAATTTAAAAAAAAATTAAAATGTCGGGATTCTTAACTTCTCTTGAACCCGAAATATGAAAAAATAAGTGTTACTATCTACCTAATATCATTACCGATATTTCTACCCAAGCTAACTTGAGTCCCTTTAAAAAGTCTACGAACATATTTCTAGAACGTACACATAATTTACTATATGTGTTACAATCAAGTGTATTCAAGTGTAATCAGTTTACTATAACATTTTATCAACATATTTTTTTGTTTATTTCAACGAATATTACAATTTACAATCAATATGTATGTATATGTATACATGTATACAAACATATTCGCATTTTCTATAAATTGGTTAAACAGGAAGCCTGTATCCTACATACTTTACACAAGTTACTATAAGTAAATTATACTCATATTATATATATATATATATATATATATATATATATATATATATATATGTTTTTTTAGTTGTTTATTTTGATGTCCGTTCATGTATTTGAAGTCATCATAGGGTTTTAAGCTAAAAGGGAAGCAGTATTTTATTATTTTTTTTTGTTTTTCTAAAGAGCCTTTTTTTAGTTTTACAATATATCGCTTTTTCACTCAGGACCTCCTTGCAGTCCTACAAAAAATAAAATAAAAAATTAAATAAACACAACTTTGAAAAAGCCATGTATTTGACCGATCAATACTATTTTTCTTGTAAGAAAATAGGTACTTATATGGTCATTGAGGGTAGTAAAAAAAAACAACAACAAAAAAAACAAGAAATGAAAAAAGACTATATAACATGTGATATGGTAAAAATGTATACTATTCTATATGAGGATTATATATATGTATATATGAAATGTTATACTTATAGTAAACGTTATATTAAATATATTTTGTAGTTAAAAAAATATCATATTTAATATAGATACAAATTATGAACAGGTATATCATCTATATATGTGTGTATCTATGTACGTACATATGAATATGATATAATTTTTTATAATTTTCTAAAATGAGCGAATAAGCTAACATATGTCCAATAATATTATTATTATTATGCTTATATCTATATGTATTTTACTAATAACAGTTTGTATATATCGTATATAAAGTTAAATATGATTATAAAAATATGTATTGAAGTATAAAAGTTTACTTTAAATCAGATTAAAATACAGGATCGGATTTCGGGTTATTTAAGAGGGCACAACAAAATTTAATTTAAATATGGTCTGAAGTGATGAATACTTCGTTTTTCGAAATATGAATTTTGAGAATTAAGCGATGCAATGAAATTTTGGAAAATGAGTTATTACTAATAAGGGGTAAATTTAAAATATGTAAGTATTTTTAAAAACAAATATAAATAAAGTTTAAAAATAAGTACACTTAGAAGACATAGAGTAGGAATACTTTGTTTGGGTTAATAGGGTTTCAAAAGCATTTCACTTTTTCAATAAGCTTTAAGTGAAGGATGGTATATTAAATCACTGTCGTCAAGCTTTAAATGATGGAATATTATTTAATACAATAATTTGAAAA